>OX369275.1:11734897-12334897 GCA_947284805.1 Coleophora flavipennella
GCAATGGGCCTTGGTGGGGACGTATATAAACTGATATGATGAAATAACACATTACCTATATTATCAAAAAACTAATTCAAATCGTTATAGGTATCAATCTAGTAATAAAATTTCCTAACAATATTATTATGGGTCAAATCCTCGAGTCGTACGTATGAGACGCACTTCTCGTTGCCGCGCTGGATAGCAATAGACAACCTTAGCAGCAGGTAGAACCTCACGTCACATCTCCTCTCTCGAAGGCGAAGGCCAATCTCCTTTGTGAAGGCAAAGCCCTCTGAGGATTCAGCAGCCGGTTGTCTCACAGACCAGCGGCACAAATTAGTAATTTGCCTCCAAGACAGAGTACTTATTATGCTTCTTTCTCGCCGCAAATTGAGCAGCAGTACCGAACGGCTGAGGAGTGAGGCAGAAAAAGTGGCTTCCCAAAGCAGACACGTTCCTCTCTGCCATAGCACCTGTTTAAGACCTCCGGCCTTTTGCCATCAGATCGACTAAAGCCCGGCCGGCGGCTGCATCAAAGATGGAATATTCCATCTGGCCGAGACCAGTGCCCTCCGAGTGAGGTCATTAAGGAATTAGTGACGTGGGAATCTTTACAAACACGACTGCAACTCAGTGAGTGATGGACAGTTGCCTCCACCGTGGACCCGCAAATACATTGATGAGGTTCACAGATATTGATATTGCAGGCGGAGAGAAACTGCCACACGCAAATAGTCGCCGTCAGAAGAGTTCCCATATCTGTGCCTCCTGTTAAAAGATGCTAAACTCGATTCATGTGTTTTTATTTTTTTACATGATTGGAATCTGTAAAAAAATACCTCTCTGTTCGTCTATGAAACACATCGCTACGTACCATAGTTCCAGAGTTTAAAGTAGCGTATGCTGAAAAATACATAAAAGAAATCCACTCAAAAGTATGAAAAAATATTTTAATGTTTTAATACAACTTAAGCGCGTTTTATTATCCCTGCAGCGCCATCTATTGAAATTCTGCTACTATGATTATAATGTTTGGTATGTGTAGCTAATAAATAGAAAAAAGTACTCTTTTGTTATTATTGTAAGTATCGATAGATAATTTACCACGGGACCTCTTTAGTTTTCCGGGATAAAGGATGCCCGACTATACAATGATGGTCAAAACACCCCATCTCAATGTAAAGGTTTCATATTGTTACGTTGAGCCAATCTAAAGATACAATTTTTTGCATTCCTGTAGGAACCCTAATTTTTTTGGGATTCACAATGTCCCAGTTTTAGTTCGCGATAAGGGTATCAACGTGTAAAATTTGATTGTAATAGGTTAAGCCACATTTGCGTGGTGAGCCATTCTATAAATGAATACTTTTGATTTTCCCACGGGAAGTCTTGAATTTTCTGGAATAAAAAGTATCCTATATGTTAACCCGGGCTATAAGGAACCACCATACAAAATTTCATCAAAATCGGCCTGGTAGTTTTTGCGTGATGCGCGAACATACAGACAGACAGACAGACAGACAGACAGACAAAAATTCCAAAAGTTGTTGTTTTGGCCTCTGTATCGTTAGTAATGTCCACCACAGTTATTATTTCCCAAAAATATTTCATGTACAGACACGGCCCCGTTACAGTTTTATTATATTACTAGCTTTTGCCCGCGGCTTCGCCCACGTGGACATAGCTTTTACTAGCTTTTGCCCGCGGCTTCGCCCACGTGGACATAGCTTTTATGACTCTTTTTGAGGGTGAGTGGTGCGCGAGCCGCAATCAGCTCGCAAGCGTGGACATGAGTTTTCTCCAGGTACCTCAGGAACTGTATCGGGCTATTCAGATTAGCAGTCTTTGTCACTTCCCACCCCCTTAACAAATTCTATACAAAAAATCACTTTAATCCGTTGCTCCGTTGCGACGCCACCGACGTGCGCGAGCGTAGAAAACAGTTGTCCCCAGATCCCTCGGGAACTATGTCAGGATATACTTATTAGTAAATTATATCATTTTCCACCTCATCTCTGTGCTAAAAATCACTCCAATCTATTTTTTCGTTACGATTTTATATAAAACGAACAAAGAGAATTGTTTTAGTTTCCTCAGGAACTGCATCGGGCTATGATAATTTCCACAGATAAAAGGTTGACTATTTCATTTCCAGTGATTCAGGCTACCTACATGCCAAATTTCATCAAGATTCATAGAGGTGTTGAAGTGTGAATAGGTAACAAACAAACAAACACATTTTCACATTTATAATATTACGTAGGGATTTCTAAATATTAAATAAAATATAGAGCGTCAGTGGCAAAACGGTTAGGGCCACTACCTCCTGTCCGGAAGGCCGTGGTTCGAATCCTGCCACTTATCAATATCTATACGAATATCGATTTCATACTGGTATGTACGTATATCCGACGCTCTTACGGTGAGAAAAACATCGTGAGGAAACCTGCACACGCCGTCGAAGAAATTCGAAGCTTATGTGTGAAGTCAATCAACCCGCAATGGGCCCGCGTGATCGTCTAAGGCCAGATCGCCCTAACTCGGGGTAGGTTGAGCCCCTTGGTGGGGACGTATATAAACTGATATGATGAAATAACATATATACCTATATTATCAAAAACTAATTCAAATCATTATAGGTATCGATCTAGTAATAAAATTTCCTAACAATATTAATATGGGTCAAATACTCGTGTCGTATCAGCTCCAAAGGAGCCCAAGACGCACTTCTCGTTGCCGCGCTGGATGACAATAGACAACCTTAGCAGCAGGTAGGACCTCACGTCACATCTCCTCTCTCGAAGGCGAAGGCCAATCTCCTTTGTGAAGGCAAAGGCCTCTGAGGGTTCAGCAGCCGGTTGTCTCACAGACCAGCGGCACAAAGCAGTAATTTGCTTCCAAACCGAGTACTTATTATGCTTCTTTCTCGCCGAAAATTGAGCAGCAGTACCGTACAGTGAGGCAGAAAAAGTGGCTTCCCAAAGCAGACACGTTCCTCTCTGCCATAGCACCTGTTTAAACCCTCCAGCCTTTTGCCATCAGATCGACTAAAGCCCGGCCGGCGGCTGCATCAAAGATGGAATATTCTATTTGGCCGAGACCAGTGCCCTCCGAGTGAGGTCATTAAGGAATTGGTGACGTGGGAATCTTCACAAACACGACTGCAACTCAGTGAGTGGTGGCCAATTGCCTGCACCGTGGACCCGCAAATACATTAATGAGGTTCACAGATATTGATATTGCAGGCGGAGAGCAACTGCCACACGCAAATAGTCGCCGTCAGAAGAGTTCCCATATCTGTGCCTCCTGTTAAAAGATGCTAAACTCGATTTATGTGTTTTTATTTTTTTTACACGATTGGAATGTGCAAAAAAATACCTTTCTGTTCGTCTATGAAACACATCTCTATCGTACCATAGTTCCAGAGTTTAAAGTAGCGTATGCTGAAAAATACATAAAAGAAATCCACTCAAAAGTATGAAAAAATATTTTAATGTTTTAATACAACTTAAGCGCGTTTTATTATCCCTGCAGTGCCATCTAATGACATTCTGCTACTATGATTATAATGTTAATGTATAGAAAAAAGTACTCTATTGTTATTATTTTAAGTATCGATAGATAATTTCCCACGGGACCTCTTTAGTTTTCCGGGATAAAGAATACCCGACTATACAATGATGGTCAAAACACCCCATTCCAATGTAAAGGTTTCATTTTGTTACGTTGAGTCATTCTAAAGATACAATTTTGTGCCTTCCTGTAGGAACCCTAATTTTTTTGGGATTCACAATGTCCCAATTTTAGTTCGCTATAAGGGTATCAACATGTAAAATTTGATTGTAATAGGTCAAGCCACATTTGCGTGGTGAGCCATTCTATTAATGAATACTTTTGATTTTCCCACGGGAACTCTTGAATTTTCTGGGATAAAAAGTATCCTATATGTTAACCCGGGCCATAAGGAACCACCATACAAAATTTCATCAAAATCGGCCCGGTAGTTTTTGCGTGATGCGCGAACATACAGACAGACAGACAGACAGACAGACAGACAGACAGACAAAAATTCCAAAAGTTGTTGTTTTGGCCTCTGTATCGTTAGTAATGTCCACCACAGTTATTATTTTCCAAAAATATTTCATGTACAGACACGACCCCGTTACAGTTTTATTATATTATAGATATAGATAGAATCGTACGAAACTTGAGTATGAAACACGGTCTTTTTGAACTTGGAACATTCATTTAAACATTCGACTTTTTTAATATAAAAACTCTTATCAAATAAAAGATTGTACCAAAGATTTCAGGTTTTTCGAAAATTTTATTTTATAAAGTCTCCATAGTGGGACGCCAGTTTTTGCCGTCGCTCAGCATTACGATGTTTTTCTCGGCCGTTTAATCCGAGATGGCCAATAAAAAGCAAATAAAGTAGCGAGCCGTAAGGATTCACCGTCCGTTTATACTCGTTTATATGTAAATTTTCGCTATAGGGAGTGAAAATGAAATTATGGACCCAATTTTAAACAAAGACTCTTCGTTGCTCGTTAAACAGAACAGCTTTCACTCAAGGAACCTACTAGAAATTCTTTAAAAATATACCTTGTGTAAATAGTGTAACAAATTTAGTGTAAATTCCATTAAATGGAGATTCTACTCATCATACTGAACCACTTTTCCCAAGAAACGCATAGTCAAATCTCAAAGAAAAATTTGGATCCTCCATGCAAAAATGTACAAAATTTGTCGATCAGCTGATCGATTTGTATGAAGAGTTTTTTTTATTCAGCAAAGTCGTATAACAAAAGTTGTTCACTATGATGAGTAGAAGCCCCAAATTACGATAACTACAGCAATTTTGTTACACCCTGTATTTTACATACTTTTAGGCTGAAACATGAAGATGCAGTGATTAGGAGGGCTTGTACTAATTAAACTGAACAACTTTCTGAAGTTGCGAAAAATTTTTGAATTTAATACAAATTCGTCAGCAGATTGTCCGGTTTTGTATAGGAAATCATTTTTTTTTCTCCAAATTGGTCATAATTATGTTTCTCGGATAATGTTATTCAATTTGACGAGTGTAAGCCCACCTTAAAGTATCACTGCACTTTTATTGCACTTTTGTTACACCTGTATATTAGCTTCACCTGTATGTCTCTACCAGAATCTTAAAAAGGTGCTTTTCACCCACTATAAGAGGAAGGGTACTGAAAAAAAAGCGGCTAATTGACATATTTGTTCAAATCAAACTAAAAATTGCAGTTGATAGATTTTGAACGGGCCTTTTGTGTTCAAAACAAACTAAAACGGGCCTTTTTCCTGTTAAATGGGCGTAACAAAAAATCTATAAAAGACTAAAATGAGCCTTATGCGACGTAAACTGGGATAAAAGGAGCACATTTCATTTGATACTGGCTCAGAAGGTGTACATTGACAACTTACCATTCTTGGAAGGGGCACATTGTACCGCATTTTTGTATGTGAATTTGAGACTTACTCCAAAAAAGTATATTACTGAGCAATTACAAATAAAAATCATATTATTACTATGCTAGTGCCAAGACTGTAAACATATGGTGTAGATAAAAATGTACATTCATTAAAATCATCTATGAAACTCAGGATAATATAGACTGAAACCTTTAAATAGCTTTTTCATGAAATAACTTAAATGTCGATGAGCCCCGTCTTTTCCTGTGCCCTTCAGACGACGAAATAAATTGTATTAGAAACTGATGACACTATACAAAAATAAAATATAAAAAAAATAAATCAGTTCGGTCTGCTATTGAACCGTGTTTTTAGTTAAATTAAACTATCATTTATTAACCTTGCGGCAAGGTCACGTTAATGATCATCATCATCATCATCATCATCATCATGAGCCAAATTCGGTCTTACATGTACATAACCTATAGGTAGGTACGTTCCTTGGCAAGTACTACACCAATTTATAATACAAGAGCGTCGGTGGCGTAACGGCTAGGGCCACCGCCTCCTGTCCGGGAGGTCGTGGTTCGAATCCTGCCACGTACCAATGTGATTTCTAATTTAGATTTCATATGTACGTTTATTCGACGCTCTTACGGTGAAGGAAAACATCGTGAGGAAGCCTGCACACGCCTGCGGAGAAACTCGCAGGTTGTGTGTGAAGTCGACCAACCCGCACTGGGCCCGCGTGGTCGACTAAGGCCCGATCGCCCTAATTCAGGGTAGGCTCGAGCCCCTCGGTGGGGACGTATATGAGCTGATATGATGATGATGATAAAGGCTCTAAAGATATCATCATGAGGCAGATCATGAAATGGCCGGCCAAATCATGCGAAAGGAACCTTACCTAAACTGCCTTGTACCACCCACTGGGTCTTCGCGAGGCTCTTTGACAGTATAATGATCAAACTAAACGAACCTATTATCGCTCGCTTAGCTCCCTTAACTCTGATTTTCATGATCTTACCAATATCCGCCCGACAATTTCATGAAATGTCAAATTTCATTAATATCGCCACGACATGTACATCGTTCCTCCTACTCGTAAAATCCTGTATAATTGCCTTCATTTTGTAAATCTTACAATACTCCTAGTACGTCATGCGCACATATTTCACCGCAAAACGAACAAAGGAACATAATGAAGTAGGAGGTATCGTGTGTAGGCCGGTAATCAATAGGCTCGATATTAGCCCATTCAACGCTCAGCATAATCTCGTGACATATTTTCTATACGAAATATTGAATAGCGTTCCGTAATGATTTTCTTTTTTAATAATGTAGGGACGTGAAACAGCTTTTCACGTACTTTTTTGAACTTTCATGGTCGGCCGTCAGCCGTTTCGCTAAATTATGTGATTTTGCTTATTAATCATGAACTTTCAAATTAACAGCGAAGGAAAATAAAAATACCGAATGTTTTTTTTTTATCACGCTTTTATTAGCTTGTACTGTATGTATGTATGTTTGAAACCGACTCCTTTGCACTTGATTTTGACACATTTTAAATGGACAGATTTAATTTAAACTGTGTACATTTATCAAGAATCAGTGACAATACAATAATTTCGTTTATCTTATATTTCTGAACTAAAAATTTTAAAATTTTAAAAATCTTAAATCACGCTTTTAAAGCACATCACAATGAAAGTGAAAACAAATTTTAATATAAGCTGAAAAAAATCATCATATCAGCTCATATACGTCCCCACCGAGGGGCTCGAGCTTGTCCTGAATTAGGGCGATCGGGCCTTAGTCGACCACGCGGGCCCAGTGCGGGTTGGCTGAAAACAATAATGAACGAAATATAGTAGTATTATTTTGAAAAAGCATGGGGGGCCATATTTATCGTATATCGAGCGACCACCGCTTTTTTCACAATAATACTAGTATTTTTCGTTCATTATTGTTTTCAGCTTAAATTAAGAATTATTTTTCACTTTTTTAGTTTGATTTGCTTTAAAAGCGTGTTTTTTAGTTTTCTATATCTATATCTATATTATCTATATAATATAATAAAACTGTAACGGGGCCGTGTCTGTACATGAAATATTATTATTATTATATTATATTATAATATAATAATATAATATATAATAATAATAATAATAATAAAACTGTAACGGGGCCGTGTCTGTACATGAAATATTTTTGGAAAATAATAACTGTGGTGGACATTACTAACGATACAGAGGCCAAAACAACAACTTTTGGAATTTTTGTCTGTCTGTCTGTCTGTCTGTCTGTCTGTATGTTCGCGCATCACGCAAAAACTACCGGGCCGATTTTGATGAAATTTTGTATGGGGGTTCCTTATAGCCCGGGTTAACATATAGGATACTTTTTATCCCAGAAAATTCAAGAGTTCCCGTGGGAAAATCAAAAGTATTCATTAATAGAATGGCTCACCACGTAAATGTGGCTTGACCTATTACAATCAAATTTTACACGTTGATACCCTTATCGCGAACTAAAACTGGGACATTGTAAATCCCAAAAAAAATACAGGAATGCGAAAAATTGTATCTTTAGAATGACTCAACGTAAAAATATGAAACCTTTACATAGGGATGGGGTATTTTTGACCATCATTGTATAGTCGGGTATTCTTTATCCCGGAAAACTAAAGAGGTCCCGTGGGAAATTATCTATAGATACTTACAATAATATCACTAGAGTCCTTTTTTCTATATATTAGCTACACATACCATACATTATAATCATAGTAGCAGAATGTCATCAGATGGCACTGCAGGGATAATAAAACGCGCTTTTACAGGGATAATAAAAGTTGTATTAAAACATTAAAATATTATTTCATACTTTTGAGTGGATTTCTTATAAGTATTTTTCAGCATACGCTACTTTAAACTCTGGAACTATGGTACGATAGCGATGTGTTTCATAGACGAACAGAGAGGTATTTTTTTACAGATTCCAATCGTGTAAAAAAATAAAAACACAATCGAGTTTAGCATCTTTTAACAGGAGGCACAGATATGGGAACTCTTCTGACGGCGACTATTTGCGTGTGGCAGTTGCTCTCCGCCTGCAATATCAATATCTGTGAACCTCATCAATGTATTTGCGGGTCCACGGCGGAGGCAATTGGCCATCACTCACTGAGTTGCAGTCGTGTTTGTGAAGATTCCCACGTCACCAATTCCTTAATGACCTCACTCGGAGGTCACTGGTCTCGGCCAGATGGAATTGATTCCAGATAGAATGGAATATTCCATCTTTGATGCAGCCGCCGGCCGGGCTTTAGTCGATCTGATGGCAAAAGTCCGGAGGGTTTAAACAGGTGCTATGGCAGAGAGGAACGCGTCTGCTTTGGGAAGCCACTTTTTCTGCCTCACTCCTCACCCGTACGGTACTGCTGCTCAATTTGCGGTGAGAAAGAAGCATAATAAGTACTCGGTCTTGGAGGCAAATTACTGCTTCGTGCCACTGGTCTGTGAGACAACCGGCTGCTGAACCCTCAGAGGCCTTTGCCTCACAAAGGAGATTGTCCTTCGCCTTCGAGAGAGGAGATGTGACGTGAGATCCTACCTGCTGCTAAGGTTGTCTATTGCCATCCAGCGCGGCAACGAGAAGTGCGTCTTGGGCTCCTTTGGAGCTGATACGACTCGAGGATTTGACCCATATTAATATTGTTAGGAAATTTTATTACTAGATTGATACCTATAATGATTTGAATTAGTTTTTTGATAATATAGGTATATGTGTTATTTCATCATATTAGTTTATATACGTCCACACCAAGGGGCTCGACCTGCCCTGAGTTAGGGCGATCTGGCCTTAGACGATCACGCGGGTCCATTGCGGGTTGATTGACTTCACACATAAGCTTCGAATTTCTTCGCAGGCGTATGCAGGTTTCCTCACGATGTTTTTCTCACCGTAAGAGCGTTGGATAAACGTACATACCAGTATGAAATCGATATTCGTTTAGATATTGGTAAGTGGCAGGATTCGAACCACGGCCTTCCGGACAGGAGGTATTGGCCCTAACCGTTTTGCCACCGACGCTCTATATTTTATTTAAGATTTAGAAATCCTTAATTAATATTATAAATGTGAAAATGTGTTTGTTTGTTTGTTACCTGTTCACACTTCAACACCTCTACCAATCTTGATGAAATTTGGCATGCAGGTAGCCTGTATCACTGGAAATGAAATAGTCAACCTTTTATCTGTGTAAATTATCATAGCCCGATGCAGTTCCTGAGGAAACTAAAACAATACTCTTTGTTCGTTTTATTTAAAATCGTAACAAAAAAATGAATTGGTGTGATTTTTAGCACAGAGATGAGGTGGAAAATGATATAATTTACTAATAAGTATATCCTGACATAGTTCCCGAGGGATCTGGGGACAACTGTTTTCTTCGCTCGCGCACGTCGGTGGCGTCGCAACGGAGCAACGGATTAAAGTGATTTTTTGTATAGAATTTGTTGAGGGGGTGGGAAGTGACAAAAACTGCTAATCCGAATAGCCCGATACAGTTCCTGAGGTACCTGGAGAAAACTCATGTCCACGCTTGCGAGCTGATTGCGGCTCTCGCACCACTCACCCTCAAAAAGAGTCATAAAAGCTATGTCCACGTGGGCGAAGCCGCGGGCAAAAGCTAGTTTAAACTATATTTATTACATTTCTTATACAGGATGTAACGAAATTAATGTAGGAGGCGGTTAATCTAGGCTTCTACTCATCATACCAAATAACTTTTCTCAAGAAACACATAGGTATATCAATTCTTTAGAAAAAAATTCAAGGCTCCATAAAACAGTGCACAAAATTTGTCAATCATCTGATCGATTTGTATAAGGAGTTTTATTTTTTTTGCGAATCAACAATAGGTCTCTTGCAAAAAGTGTTCAGTAAGAAATGAAATGAAATGAAATATTTTTTCGCTGAACCATGGTATATAGGATAGCATTCATGATTCGCCAAGACAATGGCATGCAAAATTTATTCAAAAAGGTACCTACTACTTATAAGAATTCATGTTCGAGGGTCAAAATAATTGTAACAGAAATAAGTAATTAAATTAAAAAGCATGCAGTCTTAACAGTGTCGATTCGATGTAACACGGTTTAACTTATTTGACAGAACTAATCTAAAATTATGCATTCTGTCTTTTTCTTTCTGTATCGAAAAAACAAGGACAGAAAGCTTAAATTTAGTTTAGTCCTGTCAAATAAGTTAAATTGTGTTACACCGAATTGACACCATTGTGAAACTAAAATTATATTATCATACTATAAATGTCAAATAATAAATCTATGTCAAACTTTCCAATGTAAAAATAAGTCATAATTTTGTTATTAAACTAAGTCTCCAAAAACTCCTTAATTGAGTAAAAACATCTGTCAATGAGTCAAGTTTTCAGCCTTTTTTAAAGATTCATGGGAAACTCTCTTGTTTCTTTTGGGAGCTTATTATAAACCCTTGTAGACATCATGTAACAATTCTTGTCATGTAATGACGTATGGCTCATGGGAACTCTTATACATGTGGGATCTCTCATTCGCAATCTAGGATTCTGGACCGGCTTTGCAAAAAAATATGGATATCTCTTTATAAATTTACTTGTTCCAATATGCACATTCCTGACAATGTGTAGACGCATGTTTGTGAAGCGAGGTGTACAAGTCTCTGAGGGTCCGGCCCCGTAGATTGCCCTTATGCATCTCTTCTGGGTCAGAGAAACTCTATTAATGTCTGTCGAATTACCCCAAAGAATAACACCGTATCCATCGACGCTACATAGCCATAATATGCAGTAAGAGCGGTCGTAACACCTGCTACGTTTCTAAATCGTGTCAAGGCATAGACAAACAAACATATCTAGTTTAAAATAATTAGAATTAGCCCCAGTTACCAGTTCCTACAAGAAAAATACCTAAAAATGATTTGCGGATAAGTTCACGAATTCCTCAAGAAACCTATAGGTACCGAATAAAAACGAAAAATCGGACCTGCCATACAAATTTTGCTACCAGCTGATATTTAGTTTAAGTTACAAATTATTTGAAGAAATTCTGAGTATCATACATGTAACCAAAGGTATTTTTTGCATGCAAAATTAATGTTAGTTTAATCTATAGGTATTAAACAAGAATAAACAACGATATTATTATAGAATGAAGACAAGTCAAATAATGTAGGTATACTTACTCTATAAACAATATGCTTTTACATAAATTTTAAATTTGCAATGTCAAAGTTTCAAATCATATCAAAAAATAAATTATATTTAAAAGTAAAAAACACGTAATTAACACATTAACTTAAATATTTCACTTATACTCCAAAACTGACATGCATGGCGGTGGCAAACTGCATGCGGACAACTCCCACCGCAGCCCTCCAGACTATTTTGGACCTGATGCCTCTGCACCTGTTTATCTAACAGGAAGTAGCTAGTATTACTGCAGCCCGTCTAAATCTGCTATCACTTTAGAACACATACAGGATCCCGCAAACTGATCTCCTGCACGAAATCATCGTAGAGGAGCCATTGTTCGCAGCTAGGAATGATATAATCCATAAACTATATGTCTGACATGAAATGAGCCCTGGGAGGGTCAGAACCTGAAAAAACTTCGGGCATTTACCGATGGCTCCAAAACAGGTGCTCGCACCGGGTATGGGTGTTCTCCAAGGATTTGAACATCAGGATAGCCAATCTTCTTGGTGCGCATAACACGGTCTTGCAGGCTGAGTGCATGGGCATCATCACGGCAGCTGAAGCGATTTCTGCGAGGGAGGTGCGTGATTACCCTATCCGCATCCTATCTAACAGCAGAGCTGTACTACAGGCTCTGAAGAGCAGCATGATTACATCGGCGCTTACACTGAACTGCCAAAAATAATTGACAGAGGTATGTAACCACGGCAGCAAAACTCTGTAATGGATTAAAGGGTACAGCAACTTATGCGACGACGATGCGGCGGACGAGCTTGCCAGGAGAGGGTCAGAACTTACGGCTGTGCGATCAGAACCTATAATACCCCTTCCATCTGGCTGGCTGTGGTCCACCCTGAGGCAAAGCACAAGAAATGAATACAATTTGTACTGGTACGGTTTGGAAACCTGCAGGCAAGCGAGATTGGCCATGCCCGCAACTAACCCTGGTCTATCCAGCAAGCTCCCTGAGACTTGGGAAAGTTTACCTCCGCAAGATGACAGCCGCTATTACTTGACATGGCCATTTTAATAAACATCAATTCGCTCTAGGTATCACCGAAAGCCCCTTATGCAGAGCGTGTATGGAGGATGAGGAGCCTGCTGCCCACATCCTACTGGATTGTAAGGAGGTAGCACAGAACAGAGTCATGCACCTTGGTAACCCGAGGTCACTCCAGGAAGTCGTCGGCAACCTTCGGGGGCTACAGTATTTCTTGGAGAAGCATGGCTGGCAGTGATTCCGGCCGATTGGCCGATTGCGTGATTACGCAAAATGGGCGCAGTGGTCGCCTGGTTGCGGAAACTAGCCCGCCCCTAACTATAAATATAAGTAATCCGGGAGATCTGTGGGCAGATATCATTATCATTATTATCATGTCGGTCGTATAAGCGTCGGTGGCTCAACCGGTAACGATTCGGTCCATCTAACCAGAGGTACCGGGTTCAAATCTGGACGGCCAATGTACCAATGAGTTTTTCAAAAACTTACGTACATACTTACCGATTGCTTTAACGGTGAAGGAAAACATCGTGAGGAAACCTGCACACGCCTGCGAAGAAACTCGAAGGTTGTGTGTGAAGTCGACCAACCCGCACTGGGCCCGCGTGGTCGACTAAGGCCTAATCGCCCTGATTCAGGGTAGGCTCGAGCCCCTCGGTGGGGACGTATATGAGCTGTTATAATATTATCATGATTGGTGCATTATTTACGGCCCTCGCCATTTCAGTACCGCTACGCTTCAACCAATATAACAGCTATGGACCGGCCTACACCAACAGCTGTTTTGATGCAGAAAAATCGCTCATTTCGTATCAGACTCAGATGATCAGTGTTCCCCAAAACAGTTGAAGGTTTAAGTGTGTGAAATTTGTTATCTCATTTGTGCTACATTCGAGTTTTTGACTCATATTTATGGGATTAATGTATGGATAGGGCCGGTTCATTATATTTGGTCGAAGCCGCTATGGTGTCGCTAGTCGCTACAGTCGGTGGCGTGTTTTCTTTAACATAATAAGTTTGCACGTAAAAGTGAGAGGTGCCTCAAAGAATACATTATAGATATTCATGCAGGCGTAGGTACCTACTTTCATTTTCAAAGCTTTCTCACAAAATAAACAGGTACCTACTTCATAAACAACATTTTTACCTCACACGTTCGGAAAGGCTTAGTTTGTCATTCCATTTAATCACGCAAAATTGCATTTTTACCGACTTCAAAAAGGAGGAGGTACTACTCGTAAGTTCGACTGTATATTTTTTTTTAAAGTATGTTCACCGATTTTTCCGTCAATTGTGGACCAATTTTCAAAATTCTTTTTTCATTCGAGAGAGTATACTCCCGAGGGGCTCCCATTGTCACCAAGTCAGGATCTGATGATGGGAACCCAGGGAAATCGAGGTCAACAATTCAAAAGAAAAATTAGAATTTTAAGTAGGTATGCATAGACCGATAGTTGTATTTCTTCAGGTTATTCAGATGAGCTGATGATGGACGATTTAACTCCTTAACTGCTGAGAGCTAAGGCTGTTGCTTTGCTGCTGAGATAATGATGGAAACCACAGGACTCTGTATCTGTTAATGAAACACATACATTATGATTTGATAATTCTTATTTGTGAGTATAGGTGATTGGATTTAACGTTGCTAGATAGATAGCATTACCACTAAAAATAAAGAAAAAAATAATAATTAAAAAAAACTAAAAACCGACTTCAAAATGAAATTCACTGAAAAGTATGAAATAATATTATTATACCTTAATACACGAAATCAAAGGCGGGTACGAATTAAGTTAGGGGCTTAAACTTTTTTTGAGGTCGGTACCAGCACACAGTTAATTACGTATTAAATGGTTTAGATTCTGACACCGACCTCTAAAAAAAATTTAAGCCTCTAATTTAATTCGTACCCACCTTTGATTTCGTTATTTTTGGTCAAGTTTGTGTATTTAAGTATAATAATATTATTTCATACTTTTGAGTGAATTTCATTTTGAAGTCGGTTTTCAGTTTTTTTTAATTATTTTTTTATTCGCTAGCGTAGAAAGAGTTTTAAAAATTTGACCAAATTTTTTGCACCTCAAATTGTTCCTCGCTGTAGTGACGGCAGCAAAGTAATTTTGTGTCTCGTAACTTATTTTATAAAATACTTTATTTTATATATTTTTTTCAAGCCACATAATGAAAAGGAACGATTCAAATTGAAAAAAAGTTTCATTTGATTTTTTAGGAAAAAAGAATATGTAATAAAACCTCATTAAGTTATCAGCCATATCGTAATACGCTGAACGAAACGTGTAAGTGCTATTAAAATTCTTGGCGCTAACGACGTTTTGGCCGCGAACTTTCGCACGCAGTGCATTTCGTTACGTGACGCATATTGCGTGACGATTTCTACAAATTCACTCTATTTACCCACAAGCTGCGTTAAGGCACTCCATTCCAATTAAAATTGGTCAAATATGAGTCGTACCCACGCAAAGGATTCCGAACTCAATGGCGAAAAAAACATTCTTCTGGCCTCAGATGCAAAATAAAAGGTAGATTTATCGTTAGCGCTTTGAAAACGGGGTATTAAAACTTTGCACCAATCAAGGCGGAGCAGAAAATTGCTTTCAGTCATGCATTGGCAGACTTACCGTCAATATGCCAAAATGTGCTGTGACATGTTGTAAAAACAACTCAAAAAGAAACAAAAAAGACGGTATCTAATAATTTACGTAATTAGAAATCTTTGTAATTTTTTTTTACTAAAAATTTAAGTGCGTTTGACTGCAACTCACCTGATGGTAAGTGATGATGCAGTCGAGGATGGTACACGCAAACTTAAATAATGCCTATTCACTCTTGCCTTGAAGATCCCCAAATTATAGGAATCGGGAAACACTGACGCAGGCAAGGAGTTCCACTCCTGCGCTGTACGCATAATAAATGAAGAACCGTAACGATTCGTGCGAAAAGGTGGAACATCAACAACAAAGGGGTGCAATTGTTAAATGTCATTTTACTTTTTTTTTTTCTTAATTGGTAAGTCCTTGGCATCATCTCACCTGATGGTAAGTGACGATGATGCCGAAGATGGAAGCGGGCTCATCAAGATTCCCCAACGCATTGGGGATCTGGCTATCTTATCTTCATGCCGGAACACATCAATGATGTTAACACTGATGTTTGGCAGCAAGACTTAGATAAGATCATGGTAGCTAGCCAGGCCGGGCTTAGAAAATTCCCTACCACCAACCAAACTGAGTCTTACAAGTTGACCTCGCCGGGAATTAAACCCACGACCACCTGATGTGAAGCGAATGGACTAACCATTACACCACGGAGGCGATTAAGTTTACTTATAATTTATTTATGATTTCGAATTTTAGATTTTTTTACGTCTGCGACCGCACATCGCGTCGTCAGCGATTTACTTTTATGTTTTTGGATATGTTCGGTCGCCGTACCACGCCCACGTACCTACTCAGAATCAAAGAAATTACAAAGAAAATACATTTGTACCATTTTACCAGCAATAAAGGTGTACTGGGTAGCAGGAGTCCGTACATCTTTTTCCCTCTTTTTTCACATTCAACAACACTGCGTCAATCCACCTATTTCCACTGAGTCACGGCCAGCAACACCAATTCTGAGGCGACCAGACTTGAAACTCGATCCAAAACGCAGTGATTTGTTACCATAGATGGGTTATGCACTAACAAACAACATTTAAAAATCGAATCCATTTACACACACAATTTAATAGGCAGTTCGCTTCCATTGCACCGAATGCTACTAAGAAAAGAGATGCCAATTGGCATCTTTTTTTTGCTTCACTTTTTGGACGCATGTAACCTATCTACCTCCCCATTATATATCATATCTCTGCCAAAACGCCGATTTTTATTAACTGTGGAAAGAGCATCAGCAAGTACTAACTCTTCTACAGAAAAAGGTTCTTCTAGCAAGTCGGAAGTGCTGCTCCGCAAGCAAACAAGCAATTTCAAGGCGTTGTCACCATCATTGATGTGGATTCTACTAGCGAATAATTTTAAACAAAAAAACCGACTTCAACTACTGAGGTTCCCCTCGATTTCTCAGGTATGTCATCATCAGATCCTGGTTTCCTTATCATGGTACCGCCCTTGGGATATCTCCTTTCCAACAAAAAAGAATTATCAAAATCGGTTCATAAACGACGAAGTTATCCGCGAACACACATAAAAAAATAAAAAAAATATATACGGTCGAATTGAGAAACCTCCTCTTTTTTTGAAGTCGGTTAAAAACGGGAATTTGAAGACAATCTCAAAACCTTGCGAGCTAGATGGTCCGCAAAAGATAGCCACCACTGGAAAGTTGTACTTGTTAAATATTTACCACCTCCGTAGCTCAGAGGCAAAGTTCACTGGCTTTACACAGGAGGTCGCGGGTTCGATTCCCGGCGGGGTCAATTCTAAGACTCGGTTTGGTTGGTGGTAGGGCATTTTCTAAGCCCGCCTGGCTAGCTACCACCATCTTATCTAAGTCTTGCCGCCAAATATCAATGTTCATATCATTGGTGTGTTCCGGCATGAAGATAAGATAGCCAGTTCCCCATTGCGTTGAGAAATCTTGGTAAGCCCGCTTCCATCTTCGGCAACATCGTCACTTACCACCAGGTGAGATGTTGTTAAGGGTTTACCAATTGTGAATAAAAAAAAAGCAAGAATTTAACAAGTATGAAAATTTGAAGTAATTTAGTAATTTTTAATTTAAATTTTAAAAACCAAAAAAGCACTTATCTCAAAGATGTGATCTGTTGCGCACAAAGATAAATCTACTCCACAAATGGTGATACTAGTGTTCTCTGGAAGCTATAAAAACTGGACATCATTCAAAGATTTATTCATCGAAACCATACATTCGTATCCATCCTTATTAAATGCGCTGATAATGCAATTATTGAAAACAAAGATCAAAGGAGAAGCACAGAAATTGGTATAGCACTTATCAATCAGTTCTGATAATTATCAGATATGCTGGGTTATACTTAACCATAGGTATAACATTTATATATATATATATAAAAATATATATATATATAATTGAATTCAAAGTAAATCGCTGACGGCGCGATGTTTGGCAGAGTTTACAAATTTGATAAATTAATATTTGTTTTCTTCAAAAATTATTCTACGCATCTGTTTCTGTTTTTCGCATACCGGCCGCGCATAAGTGTAAGTGTGACAAAAATTGTTACAAGTCTTGTCGCGGGTCCGTTTAATAGCCGACACGATAATTACGCGGCCCGTGAATGTCCTACCCGATAATTAATGTACATTTTACTTAAGGCGAGGCATTTGTAAAAAAGTTGTCTCTGGTGTAAAGAGTCAGGACAATAACCACACTTTTGCACTTTTTCAATGTTTTACGTTGTTATTTCTCTTAAGACTTCAATTTAAAAACTAAAATTTAGCAGTACTTACAAAGAAATATCTCCATATAAAAACTATGTGCAAATTTAGAAATTTTATTAATAAACAATTTGTTTAAGACTTTTTTTAGACGTTCTGGACCTGTGTTTGGGATTTTTTATAATCAAGTAAAGTACACACAATCGTGTAACATGTTAACACATTCCTCAGAAAATATCCTTAAGTTTCTCCAATATTTTTTACAATACCGTATTTAGTAGTAATTACCCAAAAAAAATGATCTAGAAAAGGGTTTTTCCGCTTCTCCACCTGTGCCTCGCCTTAAATTATCATGTCGGCTATTCTCTGGCCAGCCATAATTGTGTCGGGAGTTATCTGCACGAAACGATATTGCCTGTTTCATAGACGTATGTATGAATGTCTGTTTCATTGGCTGGGCCTGTAGCCATATATAATTAATATTATGTAGTACTAACATACAGTGTGGACACTCCGTCACTCACTAAATTGCGACCTCATCCCCCTCGTTACCCAGATTGATTCAGATTGGTTACAGTTTGGTTCTCGAACGTATGGGATGTCGCCGTGATTTTTTTGCTCCGTCATTTGTTTTTAGAAATGTCATTTCACGACCGTTGTATGCAGTGTCCGGGGTGTGCTACAAGCATAATATGCTCGTACTTCTACAAGCCTTAACTTTACAAACTACACCTTATAGCTTGACCGCTTAGCGCACAGTGACAAAGTAAAACACACTGAACAGTGAAATTAATTTTCAACACATTTGTTAAAAAAGTTGTATTTTAAATGCTAGTTTGCAGTGCGCATAAATCATTTTACCGCACACGTGCTTTTTACTGTACCTATTTTTTTATTTCTATCAAATAAAAAATGTAATAACCAAAGATACAGAATCTTCTTTCCGACTTTTGAAAGGAGAACTTTAAAAAAATAGGTTACTTAGCGCTAGTTGGTTAGATTCTCTTTGGGTTATGTCTTTGTGAAGAAAGGAGAATAAATAATACGATGGCCTCTGTCAGAAAGATATAGATTGACGACGCATGAAGCGCATAGATCATACCAAGGAATATGTCATCTTTGCGAAGAAGGTTTCGTGCTTACAATATCATTCCAGGCCTTATCGTAGTTAATTTATGGTAATCTTTAAAAGAAACTTACTCATGCTTAAGTGTGCTTAGCTAAAATAATGCATAATTTGCGTAAAACTGAATTCAGTTATTTTAGTTGTGAATAAGAATTTAATTAATGAATAGCTAATATATGTGTCATAAAAATATACCTATGTGTACCAATGTATAATAAAAATAAAGTAAGATTACTAAGCCGGATATTTAAAAAAAAAAACGACTGGTTGCACTCCGGGAGTGCCGGCAGAAGTGAAAACTTGAATATTAACGTTGTGCATTTTTGATATTTTGGAATGGTTAGGGAATAATTTTGCACGAATTGCTTTGATTACCAGTATAAAAGTACTATAATTTATGTGGTAGAATACAATATTTATTTATTGCGCTATCGTACACAAACATGACAATTTATATTACATTAAAAAGTTTATATCAGAAAAATCAACAAAAAATCAACTCCATCCGTCTTACGAATTTTCGACAGGTCACGTGTCCTGACGCGAGTTTAACATTTTTTACCCATTACAAAACAAGTGCACAACGCCGCTAAAGAAGTTTTCACTACTCCATCCGTCTTACGAATTTTCGATCAGGTCACGTGTCCTGACGCAAGTTTAACATTTTTTACCCATTACAAAAAAAAAACACAACGCCGCTAAAGAAGTTTTCACTTCAAAAATTAAAATAAACCATAAGTTTCGTAAAAATAATTTTGGTTTCCAAAAACCTTTACATGCACGAGTATGTACCCAAGTATTTTGTATTTCTGTCACAGTCCTTTTTTATTACAACTGTATTGAAAAACGTCCTATGATATTTGGGTGTTAAAGTTAAACAGCAAACTCGCTATGATGGTAAACCCTCGCCTGCGGCTATATAGCCCACTATTGAGGTTTATTATTACCGACCCGTCCCTACTGCTGGGACACGGATATCTTCCCAAACTTTGGGATGTCACCACACGCGGGTGGCAAACCCAGATTGTTACAGGTTGTATCGTAAAAATTCTAGACTCCTGTCAGACTTCCGACGGCAAAATTAGCTATGGCAGCTTCGTCTCAAGTAACTACTGAATATTCGTTGAGTGCCATAAACCATGAAAAAATCATGTATTTGTAAAAACCGAACACCAGTGTTAACAACATTGATGTGTTTCGGCTTGAAGATAAGATAGCCAGTTCTCCATTTCATTAGGAAATCTTGGTAAGCCCGCTTTCATCTTCGACATCATCTTCACTTACCATCAGGTGAGATGATGCCAAGGGCTTACCAATTGTGAAATAAAAAGAAATGCAAAAGCCCTCTCTAAAAGGTTCAATTAAGTTTTCGATACAATCTGATACAAGAATCGCATTTTAACTAAGCGCGGTGAATTAGATTAGCATCGCCTTACATCGCGTGGAGTAAACGCTCTATTCACAATCCATTACAAGCACCCATTAGCTTGTAGTGTTACACATTTAAATAACATAAGAAACTGAAATTCGTACGCATGTCTGTATGTAAAAAAATAATATGGTAAAGGTTCAATCCAATTGAATTGACTTTGATATAAATATCTCTTATAATATGGCCGTTTTTTATTAACCATATATACGTGACACAATTTCTATTTTTTTTTGTACAATCACTTTGTTTTTTTTTGCTGTCTGAGGAGTGAGTCGCTATGCTGCCTATTGCTTGCATGATTCAAACAAAAAAAAACTGTGTGTAAAAAAAGTGTGCTTTAGACCACACGACTGAAATAAAAGTTAATCACCGTTCGCGTAACGCATTCACCAGCTTACTCCCCAAGTCAAGCGTGCCGTTCGCCTAGCTCGATGACACTTTTCGCAACGCTAGATATTACCGTTCGCGTAACGCATTCATCCGCTTACTCCCCAAGTCAAGCGTACGTAAAGAAATTTAACTTCAAAAAGTTAAAGCAATAACGGTCATCAAAGAACGACGGTACAGTATAAATATTGTGATAAAAGTTTTATTTTAAGTTTTATTTTAAGTTAAGTTAATTGGTCGGTAATATTTGTAGATTGGTACTTCTGCTTTAGGTCCTTGGGATGCATAGGACCAACATTACAATTTTACTCTTGGACCTATCCACAGCTGCATATAATTAGTATCCTACGGCTGATTTAGTCGGAATAGTCGGTAATGGGAGGTTTTTATCATTAGTGGAGATAAACTATAGGTACTTTGCGATCAGAAGATTTTAGGAATGCAACGTAATATCTTATTAACTAAGTCGAAGGTTTTTTTTATCCACAATTCGTAAGCCCTTGGCATCATCTCACCCGATAGTAAGTGACGATGATGCCGAAGATGGAAGCGGGCTCACCAAGATTCCCCAACGCAATGGGGAACTGGCTATCTTATCTAAAAGCCGGAACACATCAATGCTGTTGGCATTGAAGTTTGGTGGCAAGGCTTGGATAAGATGGTGGTAGCTAGGCGGGCTTAGAAAATGCCCTTTCACCAACCAAACCGAATTTTTAAACTAGACTCCACCGGGAATCGAATCTGCGACCTCCTGATGTAAATCTAATGGAATTAACCATTACGCTACGGAGGCGGTTTTAACGTACGTCTTAAGATGGGTCCAAGGTACTTTATACATAATAGGCGTCGCTAAGGGGAGCAGGGGGGATTCAAAACTTTACTTTCATACCTTTAACGAAGTAATTTAATAATTAAAATATATAATATATTAATTAATGACGAGTATTTCGTTTAGTCTTTATGTAACAGTGGGATTCGGTGATTTCTGTAAAAAAAAAATTTATATGAAATTAAAAATAATAAAATGTGACCTCAAATTACTCGAATGTGAATTAATATTTGTTGAAAAGTAGCCTAACACATTCTAATTTTTATTATAGAAAAAAAAATAAAGCTAGTACAAAAAAATATAAAAGTTAGGTAATATGTACTGAAATAGTTATTTTAGTAAAAAATATAAAAGTAGGTAATATCTTCTAATAGTTCCCATTGCGTTGGGGAATCTTGGTAAGCTCGCTTTCATCTTCGGCAATATCGTCACTTACCACCAGGTGAGATGTTGTCAAGGGTTTACCAATTGTGCATAAAAAAAAAATTTAAAAAAGTTCTTTTAACGTTAAATATTTTCTAGTCTTCAGAATCACATTTCTAGTAACAATGCGAAGACGAAGGTCACAGCTAGTGTTAAACTGGTCGCTGATCACAAAATCGCGTGCGCCGTCAAGTGCCGTAGGTGTCGGGGAAAAGCAACCGCCCACGCTCCCTGCATTATACGAAGCTCCATTGAATATTTACATCCCATACCTACGAGTACATTGCGAACCACCGCATGGACAAAATTTCGTTTTATAGGGTCTTAACAAAGGTACGCACTTATTTGGATGGAGCTTGTACTCGTGAAACTGAACAACTTTCCCTAAGAAACCCATGGTCAATTCGCATTTATTACTTTTTAATTAAATTATCAACTGCTCAAAATACAACTCCCAGCTGGTATCCGCGTATTGACAAAGTTCAATGACTGCGCCGGCCCGCCACGCCGCCGCGGCGTATTCTGGCGTATTCCACGCAAGTTAATAAATTTAATTAAAAAAACAAAAGCGAATTGACCATAGGTTTCTTGGGGAAAGTTGTTTAGTTTCATGAGTACATACTCCAGTAAAAAAAAAGTACGTACCTTTGTTAAGACCCTGTATACTGAGGCTCTCCAACTTATGTTACCAACCTGACTCTATGTTACTGTCCCGTGGGACAAAGTAACGAGTATCTCATCTGTACAATGGGCAAAAAGAAAAAAGATTGGTTAAAGTCCACTTGGCGAAGAACTGCAGCAATAGAAGTCATCATATAAGGGGAAGGCCGTCCACTGCTGAACACAGGCCTCCCCTAAGGATTTCCACGATGACCGGTTCAATAAAAGAAGTATCGTCTCCCAAATGAAGCTAGTCGGATTATGATCTACAGAAACATGCCTGCATCGATTGAAAGCAGTGAAGTGAAGCTCTACTCCTCGTGCAGTTAAAAGACCCAAGAAGAAGAAGAAATATATTGCACACAAAATGTAGCATGTGCTTTTTGCTCATTGGGGTATGCAGAAACGTGTGTGGAATATGACCTATTTAGAGAACTTAGATAAGGGAAGAGGTCTTGTTACAGAAACCGTACAAGAAGATGACTCTCGTACTTTTACCACAGTGTAAGAATGCGTACAGTGGTCCAACGCATTAGATTTTTGCTTCAAAACCAACATCACTACTTACTGACTCCTTCGCCGAGGCCTGAATTTAATGAATTGCTCCGAGTAGCGAAACAACGGTGACTAGAGCAACTAGGGCTCAAGCTCACCCGTCTCGCCGCTCACCCTCTGCACGATTACCCCGTCCAGAAGTCTCCGTGTGACGATTGCTTGTATTTTTAGACTGTGATTTTCCAATCAACAATGTCTGCCATTTACACATTGATCATCAAATTAAAAAATATAAAAAAATAGGTGCAAATTACATTACATACTTTAATCATATTGCTTCCATCTTCAGCAACATCTTCACTTACCACCAGGTGAGATGTTGTCAAGGGTTTACCAATTGTGAATAAAAAAAAATAAAAAAAACACTTCTAACGGTCATAAAATAGTAATTTCATTACATAATTTCAGTTTATGAAAAAATGAAAAACAAACTCATCAATCAATAATTTCAAAATAAAATCATTGATAAAATCATGTCATATTGTTTTTGTGTCCTAATGACCAATAAATAATGTCATTAGGACACGAAAACAACATGGCACGAGAATAAAAAATATATTTAATTTGTCATTAATGCCTTTCACAAGAGTAGGCAAGTTCACACAGACAGCACCTGGTCGCAAGTATAACGAAGAGTAAGTCATAGCTCCCATTGACCATATTAGAGGAAAAGGAACGTCCTGGATCCCGATAAATAATGACCAGGATCAAGCAGAGGCGAAAATAAGTCTCAAAATAGACCCTGGCTGAAAACGATATCGCTAGGTAGGACTTACTAATGGACAGAGCTCTGCTATGCTCTGGGTTTTTCTGCGTGATCGCATACAAAACGAATTGTTGCTAAAAAAAGGTAAAGCGGCAAGAACCATTGAGGGAGAATGGTTCTCTTCAATAACAATGACAGGCCGAATGCCGTATAAAGTGTTTGACAGCTCGTAATGAGTCTATGTTCAATAGTAGAAGAGTTCCGGCTGAGATGATAATGGATATACATAACACTTATGACTTCTTACATCTGGCTGTGTTTTAATGCTTTTGTGTTTTCGGTCAGACTAAGTTTGAGACTGTGGGTGGACTAGTCAATAGTAGAAGAGCTCCGGCTGAGATGATAATGGATATATATATATAACACTTATGACTTCTTACAATGCTGTGTTTTAATGCTCTTGTGTTTTCGATCAGACATAGTTTAAGACTGTGGGTGGAGTAGTCAATAGTACAAGAGTTCCGGCTGAGATGACACTCGTGACATCTTACAAATGCTGTATTTTAATACTTTTGTGTTTTCGGTCAAGCATAGTTTAAGACTGTGGGTGGAGTAGTCAATAGTAGAAGAATTCCGGCTAAGCTGATAATGGATATGCATAACTCTCATTCTTTCTTAAAACTGTTGTGTTTAATGCTTTTGTGTTTTCGGTCAGGTACAAAGGTGAAGTTACAAAGTATGTAAACTATCTATCTAATGGTGTAGGCTAGCCAAAAGGACTTAACCCGTGAGAAGGCGCGCCTAATTTTATTACACAGAGAGGTGCGCGCGAGCAAATTATCACACCAATTTAAATGCTCATTTATCTACTGTTGTAGTACTAATTGGCTTATAATTGATACATATGAATAAAACAAGGTTGTATAAGTAAGAAAATAAGTCTTTTAAATAAAATTATAAAACATAAGTGCAACTTCTAGAGCAAATAACAAATCAACTTATTATTGTAAAAAAAAATTGGCACTCTTTTTGAAAGTCTCAGGAATCTCAATAAAACTTAAACGTAAAAAAAAACTAAGGAAAATATTATAATGAACACATTTATGAAGCATGTTCGGTGCATGGGCGCGTAATGAGCGAATTGCTGCACGATGGTATACGGTCTCAACTAACGCTTCGCTGCGCAGTCGCAACGCAACTGATCGGCCCGAGAGGTGCTTCAGGGGAGAAGGGGTGAATACGCATAATGAGCAAATTGCCGCACGATAGTACGCGGCCTCCACTAACGCTTCGCTGCACAGTCGCAACGCAACTGACCGGCCCGAGAGGTGCTTCAGGGGAGAATGGGTGAATATTTAGGAAGGTATCTAGGTCCTTGAAACGGAATGGAGAGGGTAAGACTAAAAATTGTTGAATATCATTTTTGTGTAAGCAAATTGCTATAGCGTGCCTTCTCTTCTCACGGTTGAACCCAAATGCCTTATTACTTGCAAAACCAAGATTATTACCTGACATTCTTAAAATTAATAAGTTCTTAAACTCGGAAGAAAATATTAATAACATGCTAAATTTAACTTCAGATTTACCTACCTAACCACACCCTGGAAAGGTGGAGTAAGCGGTAAAATTTTCTGTTTAGAAAGTTGGTCTTCAACGTGGCCTTCAAGCTGCAGGCACAAACAAAATATGTAGTACCTCTATAATAAGTTGATAAACATGGTTCCCAACATCACTTTTACGGCTCTTGACTTTAATACAAAGGAGCGAATATAATTTCGTAGGAAACTTCCAAGACGTTTAATAAGTGTTAAACTTTTGGAAACTTGGGTAATGTGCTGGCTTATGTAAAGTCGTACATAAGGGCATTTTTTATTTATCATTGGATTTAGAGGTTTGTCTAATTCATCTCTTAACAAAGAACAAACGTTATGGTTCGTATTTTGAATTAAAAATATAGCGACCAAGTAGTGCAGTAGTGCATTTTGGAGAATTTGTTGCCGTGTGTACCGTGTCGTTAGTGATGTCATATAAGATAAGACAGAAAACTATTATTTTTTTAGAGTTCCGTACCTTAAAATGGAAAATAACCTTAAAGGATCGTTTCGTTGCCTGTTTGCTTGTCTGTCTGTCTGTCTCTCTTTTTGTCAAGACCCTTTTTCTCAGGAATGCATGAAGGTATCAAATTTAAATTTATACAAAATACTTAAGAGTACGGTCTCTTTAAGCTTTGAAAATATCACAAACATATAGTATAACGTTTTTGCTGTATGGTAAAAATGGTACAATACATACAAGAGTTAAATATAGTGTGATTGTGCTTATCCCGAAGTAAAACAGCAGATAATGAAAACTAGCGAAGTTTGAGTCGCAATCGCGCTAAGGAGTCTAGCCTGAATAAAAAAATCATTATTTATTACGATGCTTGCGTTGGTGTCTTTTGTTTTTGTGTTAAATAGATAGTATTTTTTATACTCATGAGGAGATAGTGGTTGACTAAGGCCTAGTCGCCTTGATTCAGGGTAGGCTCGAGCCCCTCGGTGGGGACGTATATGAGCTGTAATGATGAGGAGATATGTGATGGTATGGAAGCCTCGGCGTAAGAGTTTGAATGGCACTTGACCGGTTTTTTCACCTAATCCAATCCCTACTAATATTATCCCTACTTCCCTACTAATACTACTAATATTATAAATGTGAAAGTAACTCTGTCTGTCTGTTACGCTTTCCCGCAAAAACTACTGAACGGATTTGGCTGAAATTCGGTAGGTAGACAGATTAGGACCTGGATTCAGACATAGGCTACTTTTTACAACGCCCGCGAGCCGCTTGCGGCTCGCGCACTGCGCACCCTCGAAAAGTCATAGAAACGGTGTCCACGCGGGTGAAACCGCGGGAAACAGCTAGTTAAATATATTTCCTAATCAAATAACTTTTGAAACAATTCATTTAAGTCCCTTAACTACAAGTTTTGAAGGCAGAAACTATCATTATAGATTTTCCTGACTGCAATCGAACAAATATGTTTTTCGCGCTCATCTACGCATGCTATGCGGAATTATGAATTCCCTCGTTGCAGGAAAAAAGGAAGCTCAAGTTTCCATACAAACGTAGTTCCACTTTAATATAGGGCGATCCATAAGGTTTGGTTGATTTTAAAAATACATAAAAAAAACTAAAAATCTTACACAAACAAATGTATTCTTAAGAAAAATAAAGATCTGGGAAATTTATTTTTTAAAGATAACATCATCTAGACGGGAACTGCCTCGCTGCGAATGCTCCTTAAACCTGGACCTCAAATTTGTAAAAACTCGCTGGCACATTGCACGTGGAATAGAACCGCGCCCAAACCACTACCACAGATTACTAAATAGTTACTTCGTAATCACTACATCGATACAGATCGAAGCCAATAGGCAACCTTACTTTTGTTTTGTATTATGCTAAAAGCATTATATTCGTTGAAATCAGCTCATATACGTCCCCACCGAGGGGCTCGAGCCTACCCCGAATCAGGGAGATTGGGCTTTAGGCGACCACGTGGACCCAGGGAGAGTTGGTCGACTTCACACACAACCTTCGAGTTTCTTCGCAGGCGTGTGCAGGTTTCCTCACGATGTTTTCCTTCACCGTTAAAGCAATCGGTAAGTATGTACGTAAGTTTTTGAAAAACTCATTAGTATATTGGCCGTCCAGATTTGAACCCGGTACCTCTGGTTAGATGGACCGAGTCGTTACCGGTTGAGCCACCGACGCTTTTATTGAGCCACCGACGCTGATTTAATAATAAATTATATTTGTTACAAATTTTCCAAAACTATTTTAATTGCATATCCATTGCACCCAAAGCTATCGGAGTTAACACAAATGTTTTTTTTTTCATGACAAAATATTAAATGGCTTTTAAAAATCTAATTTTTATTTCATGGCATAGTCGCTGACATTTAGATAAGGGTTTAGATAAGGGGCCTCGAACAAATTCAAACGTACAAAACAAATTGTAGGTACTTTTCTTCGGGTAATTTCAAACATTTATTATTTTAATAGAAATTCAAGTTGAAAATATACACTGGAAATAACCAAAATTACCCATAACTTCGGTCCTCATTATTGTTTTGTGCCCGAAAGATGATCCGAGCTTCTAATTGCAGCCTGGATCTACTGTTCGCCGTACACATTATTTAATATCGCGTTCCTAACAAGAACCCACGATGTGTTAGCCTAAAATGAAATTAATATTGCAGTCCTTACGAAAGCCGGCCAAGTGTGAGTCGGAATCGCGCACCAAGGGATCCGTACCACTGCAACTTTAGAGGAACCCTTTAACATTAACGAGTAGCAATGATATTAATTTCAATGAAGTAAACTAGCATTTGCTCGCGAGTTCATCATCATATCAGTTCATATACGTCCCCACCGAGGTGTTCGAGCCTACCCTGAATTATGGCGATCGGGCCTTAGTCGACCACGCGGGCCCAGTGCGGGTTGGTCGACTTCACACACAATCTGCGAGTTTCTTCGCAGGCGTGTGCATTTGCGTGTGCGTGTATTTGTGTTTTTTTTCCTCACGATGTTTTTCCTTCACCGTAAGTGTTACAGAAGACGACAAACCAAGCTAGTGCAATCTGCGTAGTGTTTGTGTTTGTCTATGATATAAAAACAACGTTACTTAGCAACGTGTTGTTTATGTCATCTCGATGAAAAATTACGAAATGAACTGAGACATAGCATGATAAATAAAAGTCTGTTTTATTTTAAATAAGTGTTTATATCTATCGGCTAATAGCTTCCACATCGACTGCACACTCTATACAACTACAGGTTATGTGCTTTGCTGCAATTTAGCTAATAGATGGAGACTTCGACTATCAAGTACAAAATTGCACCTCTCGAAGGCAAAAGCAACTGGGATACTTGGAAGTACAAAATACTTATCGTATTCAAGAGCATACCTCGCGCTCTCGATGTAATCGAAGGCAGGCTTTTTGCAGATAAAGAAAGTGAAGCCAGTGGGACCGGAAAGTCCGCCGCCACCTCCGTGTCCGAGTTCACGAAGGCTGACTCCAGTGCTCTTTTCTTTATCACCAACATCTTATCAGAAGAAATGCTACGAAAAGTGATGAGATTCACATCCGCTCGAGAAATCTGGTTAGAACTTCATCGAATGTTCAAAGGAACGAACGAAGACAAGACCTTGCAACTATGTATGAGTTTCTTTGGATTGAAAAAGGATCCAGCTGATGACGCAGCAACTCATATGTCAAAATTGAAAAATATTTGGACCTCGTTGAACAAAGAGCTGGGCGAAGATAAGAAGCTTCCGGACCTTCTTCTCATTTGCAAAACTCTCGACACACTGGGAGAAGAATACGTTCAATTTAAGAGTGGATGGTTAATGTGTCCAACGTCCGAACGAACTATTGACAACCTTACCGATCGTCTATGTGTTTTCGAAAGGAACTTGATGGTGCCTACCGTGACATCGCAGCAAGAGGCTTTACCGACTATAAACACAAAGAAAGGGACAAGCAAAAAGAGTAAGGATGCAAAGATAAAGTGCAACTACTGCTCTGTCAGAGGTCACCGCGTGAAGGATTGCAAAAGATGGCTTCAAGATGGCAAACCTCCAAAAAGCAATAACCCGCCTTCCTCTTCTTCATCTCAGAAACAAGAATCTCAAGTCGCGGAATTGATGCACTTATGTAATGAACTACTGACATCAGAAAATGAAGTATCGTCAACTTCATCGAGTACAGTCAACTGGTACGTTGATAACGGCGCAACATGTCACGTCAGCAATCAAGGAGATATATTTCAGACCTTTCAACCTTTTGACCAAATACACACCATCTCTACCGCTAATGGCGACGGACTTCAAGCCAAAGGCAAAGGAAATGTCGTTATCATATCGGAGGTAAAAGGAAAAGTATACGAGATCACTTTGACGGACGTATGGTACGTGCCACAGATCACAAAAAACTTGTTCTCTGTCCTAGCTGCTCATGACTGCAACTCAATAAGTAAGTTTGAGTCGACACCAACGAGCTGCACTATGTCAACGCGTGGCGAAGTGAAACTAACCGGTGTACGCAGCATAAGCGGTGGCCTATACAAGCTGAATGTCAAGAGCGTCATTCCTAAAAGAAATTTAGAAGTTAATTTAACTTTAACGAAAACTCAACTTTACCATGAGAGACTCGTACATCAGAATAAGCGTCATGTACGACAATTTGTAAAACGGGAGTTAGGAGTACAACTTCCTACAGATGAAAGCATTTGTGAAAGCTGCATATTCGGCAAGTCGCATAGATTGAAGTTTGGTACCCGACCGAGAGCTTCAAGACCCGGCGAACTTATACACAGCGATGTATGTGGACCGTTCCCTAACTCTTTTACAAATCTACGGTATTTCGTATTATTCAAAGATGATTTCACCGGCTATCGTTACGTTTACTTTCTGAAATTAAAGTCGGAAGTTGAACAGAAGATGCAAGAGTTCATCTCCGAAGCACGTAATACAGGCCATTCAGTCGAAACGATCCTGAGCGATAATGGTGGTGAGTTTGACAACAAGGAAGTGCGTGAGATCCTCGCCATGCACGGAATCAAACAGCGGCTCACTATGCCATATACTCCCGAGCAAAACGGATGCAGCGAGAGAGATAATAGAACTTTAGTAGAAGCTGCAAGGACTATTATGCACAGCGGAGGTTTCCAAGAGAAGCTTTGGGCAGAATTAGTTAATGCGGTCACCTACGTTCTCAACAGAACCGGTCCATCCCGTACGGAGAACAAAGCACCTTACGAACTATGGCATGGAAAGAAACCAAAAGTTGCTCATTTACGCATCTTAGGCTGCATAACCTACGTCCATGTCCCCAAACAGAAACGGAAGAAACTCTCCATGAAAGCCCTCAAAGGAAGATTAATCGGATACGACAATGATGATGGTTATCGTATCTGGTGCGATAACTATACGTTGATTCGATCGCGAGACGTAATCTTCGACGAGAAACCGCTTGACAGAACGCATTGTGATGACGTTGTACCTACGACAACTAGAAAAGACACATCGTTCAACGAAGTCGAATTGAAAGTGACTTTTAATCAGCAACGCAATGAAGATCATCGAGACTTGAGTCCAAGTCATCATATCGAACAATCGGATCCTGAGCTAGATGATCAAGGATGTACATCGCAGTTAGAAGAAGAAAACACATCTTGTGGATTTAATGAGGAAAGACCCGTCCCTGCTGAACCGAGCACAACGTGGTACGATGCCGATCTAGGTAATTCATCTGACTCCGAAGATGAAGTGACGGAACCTAGATACAACCTAAGAAATAGAAGCACCATTCGTCCTCCAATGAAATTCAGAGACTGTTGTGCGCTCACCGATGTAGAAGCTGAACCCAATACGTTCAAAGAAGCTATGAAGACCCCACACAAAGACGAGTGGATAAAAGCAATGTTGAAAGAGATAGATTCTTTGAAAGAGAACAACACGTGGTCCCTTCAAGAACTACCTCAAGACCGTAAAGCCATACCGTGCAAGTGGGTATTTAAGATAAAAAGAAACCCCGACGGCTCTATCGAAAAATACAAAGCGCGTTTGGTTGCGAAAGGATTCAAACAACGCAAAGGAATCGACTACGAGGAAACATACAGTCCTGTAGCGAGATTTGCAACCATACGGTCACTGCTAAGTGTTGCTGCAAGTGAAAGGATGTACTTAACACAGTTTGATGTCACTACAGCCTTTCTCTATGGCGAGCTGGATGAAGAGTTATACATGCAACAACCCGAAGGTTTTCATGACGGCACGACTCGTGTATGTCATCTTAACAGGAGCTTGTATGGACTGAAGCAAGCGCCCCGCTGCTAGAATCATCGTTTCCACAAAATACTAGCTGAACTTGGATTCACACAGAGTATTGCAGATCCGTGTCTATACACAAATAAAGTAGGGGGGAAACAGATCTTACTTACTTTATATGTCGACGACGGATTAGTGGCTGCTTTGGATAAACAGCTTGCTGATGAATTTCTCGAAAGCCTGGAAAGAAAACTTAAAATTACAAAACCAGCATCCTACTACTTAGGAATGGAGATCAATCAGTATAAAGACGGCACGATTGTAATCCACCAGGAAGCGTACGCCAAGAAGGTACTCGAACGCTTTAATATGGCCAACAGTAATCCAGTCTCGACGCCGATTGATGCTGCAGAAAAATCGTCTGCAACACAATCTGATGAAGAGAGTTTCAAAACCGAGGAGATTAATTTTCCCTACCGTGAAGCTGTTGGTGCGCTAGCTACCTTATGGTCGCAACTCGTCCTGATATCGCCTACGCAGTTGGTGTAGTTTCACGCAACTTGGAAAAGCCAATCAGAAGTGACTGGAATAGAGTCAAACGAATACTTCGTTACCTAAAGGCAACTATGTCTCTTGGGATAAAATTACCGAAGACTCAACAAGAACCAGAACTGGAAGGATATACCGACGCCGATTATGGTGGTGATGCTACTACCGGACGATCCACTACTGGAATTGTATGCTTTTACGCCGGAGGCCCAGTATCATGGATGAGCAGAAGACAAACTTCAGTAGCGCTGTCTACAACTGAAGCTGAATTAGTGGCTGCCAGTGAAGGAGCCAGAGAGTTAGTTTGGCTAACGAGAATCTTTGAGGATCTAATAAAGATTATAAGAGTGCCGAATCTACATGTTGATAATGAAGCAGCAGTTAGATTGGCTCACAACCCCGAGTTCCACAAACGAACGAAGCATATTCGCATCAGACATTTCTACGTCCGAGAACTTGTGTCTGAAGGAGCTATCTTCGTCAATAGGATTGGAACTAGAGACCAGATCGCAGACGTCATGACCAAAGGACTACCGAAGCCCACCTTTGTGAAGATGAGGTCTGCACTAGCCTTGTTTTAGAGGGCGTGTTACAGAAGACGGCAAACCAAGCTAGTGCAATCTGCGTAGTGTTTGTGTTTGTCTATGATATAAAAACAACGTTACTTAGCAACGTGTTGTTTATGTCATCTAATTGAAAAATAACGAAATGAACTGAGACGTAGCATGATAAATAAAAGTCTGTTTTATTTTAAATAAGTGTTTATATCTATCGGCTAATAGCTTCCACATCGACTGCACACTCTATACAACTACAGTAAGAGCGTCGGCTAAACGTAGATATGAAATCTAAATTCGAAATCACATTGGTACGTGGCGGAATTCGAACCACGACCTCCCGGACAGGAGGCGGCGGCATCGCCTGCGTGAATATCGTATTTAAGACTGTACTCAAGGGTGAGCGGTGCGCGAGCCGCAAGAGGCTCGCGGCAGTGGAATTTAGTTTTATTCCAGATACCGCGGAAAATGTGCATTATTCGGGATAAAAAGCATTCTATGTTTTTCTCAGCCCTTTAATTTATCTAACAGCGAAATCGGTTTGATAGTTTGAGCGCGTTAAAGTAACAGACAGTCACACTAAGTGATTTATAATATTAAAAGTGGAGACAAGATTGGCTGTTTTTTTAGGGTTACGTAGTCACACTAGAAACCCTTAAGTTTATTTTTTTTATCAAAAATGGCTGTAACAGCTTTGATGAAACTTTGCACGCCACTATATCTGTATCATCATCATCATCATATCAGCTCATATACGTCCCCACCGAGAGGCTCGAGCCCACCCTGAATTAGGTATCTGTGTATGGTATACCATACTATGCAGAGTAGTTCGTAATTCTAAGAAAAATATAAATAAGGTACCTCCCATTCAAATGCAAATTTTTATTAAGTCTGATATATCCATATAGAGGTACATATATTCATATCTATCTATTCATAATCATATAAGACGCAGAACGTCCTTGCTGGACAAAGACCAAGAACCGTTGGGGCACCAATGCACCGGAAAACGATGCGTGGACAGGCCTCTCACACGGTGGACCGACGACCTGGTGAAAGTCAGCATGGCAGGGCAGGACCGATCATCGTGGATATTCTTGGAGATTGCCATTGTCCAGCAGCTAACTTTCATCATCATATCATCCGAAAAACGTCCACTGCTGAACAAAGGCCTCCCCCAAGGATTTCCACGACGACCAGTCCTGCGCTACCCGCATACAGCGGCTTCCCGAGATCTTCACCAGGTCGTCAGTCCACCGCGTGGTAGGGCTGCCTACGCTACGTTTTCCGCTGCGCGGTCGCCACTTGAGAACTTTACTACCCTAACGGCCGTAGAACAGATACGAGCTATGTGCCTTGCCACTGCCACTTCAGTTTAACGATTATGTAAACTATGTCGTTTACTATAGGGAAATGCTATAGATGATTGTTGATTTGTATGTGATCAACCATACCAATGTTAAAGGTTACGCGAAAAAGAATGCACAGCGTGGCCACACCCGGGACACTTCATACAACGGGCCAGAAATGACACTACAAAAAACGAAATGACGAAACAAATTAAATGGCGGCGAAATCCTATACGTTCGACAACAAAACTGTAACCAATCTGTATCAATCTGGGTGACGAGGTGGTGAGGTCGCAATCTAGAGAGCGGCAGGGAGTGTCCATACTGTGTGTTAGTACTAATATATATACTTTGGCATGGCTGTACAGTTTATTAAAGTGAAACTTTTATTACATCGTCTTAAATGTTTTCGTCTGTGTGTTGCATGTCGCGTGACGGTCACTTTCGTCTGACGGTATGATCATTTCATCCTCTGTACCGTAACGAGAGCAGCCATGATAGTTTCGTCCTCTGTAAAGTTTCACTTTTACCGTGGTTTCATAAAACAACACACTTACTTTTTTTCATCTCTCCGCAATAATTTACTATTAGTTCTCGACCATAGATTTAGAGATAAAAGCCTGCACGGAAACCGTTAGTAACGCTAGGGTTCGAGCAGTCACAATTTATAGCTAACATTGTGGTCCGTTTCCTATAGATTTGTATTATTTAGCCAGCCGAGCAAGGCTGATTGGAGCATCAGCGTAATATCCGGGGCCAAAGTGGACTCATTTTTCCTATACATCACCACTGAGAAATGATGCCCACTATTCACTCATATGATTACTATACATTTCTTTTAGACTATAAGCTTTGTTTTTACACGAAAAAATTATGTTTATAATAACTTTAGTAATTCCTTTAAAATTAAAAACTCTTCTGCGTAAAAACTTAACCCCTCATTTTGGCTAGTCAGGTAAAAATATATACTATGTCACTCACGGGATCAAGACGAATCTAACGATACCTCATACGTTAAAATTCTTCAAACCGTTCAGGCTGCAGGGAACATAGAAATCTACATACATACATACAATCGAAAAACATAAACCTCTTTCTGAGGCAGTCGGCTAAAAACTAAAACAACGCAAGTAAACATTAAGTGCCTAAATATATTATAGTAAAATAAAAATAAAATGATTTTATTTTAGACAAAAAAAGGTACCCACTTATCTCAGGAAACAATATCGTTCTCTTTCGGTTCACAATTGGTTACGTACGTATTTAGTTTGAACAATGCCAAATGTGGTAAAAAAACTTTCAACTGAAGCTCAAGAGGCTATCTTTCTAAATAGTTGCCTCTATACAGGGTGACCGGTAAACATTGAGTGCCTAAATATATTGAAATAAAATTTAAAAAAAATGGTTTTATTTTAGAAAAAAGGTACATACCCCACTTATATCAGAAAACAATATCGTTGTCTTTTCGTTCACAATTTGATGCGAATTTAGTGTGAATAATGCCAAATGTGGAAAAAACTCTTTCAACTGAAGTACAAGAGGCTATCCTTCCAAACAGTTGCCTCTATACGGGGTGACTGGAAAGACGACGGATGCATTTCAGCAGGCAAGTAACAATGGGTTCCTTTGGGAAAATTATTCAGTATGATGAGTAGAACCCCCAGTTAACGAGTCCTTTACCAATTTTTTTATACCCCGTATACAGTTGATTGTATGTTTCGCAAGTGAGCCTGTAAAAAAAGCGTTACATTTAGAAGAAAAAAAACTGAATAAAAAGGTTCTGAAAAAATCACGAGTTACTCAATTCAATATTTATATTTTTTATTTCACTTTTTTCAATTTTTAGTATTTGCTGTTACAGCTACAACAGAAATACATCATCTGTGAAAATTTCAACTGTCTAGCTATCACGGTTCTTGAAATACAGCCTGGTGACAGACGGACAGACGGACAGTGAAGTCTTAGCAATAGGATCCCGTAGTTACCCTTTGGGTACGGAACGAAAGAATTTTAAGAATTTTCGAGAAAGTTTAGTGCTGGCTGCGTACTGTATATTTCTGTGTGCTTTTTTGAATGCTGGCCAGTACGATTTCCTCGTCAAATTGTTTTCGGTAAGGACCACTTAAGGCTGTAAGTATACATATGTATGTTATGTTACTTTCGTAGTTCCGGCTAAGATCGTCTAATGCATTGTAATCTGATAAATTATCTCGTGACGAGCTTGTCTCGTTTTTCCGTAATCAGTGCGCTTCATCAGAGGAGACGGGATGGGATAATACATTCGGAGCTGAGAAATCGAGTTCTTACCTAGGCGTTATGTTAATATTATTGAGACATGCCTACTAATTTAGATCCATTCTTTAAGATAAAACGTAGTAACATCAAAGTATTTTTACAAATTTTAATTTATCATCATCATATAAGCCGGAAGATGTCTCTTGCTGGACAAATGCCTTCCCCAAGGATTCGACGACGACCGATCCTACGCTGCCCGCATCCAGAGGCTTCCCGCGACCTTCACCTGGTCGTCGGTCTACCGAGTGTGAGGCCTGCCTACGCTACGTTTTCCGGTGCCATTCGAGAACTTTGCTACCCCGCCCATTGCCACTTAAGTTTAGCTATATTGTGTAGGCTATAAAACCTGCACACGCCTGCTGAGAAACTCTAAGGTAGTGTGTGCAGTCGACCAACCCTCACTGGGCCCGCGTGGTCGACTAAGGCCTGATCGCCATCTGATTCAGGGTAGGCTCGAGCCCCCCGGTGGGGGCGTAGGGAAACTTCGAGCATCGCCTTTTGGGTGACCTTGAGCCTTTTTTTAAGGCTCATTATAAACACAAATAATTTAATTTTATTCGATTAAAATCAAATATCCTATACTAATAAACGTGCAACATTTAGAAATACGAAGTTGTACATGTTTTGAGGTCTCAAAATTACCTGAGGCGCGAAATTCCTTTTTATTTATTCCAAAAATCTGTTTTCACACAAAAAATCTGCATTAATTTTATATTTATTAATATTTTTAGTTCACATGCCTAGGCGACTCCGACCATCACTCGGTGGCCCAGGTACTTTTATAAGTACAAATCAAATAAACTTTATATCCTAGTATGATTAAATATACATTTTACAAAATTATTTTTCTAAAACGACCGACGGTTCTGTATATTTGTACGACAAAGCCTGCTGAGATTTAAATTATTCGTAAGTCGTAACCAGTCGCAACACGACAAAATGTAATTTACACTGTCACTATTGGATTTCCAAAAGATACGAATCTATATACAAGGAATAACAAACATTGTGAAAATATCGTTTTCAATAAGCCGGTTCAGGCTCCCGACAGGAAATTTGCGAGTCACGCCCGTAATCAAGTTAGACCGACATCAACAAATTGCACACTATCGAGTAAGTAACGTCGTGAATATTTTTCTATTTACTAGTAATTTATGAAGGCATTTTTAACCCTCGACCCAAAAAGGAGGGTGTTATATGTTTAACGTGTGTATCTGTGTGTTTGTCTGTGGCATCGTAGCGCCCAAACCAATAACCGATATTGATTTAGTTTTTGCCTGAAAAGCTCAGATCAAAGTTCAGATAGACCCCACATAAATGAAATGTTACTCCAAACCTGTATTTACACTATATTACACATAGACATTAAAACTGCAGTAGTTTTACTTGATTGTATTTGCTAAGACGTCGTCGAAGACACGCACATATGCACTTACACACACCAACGATACTTTAACCTCTTTGATCTGTGTTGAAAGGCGACTCAATCGAGAGTGTCTTTAATATGATACAAGAATATCTTTTCAGCCGTTTGTCGTTAGCTCTTTTCTAGTTAATGAAGAGATGTAAGCAACTTCCACAGGACTAATCGATTTGTAATTTGGCATCCTGTTACTTCAATGATATTGCAAGAACATAGTAAACTTAAACTGAAATCTGCACGATACCCAACTCTTCACCAACTTACACATGATGTTTAGTTTAGTTTCTCAATGTATAGGTTATAGATAAGTGTTATCCGGACTCTTCTCCTTCTAGACAAATAATAGAGAAGTGGTTTGCTGATTTTAAACGTGGCCGTACGAGCACCGATGATGAAAAACGCCCCGATCGCCTAAAATCGGTAGTAATTCTAGAAATAGTTAAAAAAATTGAAAATTTAGTTTTGGATGACCACAATCTGAAATTGCGGGAGATAGTTGACATCGTGAAGATATCAGAAGGCAGTTTTATTAAATTTTGCAAGATAATTTGTCAATGAGAAAGCTTTGCTCAAAATGGGTACCGCGTTTGTTCACTATTGAACAGAAGCAATAAAGGGTTGAATATTCGAGAAGCTGTCTGGAAATATTTAGTCACAATATAAATTTTTTTTCATGCGCTATGTGACCGTGGACGAAACATGGATCCACAACTATATACCGCAGTTCAATCGGCAATCTGCTCAGAGGACAGCTACCGGTGAAAGCCGACCAAAGCGCCGAAAAACGAAAATTTCGGTTGGTAAAGTTATGGCAACCGTGTTTTGGGATTCAAATAGAATGGTCAAAAAGGAGAAAAGATTAAGAGCGAATATAATATAACATTACTGACGCGTTTAGAACAAGTAATAGCACAAACTAGTCCTCATATGCCGAAGAAAAAGCTCCTTTTTCATCAGGAAAATGCACCTTGCCGCAAGTCCGTAGCTACAATGGCCAAATTAAAAGAGTTACGTTTTGAACTGCTGCCTCATCCCCCATACTCACTAGATCTAGCACGTAGCGACTTATATCTCTTTTTACCTCAAAAAACAGCTAACTGGAAAGAAATTTGCCTCTGGCAAGGAAGTTATAGCAGAAACTCGAGCGTATTTTGAAGGTATTGACAAATCCTTCTATAAGAAAGGCACAGAAAGGTTATAAAAACGATGGAGTGCCTTTATAGCTCCAGAAGGAGAATATGTCAAAGAATAAAAAAGATTTAGGTAAAACAAATATATTGGATATCCTACGGACTTATTGAGTGACGTAATATGTGCTACTATTTAAAAAAAAACAGATGTCCTGAAATAACGGTTTAGTTGGTAGGAGGAGTGTGGGGGGGAAACTTGACTCTCACAAAAATAAACACTTTAATATTAACCAATCCCTGAATCGAAAAATGATTTTAAAAAACCCGCAGTAGTTTCAAAGACCTATTCAACGATACCCCACACGATAGGGTATGTCATCGAAAAAAATTCATCCTCCCTTTACATGTACCCCAAAAAATTTCTTTTCAAGATTTTATTGTATAAATTTGTCGGCGTAATTAATATGTATACCCATGCCAAATTACAGATTTCTAGTACTAATTGTCTCTGAGCTGTTGACTTTGGAACCCTATTGAAAACGATGCTAGAAGTAAAACTAGTCGAAAATAAATATCGAAAAACAATTTTACTCACAGTCTTCTGCCTTGAGTACAAAAGCAACCCACACACATTTCTCAGCTCAGCCAGGGATAAAAATGTGTCAGAAATACCTTAAATTCCCAATAGTCGAAATCAGTACCGTCACCCTCTCAATGCCTGAGATAAATGCCTACAGCTCGAGTAACTTTGAAGTTACAATTAGGTGACGGTGGTGCGCCGCAAGCCTGGATGGCTTGGAAGTTTGTGGTTGGAACAACCCTACTGTCAGAACTTTGAGCACCGCATTGCCATACGGTGGTACCTAGCAGCTGATACCAAACCAAGCGCTTAACTTTGCGAAGCACAATATCATCCTGCATTGTGCACGGTCTCATTATTAATCCATTTTTATTACCGACTAGTTGATGCCGCGGCTCCGCCCGCGTGGACATCGAGGGGCGCATTGTGTGATCCGCAAGCGGCTCGCCATCGATGGTGCGCGGTGGGCGAGCGGCTTGAGGGTTTTTTGGTATAAAACTTCCCTGGCGTGCACACAACGGTTCATTAAAGTTTCATCGTAATCCGTAGAGTTCAACGAACAACAATTCTTTTTATATTTAAGAAAAAGAAGACGTATCGATGAAACTGATAAACTTTCCCATGGAACCTATACAATTAAAGCGAATAGTTTTAGACATCGCATACTTTGGCTTTAATTAATCCCTTAGAAAAAATCATAAGTCATACACCAATTTGCTACACTCTGTATAGTCGGGCGCTGAGTGAGTAGATACATAGACCCATGAATGAAAAAAATTGTGCATGAAACAGGGCGAACACATGGCGAACAATTTTTTTGTTCATGGATAGACCGTTCAAAATTTAAAAAAGATTAAGTACAAAATGGCGGAATGGAGTCATTTTGACTAATTTCTAAGGAACGAACGGTAGGTACTATTTTTCTCTTTGACAGATATTCAGAAAATGCACGTTGACATTTTATGTTTAAAACATAAAATACCTTCTTACATTTAAAAAAAATACTTGTGCTCTTAGTGTTTTTGAAAGCTTTTATTGGACCTCAATAATCTTGAACTACAATATTGTTGTTTTGTTTAGGTCAAATCTTGCAAACTATTTTAGAGCGACTTCCAAAAGTACGACTGAGCTGCAATAAAAAAAAATGTGAACAAAAAAAAAGAAAAAAAATTTGGTATGAAGCCGAATTCCCGGTGACAAAAGATCCTTTTGGTACCTGTTTTGAAATTGATCTGTTGATGAACTTTGGAGGTGGAACAAAGTCTCTGGATCGCCTTTATTTACATTAGAATTTGCCAACGTGTATTTTACAATCACATTTAGCACACTAAGCATTTGGCTTTAATAATCATAAAAAACTCTTTTCAAATGAAAGTTTGTACCTGAAAGGCTTTGGGTTTTTCAAAAATTATTAGTCTTTATTTCGAACATAAAAATATTTCTAGACCTGTTATTTTGTCTCTATTAATATACTAATACTTTACTTCCTTCTTCCTACGTATTTCCTGGTCGTACTATAATTGAGAGGCCTTATAATAAAACAGTAAAATGTAAACATGTGGGCTGATTCTATAAAAAAGTAATTTAACAGTAAGTAATTAAATAATATCCCAATTTGAAATTTCCACATCGAAATAAAGGCAAGAATAATATACGAGTATTTATTGAGTGATGACGCTGATTAGTTATTTCCTGGTGAAAACTTACAAAAGCAAATTGTAAGAGTATTTCTACCTACACATCCCTAGGATATATGGTTAGGTCTACGCCCATAGTCAATCGTAGGGTAAGTACTAACACCAAAATGTATTTTGCTTATGTGTTTAACATTAGTTAGTACCATTACCAACATCGTTCTTGACTTTAATTTTGTAACAATTGTCGTATCGAATGCGGATTTTTTTATTTGAAGACATAATTTTCTTGATCGTTGATAATTGTAGGGACACAAAATGTTGACCAAGCAAATTAGCAATGTACTAGTGTGTAAGCGCGACTCCTCAGTCGCTCCCCGTAACCCTACTCGCCTGCCCGCGCTCGCATCGCTGCGCCGGTGCAAATAATTTACCTGGTTACATAACCTATATATATTCTACAAATAAAGTGTTAATCGTATTGGAACTCTTTTAATATCGCACCCTCCAAAGGACCCTCAGTCCTACAGTGGTGACCCCGACTTGATATGAACACAAAAATCAAAAGGTTCTCGCGGAAAAGTATTAATCTAACTAGGTGTAATCCTACAATGCTTCAATGTATTAAGATGAAACAAGCATGGATGAAACCATCACTGTTAGATTAGGCGTATCTAGTCAGAGATTTGTTAACATAGACGGGTTGCTAACAAACAACATTTGAAAATCGAACCCATTTACACAAATAATATTCTAAGTAGTTCGCTTCCGTTGCACCGAATGCTACTTAGAAAAGAGATGCCAATTGGCATAATTTTATTTGCTTCACTTTTTGGACGCATGAAACCTATCTACAATACAATACAATACCTCTATATAGCAGAGAGTATATATATCTAATATCTCTGCACTTGCGTATCGCACCTTCTTTGTAATTCCTCCGTAGCTCAGAGGCAAAGTTCAGTTCTCGAGCCTACCCTTAATAAGGGCGATCGGGCCTTAGTCGACCACGCAGACCAAGTGCGGTTTGGTCGACATCTCACACAACCTGCGAATTTCTCCGCATGCGTGTGCAGGTTTCCTCACGATGTTTTCCTTCACCGTAAGAGAGTCGGATAAACGTACATATGAAATCTCAATTCGAAATCACATTGGTACGTGGCAGGATTCGAACCACGACCTCCCGGACAGGAGGCGGCGGCCCTAGCCGTGATGCCACAGACGCTCTTAAAAGTAAAGTTTATAATAATTTAAGATATAAGAAGAAAGCTCACCCTAAGCTAGCCAGCCCCCTGACGATTGGTAAAGGTCGTCATAGGACGACGTCTTAATTTCGACACTGAAAAATCGAAGATTCCCAAGACAATAGAAAAGCCCCTTTAATTTTCCTTTGATTGGTCATGTCGCATGAGATATCTCGGAAAGTAGATATATCTTGGACGTGCTAAAACTCTTTTGGAAAACGTAATAAAGTTTAGCTTCAGATACAGGAAAATAAGCATAACTTCCAGTAGGATCCCCTAATATGCTTCCCTGAAGGATCGAATAGCACTCTATGGTTCACTAGGGGATTCCTTTAAGAATATCGGGGACTCGCGTTCCAAGAGTTCCGTACCACCACACCTCTCTACAGAACTATGAAAATGATACCTAGTCACATTACAAACAAAAGACATCAACGCGAGCGGCAGAAAAATGCTTTTTTTATTCAGTTCGGACCCTTTAGCGCGAGTATAACTCTAATTTGGCCAATATTTATTATTTGTTGTTTTACTTCTAGATTAATACGTATGTTAATACTACGAGTATACTTAAATGCCCTCAGTGCGCGAGGAGTTTCGCTGCGAAGATTGGCTACATAAACCATCTTCGAGCGCACGCGCGGCAAACCGACTAGGAGTCGAAGTGGTCGCCATGACCGAAATCGGTCGGATAGATCATCATCATCATAAGCACACCAAGTTTCACGCTTGTATAAAGGATACTACTTCATAAAGGATAGAGCTCAATAAAAAATACCTTTAAAATACCTATGAAAATACGTTTTTAATAGAGAAAACATTATAGATTTTTCGCGTGTGCTGTGTATGTCACAACTGTCCACCTGTTACTATAACAGTATAGAAAAAGTGTTACTGTAGTATATACGAATTTAAGGATGACCGGGGGTCACAGCCCCGCTGTTGCAGTCGCCTTACCAACTCCCCCACGAAAGCTTTGGAGGTCAGTACTAATATATATACTTTGCTTTGGCTTCCGCGCCCCACGTACATATCTGTACATATTGTAATTTCGTAATTTCAAACGCAATGTTGCATTGTTTCTGAATAAATGAACTGTATTGAACTATTACGGTTCATGAAATACTGCCCGCTGACAGACAGATGGACGGACAGCGGTGGCGCTTCTTATTAAATCATCCTTCAACGCAGCTCGCTGCCGTATTGAACAGCAGTATGCGCTTCTACAACGCTGTGTAACGAAATCCATAATTCGTGTTAACACTAATATATAGTATGGTTTCAACTGAGACATTTTAATTCGCACTTTCGGAATTGCTACTCGATGCCAACATCAGACTGTGACATGTAGGACAGCCGTTATAAAGATAATTATAAGGCGGAATTATACATTTTGGGCAACTCGAAATACTGAGTGAGCGATTATATTATTAAGTAAGACATGACTGGGCTAGACTTGAGCGAGCGTAGCGAGCGATAATAGGTTCGTTAGGTTTGATGATGATACTGTCGAGGAGCCTCCCGACGTACGTACAGACACAAAATGTTGATAAGTAAAAGTCTGTTTAATGTTTCCTTAGGTACAGTTAACATTTAACTACGCTTGTTAATATCTTAGTTTCTCTGCGTGATCGAATCAGAAACGAGGAGATCCGTAGGAGAACAAAAGTAACCAACATAGCTCTAAGAATTTCTAAACTTAAGTGGCAGTGGGCGAGTCACAAAGCCCGTAGAACGGATGGCCGCTGGGACAGTAAAGTTCTCGAGTAGCACTGGAAAACGTACCGGAAAACGTAGCGTAGGCACGCCTCCCACTCGGTGGACCGATGACCTGGTGAAGGATGCGGGTAGCGCAGAACCGTCCGTAGTGAAAATCATTGCGGGAGGCCTATGTCCAGCAGTGGACGTCCTTCGGCTGATATGATGACGCGGGCATGATAAGCTGAAGGTTCCACTAGGCTCTTTAGGTAATCAGCGCTCGGAACTCATCCTCGCATTCAGCACATTAGTCGAGTATTGTTTCCGGTAAATTATACAAAAGCAGACCGTAGTATGTACATCCTGCTCTTCAACACGGCATCGTGTGTAATACACATCGGAGGTTTAGTAATTTATAGGTTTTAAATAAAAATTATAATTAAATATTAAATAGAAACTGAAAAGCAAGTTCAACGGAAATCTTTGATCTAAAGCAGTGGTGCCCAATTGGTATTGCTTCAAGGGCTATTTTTAAAATCCCGATACGCCACTCGGCCACCGCTGTTAATAAAAAAACATAATGGATATAAAGGAAACTACATTATACAATAGGGGATCGGACTGCATCAAAAATAAATTTTGAAATATGATTTCCTAAATTGCTCTCCTCTTGAAGTTTCAAAAAACTAAAAAAAAGCGTCATTGAAGAACTCATTTTGTGAATTTGATCAATTAAAAATTGAAAAGTGAAAACAAAACAAGTAAGTGTTTTGTTTTCACTTTTCAATTTTTAATTGATCAAATTCACAAAATGAGTTCTTCAATGACGCTAAAAATCTATGATGTCACTTGTGGGTATTTCAAACATATTTAGAACAAAAATTTAGTTTTTGACAGATCATAAAAAGTAAGTTATATGACTAGCAGTCCGATGATCCCCTATTACACCACTTTTTATATATTACATGGTTAATATTTCAAGATTTCAAATGGTTTATGGTTAATTTTCAGATTGTTTATTAAAAATTTTTATTTAATGTATTTTACCCAATTTAATTTCTGAACATTTGTGTATTCCTGATCCTATTTTGTTCGTGGGCGCCAAGAAAACAGGCCACGGGTCCGCGAGCTACCGGTTGGGCACCACAGATCTAAAGCTTTAATGGCTTCTAAGTATGGAATTCTTTGTCCTATTTTTTTTATCCGACTCCAAACACTAGATCAGCTGAAAGACATCCACTGCTGATCATAAGTTTTCCCAATGATGTCCACAACGGTTGGCCCTGCGCATGCGCAGCCCGCATCCAGCGACTTATTTGAAAACTGATAATTTTAATAATAGTTTTTTGTACGCATGGTGTAAAAAAGCTTACCTACAAGGTATTTTTTTATACATTTGCTCTAAAATGATACTTTACATATTCTGTATCTTTGGTTATTATATTTTTAGTAGCTAGAAATAAAAAAGTAGCAAAGTATACCGCACATGTGCGTTTTACTTTGACATTTTTTTAATTTCTAGCTACTAAAAATATAATAACCAAAGATACAGAATCTTCTTTCATGCTTTTGAAAGGATAGTTTCAACACAGATATTAAATACCACGGTGGCTTCACATTGGTTGCTTACGTTTTATATCAGACCTTTTATATCAGGAAGGTTAAGACTCCAAGGCCATACAGCCAAAACCGAGAGACCGAAGCTCGGAGCACGCCCTGCGACGTCGAAGGCCGAGTTTTGCTTCGCTTCCTAAGAACTCAAACAACAAATAGGTGAGGTGCAGCCAAACGCACTCAAATTTTTTATAATTTTTTTTAAAGTACGTATATAAACGTACGTACATACGTATATAAAGATACTCTTGTAACGTAGTGAAGTAAGTGCTCGATCGATTGCACGATGTTCTTCTCAATATTTACATCTGAAGTACAGTTACAATTAGTGGCCAAGTGCCTGTCTGAAAGTATGGTACGTAGCCTTTAAAAAAAACAAATATTAAAACAGACTTATTATTGCAGATGGTATAAAACATTTTTTATGGAAATTCTATGAATTTTTCACAAATCCAACTTCACATCTTTAGTTGGTCGACTATATCTCCTAAATTAAGAAAGCCTTCTTGGCCGTGATAATTTTTCTTTTCTCGAAGCAACTCACGGTACTTTTGGGCCCCCTGTATTTTTGAATACAGGTACACATAGAAGTTCTAAATTTGAGTTAATTACCAATTACTGAACTTATAGTTACTGAACCCTCGTTTACCTCTTAATTAAATGTTTTCACCTAATATAGTTTGCGAAATAACTCAAGTTAAATTTCCCTTACTTTGTCAATGACTCGCTTACTCACCGATCATCAAGAATCTAAAGTACTTCTAGATTACCACCCATGTAAAGGGAAAACGTACAAAATGAGGATCAGCTCCTATATTTTCATACATTCAGTAAAATTCAATTAAAAATAAAACTTTTAAATGGTATAAAGGGTTACAGTGAAGGAAAACATCGTGAGGAAATCTGCGAAGAAACTCGAAGGTTGTGTGTGAAGTTGACCAACCCGCACTGGGCCCGCATGGTCAACTAAGGCCCGATCGCCCTAATTCAGGGTAGCATCGAGCCCCTCGGTGGGGACATATATTATGTGATGTGATGATAAAGGGTTTTTGAAAGGTTGGCTGGAAGAGATCCCTGTTTGGGATAAGTTCGCCTTTGTGCATGCTACTGCTATTCTGTATCTATAATTGTACTTCTTTTTTGCACAATAAAGAGTTCACAAACAAACTACTATTTCTAATAGTTTAAAAACTTCCTAAAATGACGGTTTAGCTAGTAGGGGTTGGGGACATGCAATTTTAATGCAATTAAATGCAATTTTAATGCAATTAAATGCAAGTATAAATGAATTATTGGACTCATGATCTTAGCAAACCTGCAGTAGTTTTAAAAAGACCTATTCCCCACAAGACAGGGTGAAACGAACAAAAATCCCGATCAAGTGCACGTCGGACTCGCGCTCCGAGGGTTCCGTGTCACCACAACTCTCCACACATATATGACAATTAAAGTTAAGTAAGTAAGTAAGTAAATATACTTTATTGCATGCCAAAAAACAATACAGGATTTAGTTTTTTATTTCTAGGTTTAAGAGCCCGGCGGGGTTATAGACGACAATAATTGGATATTTCACACAAATAAATTAGCTGATAAACCAATTTTGTATGCAGCAAGTTTTTCAGTAGTTACGATGAATTGAGTCTCGGGTTAACCGGTCCTACCCAGTTTATTACATCATCTGATATCCTGCCCATTGCCACTTTAATTACGTCGACCTCCTTGTTTCGGAGCGATCGATTACACAAAGAAACCCCTTGCTTGAAGCAGCTTCACTTGATTCATCGGCTTGTCAAAGTTTCGACAGGAGATTAGAGAAGAATTGGCTCAACTTACCGAAGAAAAAACTAACGGATAATGATACCATAGCCCACAGAGGGTTGAATGCCACTGAGCCGTAAGCAAAAGGCGTAGCAATCAGCTGCGATACCGCCAGCACCAAAAGACGCGCACGCACACCCATTGAGCCCACAAATCTGAAAACAAGGATCACAAATAAAAGACATCAGCGCGTGACAACAAAATGCTTTATTTTTATTCAGTTCAGACTTATTCTTTTGTTGTTTTTCTTTATCGAATCACACCAAGTTTTAAGCTAGTAAGTATTACGATACTTAGCTCAATTAAAAATGCCCCTAAAATTCCATAAAAAACGTTTTTTTGTATAGGGACCCCTTTAATTTTTCACTTTTTTAATTTTTATTTTTTTTGTTATAGCGGCAATAGAAACACACACTCTGAGAAAATGTTAACTGCCTACCTATAAAACTAACATGAAATACAGCTCGCTGACAAACAGACAGACATACGTACAAACGAATGGACAGCGAAAACTTACTAATATAATCCTGTTGTTCAACCTTTGAGTGTACGGAACCCTAAAAGTCGATCCCCACTGTAGGGAGGTACCTAAAAATATTTTCAGACTAGCTGTCCCGGCGAACTACGTTCTGCCTTACACTACACTACACTACACTACACTACACTACCCTACCCTACCCTACACTACCCTACACTGCACTACACTACCCTACACTGCACTATACTACCCTACCCTACCCTACACTACCCTACACTGCACTACACTACCCTACACTTCACTATACTACCCTACCCTACATAACACTAAACTACACTACCCTACCCTACACTACACTAAACTACACTACCCTACCCTACCCTACCTTACACTACCCAACATAAGAACCTTCTCCTGACAATAACGAACTCGACAAAAAAATAATTAGCGAAATCGGTCCAGCCGTTCACGCGTGATGCCGTGACCAAGGGGAATAGGTATTCATTTTTATAATAAACGTAGTGGTTATGCTATTGATTTTTTTTTTGGTTTCTTCTCTCCGGCTTTCAAAAGCGCGGAGAAGGCAAAGGTGACTAAGACCATACAGCCAGGTCTGACGTATTTAAGCTTCCTTTAGTTTTTTGATTTGTAATGCTAGTGCCGGTGCATTACAAATCTTCTCTGAAGTTCTTGACAGCATTTGGAGCAGCTACATTCTGAGGTGGAACACCCAATTGCTGTAGGGTGTCTTTAAAACTGCACCCAGAGCAAGTTGGGTTCTCACGTCCTCCTTCGTTTTATTTTCTTGTTCTCCACATTGCTCACGTGCACTAGACGATTTTCTCCAAAATGCACCACTTCTTGAACAAAACCCCAGCAGAAAACAATGAAAAAACAACAAAATAAAACTACGAATGCGACTACCACAAATCCCGCCAAAAAACCTTATGCTATTGAATTTTTTGATTTAATTATTTTTTTCGCCCTTTTAGGGCAGGCTAAGGCTCATTGGCCATACCGCCTAGTCTTCAGTATATGTTTTTCAGTAGTATTCATTTGTAGAATTCACGTCTTCAGTAATTTTCAGTAGTTTCTTCACGTTCACATCATATTATTGTCTATAAACTAACCTAACCTACATACTCTAGCAAAATGATAGCACTTTTGCTAAAGCTTGCTCGGACTTCTTGTGGGAACTCGAAACACAGTATACACACTTTTATTTCATTATCCTACACAAGAAACACTTATATGATCCTTCGCTGATAAATACACTATCAATATTATACATCAAAAACCACTAAATGTAATTTTTCGGATAATAAAAGAAAAATGACAAACTGAACGCTACAAATTCCCGCCAAAAAGTCTTTGTTTTTGAGTTTGAATACCACCGGTTTTTTTTTTAATTTTATAAGTCAGAAGCTCGAGTAAAAAAAAAGGTGAAAATAGTTTTTAATACGTACGTTAGCGTCGTCGTCTTCCTTCGTAGTTCCTCCTTGTCTTTGATTGAGCGTTCCTCACTTGACCTGGCGGATTCAATGCATGAATGCGACGACGCGCCATCTTAAGCGAGTCGGCGCGCGGCGCGGCGGGCATTCATTCGCTTGCCCTTTGTACCTGCTTCTTCGTAAAATGAGCCAAAGGAGTGAAGAAGGTATCGTGATAAAAAAAAATTAAGTTAAGATTTTGATGGGAATGCACTACTAGGGTTTAAAAAACAAAAAAATAAAATGTGTGTGTGAGTGTGTGCGTGCGTGTGTGTGTGTGTGTGTTTGTACGTCCCTCTGGTGCTCTAGTTCCCAAACTTCTGGACGGATTTGGGTAAATTCGGGTAAGGGCAATATTATTGATATATTATTAGGCGTTTTTTTTTTAATTTCCCTTAACTTGATTTTTAGGGTTGCCACCATAATATAAAAATCACTTATTTTTAAACTCAAAAATAGCTCTAACAATTTTGATGAAACTCAGTATGTTACTATAACTGTATATTATGGCCTAAAGTACGCGGTAGTCCGTTGTTCCAAGAAAAATCTGAATAAGGTACCTTCCATACAATTGTTTGTTACTTTTTCTCAAAAATGGGTCTAACGATTTTAATTAAACTTTGTGAATAAATAAGACCTTATAAAATCCTTGGGGGAGGCCTTTGTTCAGCAGTGGACGATTTGTGGCTGATATGATGATGATGATGATGAAGACCTTATAAGGCCTACTGCACTGGGGTACTTCATTATTCCAGGAAAAATCTGAACAAGGTACCTCCCATTATAAGTACCTAGCTTTATTCTATTCTGCTATGTATGTGTAAAAAAGCGTCGGTGGCTCAACCGGTAACGACTCGGTCCATCTAACCAGAGGTACCGGGTTCAAATCTGGACCGCCAATGTACCAATGAGTTTTTCAAAAACTTACGTACATATCTTTACCGATTGCTTTAACGGTGAAGGAAAACATCGTGAGGAAACCTGCACAGGCCGCACTGGGCCCGCGTGGTCGACTAAGGCCTAATCGCCCTGATTTCAGGGTAGGCACGAGCCCCTCGGTGGGAACGGTATATGAGCTGATATAATAAGTATGTGTAAGCGCGACTACGACAGACGGTGAAGGCTTCGCGAGAAAGTATGCACAGCGTGTCTGTATAATTTATTTAGATAAAACGAGGGACACAGGACGCAGAAAGTAAAAAAAACCGTTGGTGAGATCGAGATTAGACTCATGTTTGGAATGCTCTCCAGCTATAACTACCTTAAGGCTTTAAGACGACTCAATCCGAGTAGTTCGATCCGTGATAAAATGATGTCGAACTTATGTTTACTCATTTTAAGTTCATATCAATGAAAATGTTACGTTGAAACCAAACGCCCAATTCTCAATTTTTACATATTTTTATTACTTTTCTTCACTTTCAAAAAGTTGAAAAAAAACTGGGCCCGCGTGGTCGACTAAGGCCTAATCGCCCTGATTTCAGGGTAGGCACGAGCCCCTCGGTGGGAACGGTATATGAGCTAATATAATAAGTATGTGTAAGCGCGACTACGACAGACGGTGAAGGCTTCGCGAGAAAGTATGCACAGCGTGTCTGTATAATTTATTTAGGTAAAACGAGGGACACAGGACGCAGAAAGTAAAAAAAACCGTTGGTGAGATCGAGATTAGACTCATGTTTGGAATGCTCTCCAGCTATAACTACCTTAAGGCTTTAAGACGACTCAATCCGAGTAGGTCGATCCGTGATAAAATGATGTCGAACTTATGTTTACTCATTTTAAGTTCATATCAATGAAAATGTTACGTTGAAACCAAACGCCCAATTCTCAATTTTTACATATTTTTATTACTTTTCTTCACTTTCAAAAAGTTGAAAAAAAAATGTGTTCAATTAAAATGAAAGGTCGGTTTCATTCAACATAATTTTTTTTCGAGAAATTTAGCAATTAATGCAAAAAACGGTCTACAGAATATTTTTTTTACAACAAAAGTAGTAATGTTTTGTCCCATCTTAGGGCCTTAAATGATGATTTATGCGAGTTTACTGGAGACGGCATTTTTTTTTATTCACAATTGTTAAACCATTGACAACATCTCACCTGGGTGGTAAGTGACGATGTTGCCGAGGATGGAAGCGGGCTTACCAAGATTCCCCAACGCAATGGGGAACTGGCTATCTTATCTTCATGCCGGAACACACCAATGATATCAACATTGATATTTGGCGGCAAGACTTAGATAAGATGGTGGTAGCTAGCCAGGCGGGCTTAAAAATGCCCTACCACTAACCAAACCGAGTCTTACAATTGACCCCGCCGGGGATAGAACCCGCGACCTCCTGTGTAAAGTCAGTGAACTTTGCCTCTGAGCTACGGAGGCGGTTAAAAGAGCGGCATAATGCACAGAATTAATTATCAGTTTGGTGGAGTAACTTACAGTAACTGAAAGTTTTTAAAAGCTTTCATTTAATTATTATTTGTATGGTATGTAAATATATATGTATGTATTTATGTATGTAAGTAGGTATGTATATTTGTTTAGTTCAAATCTTGCGATAGATTTTAGAGCGACTTCCAGAGGTCCGATTAAGCTGAAATTTGGAATGATGCCGTATTCCCGGTGACAATAGTACCTTTTGTTATTTTAAAGTTGATCTGATGATGAAATTTGGAGGTGGAATCAAGGTCCCAGAATCGACTTATTACCGACTTCAAAAAGGAGGAGGTAATAAGTTCGACTGTATATTTTTTTTTTGATGTATGTTCACCGATTTTTCCGTCAATTGTGGACCGGTTTTCAAAATTCTTTTTTCATTCGAAAGAGTATACTCCCGAGGGGGTCCCATTGTCACTAAGTCAGGATCTGATGATGGGATCCCAGGGCAATCGAGGGCAACCCTTCAAAAATAATGAAAAATTTTAATTATAAAGGCACTAATTACGTGATTCATATGTTTTCTAAAGCTATTAATATACTTACGTCTGTTAGTCATATTCTCATGTTGATAAGCTGATATAGGAAGGTACAACTCCTTAACGGTTAGGAGTTGCAGGAAAATTCTTTTGAATGTTATACATAGATATATACGTAGGTATGCATAGACCGATAGTTGTATTCCTTCAGGTTATTCAGATGAGCTGATGATGAACGATTTAACTCCTTAACTTTCATGCTGCTGAGATGATGATGGAAGCCACAGGACTCTGTATCTGTTAATAAAACACATGTATTATGATTTGATAATTCCTATTGGTGAGTATAGGTGATTGGATTTAACGTTGCTAGATAGATAGCGTTACCACTAAAAATAAAGAAAATAAAAAAAAACTTAAAACCGACTTCAAAATGAAATTCACTCAAAAGTGTGAATAATATTTTAATACTTAAATACACAACATTAACCAACAATAACGAAATCGAAGGTGGGTACGAACTAAATTAGGGGCTTAAATTTTTTTTGAGGTCGGTACCAGCACACAGTTACTTACGTATTAAATGGTTTAGATTCGATGGTTTGCTGACGCCGACAACAAAAAAAAATTTAAGCCTCTAATTTAATTCGTACCCACCTTTGATTTCGTTAGTGTTGGTTAATGTTGTGTATTTAAGTATAATAATATTATTACTGTGCTCACCTTTTTTTGAATTTAGAACCGTGTATTTTTTATATTTATTTGAGCAGTTGGCTTTTTGAGCATAAAAACTCTTTTCAAGTAAAAGCTTGTACCAAGCTGGGCATTCCTCCCACTCGGTGGACCGACGAACTGGTGAAGGTTGTGGAAAGCCGCTGGATTCTGGCAGCGCAGGACCGGTTCTCGTGGAAATCCTCGGGGGAGGCAGTAGACGTCTTCCGTCTGATATGATGATGTAGGTTTTAATGTCCGTAGCTAGCTTAGAACAGGCCCTCCCATCTCTTCCAGTGCGAGTCGTAAGATACGACTAAAGGACTAAACCGGTGGATGAGCAGCAGCGTCCTTTCCGTATACTGCGATCGCCACTGTGATTTAAAATTTAGATTTTATATGTACGTTTATCCGACGCTCTTACGGTGAAGGAAAACATCGTGAGGAAACCTGCAATCGCCTGCAGAGAAACTCGCAGGTTGTGTGTGTGAAGTCGACCAACCTGCACTGGGCCCGCGTGGTGATCGCCCTAATTCAGGGAAGGCTCGAACCCCTTGGTGGGGACGTATATGAGCTGATACGTCGACTAGTCTGTCCAATTGATTATTAGGTGCCTGCGCAAACGGTTTGAATAGGCAATAAGGTCAGTCTATATAGAAAAGTTTAGCGATAACCCACTAGGCCGCGCCAATTTCGAACAAATGCGCCAGGTGTAATCCACGACCTATTACACCGCTAACTTTAGGGATTTATTTTCCAAATATTCCTGCCTAGTTTTGCTTCAGAAACGGCCGCAGCTCAACGCTACGTGGTTTTATCGATCACACAGGTTAACTGACCTGAAGCACTGTCGTTACATGGATGGGTTGAAATGTTAGTGACATTTTTCTCCACCGGTTTTCGTGCTTCTCAAGGCAAGTTAAGCCGTTGATACTGGTTGCTATCACTAGATGGCAGGGTCAAGATGCTCTAGGCGGCTTGAAAAACGGACTTGGCCCCGTGTGTGGATATTGGCCTAACCAAAGTATATATATTAGTACTACATACTGTGTGTATGGACACTCCCTGCCGCTCTCTAAATTGCGACCCCACCCCCTCGTCACCCAGATTTATACAGATTGGTTACAGTTTGGTGGTCGAACGTATAGGATTTCGCCGCCATTTTGTTTGTTCCGTCATTCATTTTTTGAAAAGTCGTTTCTGGCCCGTTGTATGAAGTGCCAGGGTGTTGCCTTACCTTCCCGAGTTCGCGGAGAGACTCATGACCCGGCAGTGGGGATGTTTTAGTTTTTTTTTTATCTACAATTGCTGAGTCATCATCATCATCATCATATCAGCCACAAATCGTCCACTGCTGGACAAAGGCTTTGCTGAGTAATCCCTTGAATTTTTTTTTTATTAAAAATTTGAGTGCGTTTGACTGCAACTCACCTGATGGTAAGTGATGATGCAGTCGAGGATGGTACGCGCAGACTCAAATAATGTATATTCACTCTTGCCTTGAAGATCCCCAATTGGTATGGTTTTAGTTAAGCGTTAAAAGCTTGGTTGGTAAAGCTATTTTTATGTACGCACCGCGATTCTTACGCTTATCTCGTCATGTGAATGGAGCACCGCATGTGGATATCTCACACACATCTATACATACTGGGTGATAAAAAAAATGTCTGGCAATATTTTATCTGTGAATTCTACTCATCATACTGAACAACTTTTTCAAGAAAACCCATAATACTCAATTCGCGAAAAAAAAATTGGACTTCCCATACAAATCGATCAGCTAATCAACCAACTTTGTATGGGAAGTCCGAAATTTTTTTTTGTGAACCGACTATGGGTTTCTTGGGGAAAGTTGTTCAGTTTCATGAGTAGAAGCCATAATTAAAATATTGGCAGACATTTTTTTATCACCCGGTATAATAAAACTGTAACGGGGCCGTATCTGTACTCTGTACATGAAATAATTTTGTTTAATAAGTAATTTTCGTCTGTCTGTCTATACGTCTGTATGTTTGCGCATCACGCAAAAACTACTAGGCCGATATTGATGAAAATTTGTATGGCGATTCCTTATAGCCCGGGTTAACATATGAAATACTTTTATCCCGTAAAATTCAAGACTTCCCATTTGAAAATTCAAAACCTCAACGCGGCCGTAGTCGTGGGCATAGCTAGTGCTCAATAACCAATAGCGTTCCCACTGCATCTAGGCACTGGGGTATGGCTCTCTTCCCAAACTCAGGTTAGGCCATAACAAAGTATATAAGGTGTAACAAAATTAGCTGAAACTATTTTAACTGGTGCTTCTTCCCGTGAAACTGAACAACTTTCCCCATGGAACCCATAGTCAAATCGCAAAAAAATATTGGCTCTTCCATACTAACTCGATCAGCTGATCAGCCAACTTAGTATGGGAAGTTCAAATCTTTTTTGAGATTTGACTATGGGTTTCACGGGGAAAGTTGTTCAGTTTCATGGGTAGAAGCACCAGTTAAAATAGTTTCAGCTAATTTTGTTAGACCTTATATATATTGAGTACTAACATACAGCATGGACACTCCCTGCCGCTCTCACCCCCTCGTCACCCAGATTCATACAGATTGGTGCTAGTTTGGTCCTCGATCGTGAAGGATTTCGACGTGATTTCGTTTGTTCCGTCATTTGTTTTTAGTAATGTCATTTCTCGCCCGTTGTATGAAGTGTCCGGAGTGTGGCCATACACAGAGGCCAAGTCAGCACAAGTGGAGTAGGGCCAGTGAAGCTTTTTAAGCTGCCTATAAAACACATCTGAAAATAGCTTAATATTAATAATAAATAAATAAATATTCTGGAACAAACCACACATGGTCATCTGGCTCCAAAGTAGGATTCCCTGTGTTGTGGGATCCAGAGACTAATATACATACTTATATACGTTTAAATACATACATACTTATATATCGATATTTAACACCCAGACACAGAGCAAACAAATCTGCTTATCACAAAAATGTTTGCCCTGGATGGGGATCGAACCCACAACTCTCTAATCAGCAGTCAAGATCACTAACCACTGAGCCACCGAGTCATTCTAGTCAACAGCTTAGTCATCAACTTAGCAACCGGCACAACGACTAACCGTGCCTTGCGAATCATGGAAACGGTCGAAATAAATGCCACTAACTAATCCAGATTATAACCGTACTAATGGTCAATTAACCAGCGTGATGGACGCGACCACTAAGTCCGCACCACAGATTAGATTAAGTTACTTCGTAATTAACATTAAACTACGACCACTACTACATCCACATGTGTGTTAGAATTTATTTTTCAATACAATTGCTCAAAAAGTGGTCCTTTATGCCAGTCAAGTGTGCGCAAAATTTATTTTACCGCACACTTGCTTTTATTTTACCACTTTTTTTAAATTTCTAGACCACGTTCTAATCTCTGGCTGTCAATATTTTCAGTCTTTACAATAGGCCTAACTTCACTAACTTGCTTAACTTCAAGTTCAATTTCGCATACGAGCCTCCTGTACGCTAGTAATAATAGGTCATCTTTGCGTCTTAGTTGTGAAAGCAACCACCTAACTAAATTGCATTGGGGAATCTTGGTAAGCCCGCTTCCATCTTCGGCAACATCGTCACTTACCACCAGGTGAGATGTTGTCAAGAATTTACCAATTGTGAATTTAAAAAAAAATGGATTTGTTGTTAAAATTGAACAAGTGTAGTAAGACGTATAATCCGAGGGATAGAGAGAACGATATAGTGTTGTTATAGTCATCCTTCTCACACTAAAAAACTTACACACGTGCGCACTACGTGCTACGCACACAAGTAATTTATGGTCATCGTTGGGGCAACCAAATTCGCGCCATTAACGGTGTCAGTAGTAGGTACGTGTTTGTTTGTGAAAAGTGATTTGCAATGCAATTTATGATTTTACCTGTTTTCTCACAACTGTATAAAAAAAACTTCGTATGATACGTGGATCTAAAAGCTAAATGACAAACTCGTGACGATGGTAAACCCTGGCCTACGGCTTGGGCTTACAAAGTCACTCGTTTGTTATTTACCTTTTTACCACCCTTGTATCGCTAATAACTATTCCTCAAGAGTGAAATTTTCTTACATGATTTTCCTGTACGCATGCTTATAAGGTACTAAGCAACGAATGACAAGAAAAGTATGTATGAAAACATAGGGATTTAGCTGTATGCATACATACTTACATGCGTAGTAAATCTACCGCGAGGCTAAACGAAAATCACCTTTATTTTTCACAATAATATTTCTCTTTACCGATGTAAGTACCTGTGTGGCTTGCCTTCATTGTATTATTATCTGTTGAAATAAGATTATTGGGGTATTCTCAGAAATGAATCCGAACATTAAATCTACTGTTTTATTGAGACACTAATAAACAATATTTTTGGTGTATTCGTGGAAAAGGGAAAAATACTTAGTTACAATACAATAAAATGGTCGTAGTTATACAACATTCCAGTCCACAACCTGTTAAAGTTGAGATATTATTGCTTTCTTGTCTTTATGAGTTATTGTTTTGTTATTATTATTGTCATTATCAACTTGTATCGGTAATTATGAAGAAAATTATATTTATATTACTACACAATAATTTGACCGGTTCTTACCTAGTATAAATAGAAAACAGGCATTTATTATTAAATAAAGGCAACTTCATTATATTATATTCTGTTAAAATAAGATTGTTGAAGTATTCTCAGAAATGAATCCGAATATTAAATCTACTGTTTTATTGGATTTTTATTTATTGGAATTGATTTATTGTTTTGTTGACGAATATGTATACCTGGGACATGCAGTCCAGCTTGGTAGGTCCAACTTCAAGAAAGAGATCAATCGACGAATCCAACTCGGCTGGGCAGCTTAGCAATATCTTCACGTCTCAAATACCGCAGTGTCTCAAGACTAAGGTCTTTGACCAGTGTGTGTTGCCAGTGATAACTCACGGACTGAGACATAGTCGCATACTATGGGCCTCATAAGAAGGCTGAAGGTCACACAAAGGGCAGTGGAACATGCTATGTTTGGAGTTTCTCTGCGTGATCGAATCAGAAACGAGGAGATCCGCAGGAGAACCAAAGTAACCGACATAGCTGACAGAATCGCTAAACTGAAGTGGCAGTGGGCAGGGCACATGGCTCGTAGAAAGTAAAGTTCTCGAGTGGCGCCCGGGCACCGTAAAACGTAGCGTAGGCATGCCTCCCACGCGGTGGCCCGACGACCTGGTGAAGATCGCGGGAAGGCGATGGATGCGGGCAGCGCAGGACCGGTCATCGTGGAAATCTTTGGGGGAGGGAAATTTACTTCATTACCCATGTCAAATCCGGCTGTCCTCTTCAAATGTTCTTATCAGCCATTTCAAATGATCAGAAACCCTTTATTAAAAAAAATTGAGGTCCGTCGGTACCAGCAGACAGTTACTTACGTATCAAGTGTTTTAGATTCGATGGTTTGCTGACAACAACCTCAAAAAAAAATTTTAAGGCCCTAATTTAATTCGTACCCACCTTTGATTTCGTTATTGTTGGGTAATGTAGTGTATTTAAGTATAATAATATTATTTCATACTTTTTTGTGAATTCATTTTAAAGTCGGTTTTTAGGTTTTTTTAACTTTTATTTTTATTTTCTTTATTTTTAGTGATAATGCTATCTTACAACGCCCAATCACCTACTTACCAATAGGAATTATCAAATCATAATACATATGTTACAAAGTCCTGTGGCTTCCATCATCATCAGCTCACAAATCAGAAATGTTACTCAGAAATCGGTCCACAATTGACGTAAAAATCATGTACATACATTAAAAAATATATATACAGTCGAACTTAGTACCTCCTCCTTTTTGAAGTCGGTAAAAAAATATGAGTCTGGCAGATCGCTTTTCGTGTATATCTGCCGAACATAGATTCTTTTATTACTTTTTAGTATGTGGGGTCAGTAGTTTCCGAGATATAGCGATTTTAAGTTTGACAGATGTCATTAAAAATAAAGATCTTGACGACACCTATCATCATATTATTTTATGTCCCTGGCACACGAGTAGTCCCAGGTAGGTAGTTTCCGAGTTATGGCGGTTTTAAGTTTGACAGCTGACTTGCGATATGAAGATCCCGATAAGTCAATCATTTTTTTAAATCTAGTAGTTCAGGAAGTGGCCTCTTTTTAAACGCCGATGGGCCTGTCCATAAAAAGTATTAGGTAGGTTGTTGAGTGTCTGCGTATTTTTTGTCTTTCGGGAAAAAAAACATTATTGTTCCCATGTTTATTATGCCAGTGACATGTGACAGTGAGAGGTATTTTCGTAGGTAACATTTCATGTCAAACAAAAGTAATTTTAACTGAGTGACAAACAGAAACAAAGAAAATTGAACAAGATTCCACGCAGTTTCATTTCTTCCGCTTGATTTATAGCTGATGCTTCATTACACCCAATGTGCCCAACTTCCTTTAAAAAGAATATTATGCGAAATTTATTCAAAAATATACAGCCAAATCTTCGGCTTGAGACGGGTTTTATTCAAAAAGTAAAACGTTAGGCGTTTGAGAGAAGAAAATGTCGATTCGCCAGTTTACGGGTCATAAGTAAAAGCTGAAAGGCTTTTTTACAACGACATTGGTCTCGCGGGTTCCCCTTTTGGTCGTAATTCGTAATGTATTTTGCTGAGTTGCCATTTATTATGATGTTCTAAAACATTTTTGTATCACTGTACGATGAGTGAATAACAAAGTGTATAAATACAGAATCTGGATTTGATTAACAACGCCCCACATGACACTAATGTAAAAAATATTAAAAAAAAATCCTATCCCAATAAGTATTTAGAATTTTTATACACAGTTGACCGACTGAGCTGATAGATTTTTAAGAATAGTCTAATGATTGCGTGAAGAGAAGTTAGAAGAGCAAATGAGGTATTAGAAGAGTACGATAACTTCGTTTTACACCACTCGACGAAAGCAGAAACGGTGTTCGATTTTTAATTAGTTGACTCTGAAGAACAACATTTTCAGTGTGAAATTCTATTCAGATAAAGTTGCGGCCCTTGAAATCAAGTTAGAAAACGATACCTGGTTCATTATTCAAGTATATGCACCCACAGAGAGGTACGAGAAGGAAGACATAGAAACCGTGGACGAAGCAGTAAACTCATCAAACAAGGGGAATATAATCTTTATGGGCGATTTTAACGCTAAAATTGGCAAGGTCCAATATGGTAAAGAAATAATTTTCGGAAACTAATTCGCCAATTAGGTCCGCCGACCTAAGAAATGAAAGTTGTCAGCGACTAGTAAAATATGTACTGGAAAATAACTTTAAAATATTGAACAGCATGTTTTTTGGGAACCTCATAAGAATTGAGTTGGCACCCACCAGGTAACAAATACCAAAATGAGATAGATTATATACTGACGACAACTTTGAGTTGATGAATAATCTTAATTTTGAATTGAAACAGATCATCGAATGATAAGATGTGCTCTTAATTATATAAAGAACTTACCAACTATCTCAGGAGAAGCAGAAAAATACTGGGAAATTAAACTAATGCAAACTATAAACGTAGCACCAGATATTCAGTGCCAGTACAAGGCCTTGTGGTGGTCCCTACTCCCCTTAAGACTGGCCTTATGTGCCTTAGCCTGCTGAAGCTGCTGGAAGCGGAACACACACGAGACACAATGTATCGTACCTAATCGTCTAGTATCATATCAGCTCATACACGTCCCCACTGAGGGGCTCGATTCAGAGATTACCAAAATGCGAGTTACATTATTTCAGTCAATTCTAAGCGAAGGGAATTCGTAGACTCCCTCAAGGAAGCCTCAATGTTGCATGCAGAGGGTAAAATAAATAAAATGTCTTGGTTGAGTCTAAAAATTAATTATGAATTTATTTGACTCAAATTGTGGAGAAACCTTACATTTGTAGGCGTAAAACTCCACATTACATTGGTTTCAGCCCTATATTTTATAGAGCTATTTATTCTAGCATTTGACAGTACAAATTTGATATTATAATAGAATTATACAAGTCCTGTGTGCTATCGCTCATTAAATTATGGATGTATATAAATTTGTATTAAATTTGTCTACATAAAGTAAGGTTAGCTTACTTTAGATAAAGTAGACTTATGGCAGCAACGAAAAGGTAATATAAATATTTTAGATTATGCATTTCCGTCAAGCCAACAATACTACAACCACTGTACACTTCTGTAACTTACGGGGAGCCTTGGACTTTACTTTGACTACTCAACTTTTACAACCAAAGAGTACACAACTTTACAGCCGTAAGTGCGTCTGGCAAGTCTTTATTACTTAAATTACATTTTTATAAAGACTCACATACTATTATTATTGTTCTGAACAAGGTCTTAGGTTATAGCGAGCGCTGACTTCTCGCTAGTTCCGGTCTATCAAGAGTACAATTTGTAAGTATAAAACCCCAGGGATATTGAACACTTCAGTTAGCAATAACCATATCTGCTAGTGATATATACGGCTTGTGAATAGTCAGGCTCAACCAAACTAAAATCATACATATTCTGTCTTATGAATACCGTTTAAGATGATAGTTAGATTCATTAGCACAAAACAAGGTTATTTAGTTAATCACACAGAATCTATCTTCACAATACTTCGCAAATATTATAGAGGTTGCGAGCATTTTAACTGAGGGAGAATTTAACTAAAACGACATGCGGAACAAGTCCTTAATGTGACGATTCTGTGAGATTATATTACAATCAAGCAAGAAGCAATATAATAAAACATACCAAATTCCAGTCTCGCCCACACATCGCGCTCTTATTTTCAATCACTTCACACATAACCAAACTCAGGACCCTTTTCCCGTCAGGGAACGACCGACGACCTCCAGCCTGTGCCCCCGTGTGCCCTGTCTCTCCCTCTGACGCTCCGGCGCAGGCCTCCAAACCATATTACTCCCGTCGCATTCGCACACGTGTACGCCCAATCGCTCTTTCTCCTTCTGTCTCGTACAAATATTCTTTTGTTAAATCCTCTGAACATTCTTCACACAGTCTAACGCATAAATTTGGCAACATGCGTAAGTAAAAAAAAAGCAAGCGTCGCGCACATGTTAGAATAGATAAGTCTGGCAACCTCGCCGTTTCTCCAGTTCATCCGTCTTAACAACTAATTATACTAGGGTTCCGTGCGGTTCTGAAATAAAGATGGCGTTTCTGGCCATCACACGCCCCTCCCTGACAACGAGAATGTGATGCCTCCAAACATCCGTTCGCGTTTTCAAACTGTAAACAGATACAAAATGTTAGACACAGTATAGTCATATTGGAATCTTTCCAATTGCAAAAAAAAAATTCCAATTGGATGAGATTTTTTTTTTTTTTTTCTGGTTGCAGAATTGAAGGTGTCTGAATCGAGGTTTCATATTACTATCTTTGCTTCTTGCTTTAAGAACGGGCTTCCCCTTCTGAAGGCGTCCAGAAAAGCCAAATTTTAACGTGTGTCAATCCTTAAACAAGACGCTTAAACAATTCAACTTCATATGCTGTTATCTCTCCTTTTTAGCTAACTCGCGGCACAGGCCATCGACCTTATGCATATAACCAAGCCTATGACTACCTACCTATACTCACTTGGACAACCAAAACCTACGCTCCCTCCTAGTTTTGTTTAGAATACCTCTGTAGGTATCCTAGTATTTGCTCAGAGCTTGACTCCTTTATATTTCGTTTGTTGTTATTAGGGTTCATATTGCTGATGGTAAGTTGACGCGTCTGTATGACCCTTTTGTCTTGCGTACGCTGGAGTTTTTCATTTGTTCGGTACACCGAACATGTATGTTAGGGAGTTTTAGTCCAAATGAAATCTAAAACTCTACGTTAGCCTAACTCAAATTTAGCAAAATAATTTGGTCATACCTTTGTGACCATCGAACTCATTTTTCTCAGATCTTGACCGAACAGAGAGAAAAAAAAATTTAAAGTCTATCAATTGATAGTATCAAACAGGGAGATAACATCATATTTCTAAAACCTTAACCAACAGTTCTCTTCAATTCTACAGTCTGAATAGGGCTTCAGCTTTTAGCTTTCCATTTCCTTCTATATTATAAAAAAAAACATCAACATTAATTGCATACGTATTAGCAAAATAAACAATGTAAGGGTTCATCGTGCCTTCATCTTTCTGTTACTTTAAATAGTTTTTGTAGTCTTTCAATAATTACTGTTCTAAAGCCGCTAGGTACTGGCAGCTGAATACGCGGCTAAGCGCTACCTCGCTATATTTTCTCGAAAGTTGTGGAGTGACGACCGCTACTAAAATAGCGTCGTACGCTAGGTCTGTCGTCCTACGTACAGACACCAGCGAAGCCACTTCGGATGCAACCTTTGCGCCAAATTGCACGTGAAATCTCATGCGCAGATATATATATATATATATATATATATATATATATATATATATATATTTTCTATATGGTAACTACATATTAACATTAATTTGTAAATAATACACCTCCGATGTCGTTGTCTGTCTCAACTCCCTCAGGCCAAAAGATAATGTTTCCTTCATATTGTACCTATATTGAAAGCCAGCAGCAGCTTGTGGAAATCACCTCCTTTTCCAACAGGATGCCAAAATACCACTTGGATGCATTTCGTGAAAACCCTGATTTAGTGCTTTACATTTAGGGTGAAAATCGTTCGGACGCAGGCAGCACAATGCCGTTGTGGAACTGACATTCAGACCATGATGACGGTAAACTGTGTCATTTTACCGCAAGTTTCCAATTTAGCGTAAACAATAGGTACGCTTATGTCTGAAATAAAATAAAGGAAACTAGGCGATACTTCTCTGCCATGAGGAACTCCTTCTCTTTCCTGTCACACTCTCTCCATGATGTCCTGATAAAGTCTTTCGTCAGCGTTCCGCGTCTAACGTTCGTCAGCTCGAATCCGCCTCGGCTAACCAGCTTTAGTCACGACAAAATGAGCCGGATCACCCTGGAATTATTTATGTTCAAGTGCGTTTAAACCCATACAGAATAATTTATCTTTTTATTTTCAAAATATAAAATTTTTCTCCGTCTGAATATCCATACCATTTAAGATAATAATTATTATAATATATAAGTGGATAGCCCTTTGGTGCTCTCGTCTATAAAAATTACCTGGGCGCGCTGTTTATTCGCGATGCCCGATGTAAGTGAAATTTTCACAGAAAACAACCAACCCCTTTCATTCCACCGGTTTATATCGCATATATTCAGCTTTTCTCATGTATGTTCTTCATCACAACTTTGTACCAAATAAGTATTCCTTTAATATAAGTCATCATTCCTTGATTAATTTTCTGTGCGAGAATCGAACCCGCTATCCCAGCTTGAACGCAACCACCCATTATTGCGCCACGTTGGCTAACCTACATACTGAAGTGTTGTGGCTTAGCATCGTGGCGTATAAATCCGCAACTGGTCGGCTATCACCACTCAGTTAGCCCAAAACGTATGCTTCCTCACGTATACAGTCACATTTTTAGGGTTCCCTATTGCATAAGGGAAAAAACGGAAACCCTCACAGGGCTCCCTTGCTGCAGGTACTTTACACATATCTGTTATCTTAAATCCATCTGCTCTATACCATCGGTGTCAAACTTATCATATCATAACGACGAAGGAATGTTGTTTGTTAATCCTATACGAAAACTAATGAACGAATCTGGCTGAAATTTAGTAGGTAGACAGATCAGGACCTGGACTAACACAAAGCTTTTCTCCTTTTTTCCTTTTTGCTCACACTCGCGAGCCGCTTGCGACTCGCACACTGCGCACCAGAGGGTCATAGATACGTTTCCCAAACGGGCGAAGCCACGGGAAACAGTTTGCTACCTTATGTCTAAGCTTATCGCTGTTATCGGAACTAATAAGTAAAGCAAGGTGACATAACTGAAATAAAATTTAAAATTAAAAGTTAATCAATTATAAATTAAGTGCCAATTCTGTACCTTCGTTATTCACATTTTTAGTTACTAATTTCCCTGATTTAACATCATCTTATTCACTTTTGTTGTCCCGTTTATTTTATCAATCTCAATGGTTCTTTGTCTGGAGCTTGATAATGCGGAACCCTTGATGGACGGGCCCGACTCACACATGACGCGACTTTTCTAAACCAACACATACAGCTCACTATTCTGAAGACTGAATTCCAAGGTGGACTGGAAGAGATCCCGAAAGGGATAAGTCCGCCTTTGCTTAATGTATTTTCTTTTGTCTAAATATTTAATGTATTTGTTTTAAAAGCATTAAAATTCTATCCATCTTAAATCGATTTGCGAACATATTATTCAGTTATCAAGTAGTTAGGTATTTGTTAATAAGTTATTTATATGTTGTTCCTGAAGCATACTTGCTTTATTAAGTTCTTAATTCATTGACCCTTTTACTAAATATTACTCCTTTTACTAAATTTTATTTATTAAATATTAACTGTTGGTCTACGAAGATTGGGCACGGTGATATCTTATAACTTCTAAAGTGTGCAAAACTTAACTTTCACAAAAATATTCCATGTTTCGTAAAAATGGCCGCGCCGGCGCGTACACTCGCACAGCGTCACAGGTAGAAGACCCCTTTTTTTTGTCCTCAGTAGACGCCAACGCAAAGTAGCCTGCATGTGCGCGTTAAATTCCTCGGCTCGCTTGCACCTCTCAGCAACTGACGCCATCTCAGCACGCACGTGTGAGGCCCTTGACTTATCTCCAGTCTCGCCAAGCAGCCCTGGAATTTAAAATAAAAACCACACCGACAAAAACTGTCTTTTCACAACACATTTGCCTACACAACCCAACCACTTAACGTGTCCTGAGTCTATGCAAACTTCTCCGGCGTATTTATTAACGAATTATTTATGAACGAAGGAATCTACGAGTACCTACTTTTAATAGCGTATCGACCTTTTGAAGCGAAAAACCCGGGAATTAAGATAGTTGTCAAAAGCTTAACCCCTCAGATACAAGCTTTTTTAGAAGCGACATTGTTATTATTATATCTTAATGTTTAATTATTATTATTTAATGTATCAAACATTTCCTTTTTCCTTCCGTGAGGGGAAAAAATACATAAAGTTAGACAAAAGTTAGCTACATTAGTTTTATTTAAATCTAAATATTTTTCGTCTGAATGTTCTAATAATTACCATCATATTCGTTTATGAAGTATTTTATTCTCATGAGTAGATCTCGGGATATATTAACAGAACTTGGCATCCATCTAGATCTCAATCCTTTTGTCGCCGTAGCGTACAACCAAGATATATATATTTTTTTTTGAATTGAACTTGGCTAACATTTGTCACATCTATGGTTTTGATGGGGTTGTTCAAGTATGTACCTGATCAGCATTTGGGTCGACCCGTCTTATTGTTCGTTGTAAAACAATAGCACTGCACAACTTATAGAAAGCATTTTTTTTTTCTGTACAACCGTCGTAAAACCCGCCTCGTACGCTTTGAAGAGAATGTAACTTTTTCTTCTAGATGTTTGTATGTCTGTCTCCCCGTTGATTCGATTCTATAGCCTAAACTGTTGGACCGATTTGAGAATGTGAGGGGTCGTTAAAATCGTGGATAATTTAAAATACATTATTATTAAATTATTAAATTGATCGAAGTAAATGCCCTCGCCCTTCATAATTAGTCATTAAATTTTCTGTTATTGTTGCTCGCGTACTACCTGTCTCCGTGCTTTTTCTCCGAGCACTGGATTGTTTGGAAGAAATCGCTCTCAGCGATAAGACCCCCTTAATTGTACGTTTCTTAGTTTTAATTTAAACTTTGCATGTTATGTATTTGGTTTTGATGTACAATAAAAAGTTATTTGAATTTTAATTTGAATAAATATATTTAAATATTAATTCATATCTATAGAAGAATGAATTTCTTTTTCCTTGGTTATCGCTTCACGCATGAACGGCTGAACCGATTTAAATTAACCTATTTAGGAAAAATGGTTTTTCTCTTTTCTCATACTATGAACTGTAATGAAACATTATGTACTTATGATATGTTTAATTTTATTATTATTATTATTTTTCAATGGACCCGCTAATTACGTTGTGTTTTACTTATTTATTTATTTATTTATTTATTTATTTATTTATTTATTTTTAATTCAGATTTCCAAAGGTGCGTTTCTTTTAGTTAACGCATCGCTTTGATCCGTGGTCACGCGTACCAGATGTGGTGGTCCCTACTCCCCTTAAGACTGGCCTTATGTGCCTTAGCCTGCTGAAGCTGCTGGAAGCGGAACACACACGAGACACAATGTATCGTACCTAATCGTCTAGTATCATATCAGCTCATACACGTCCCCACTGAGGGGCTCGATTCAGAGATTACCAAAATGCGAGTTACATTATTTCAGTCAATTCTAAGCGAAGGGAATTCGTAGACTCCCTCAAGGAAGCCTCAATGTTGCATGCAGAGGGTAAAATAAATAAAATGTCTTGGTTGAGTCTAAAAATTAATTATGAATTTATTTGACTCAAATTGTGGAGAAACCTTACATTTGTAGGCGTAAAACTCCACATTACATTGGTTTCAGCCCTATATTTTATAGAGCTATTTATTCTAGCATTTGACAGTACAAATTTGATATTATAATAGAATTATACAAGTCCTGTGTGCTATCGCTCATTAAATTATGGATGTATATAAATTTGTATTAAATTTGTCTACATAAAGTAAGGTTAGCTTACTTTAGATAAAGTAGACTTATGGCAGCAACGAAAAGGTAATATAAATATTTTAGATTATGCATTTCCGTCAAGCCAACAATACTACAACCACTGTACACTTCTGTAACTTACGGGGAGCCTTGGACTTTACTTTGACTACTCAACTTTTACAACCAAAGAGTACACAACTTTACAGCCGTAAGTGCGTCTGGCAAGTCTTTATTACTTAAATTACATTTTTATAAAGACTCACATACTATTATTATTGTTCTGAACAAGGTCTTAGGTTATAGCGAGCGCTGACTTCTCGCTAGTTCCGGTCTATCAAGAGTACAATTTGTAAGTATAAAACCCCAGGGATATTGAACACTTCAGTTAGCAATAACCATATCTGCTAGTGATATATACGGCTTGTGAATAGTCAGGCTCAACCAAACTAAAATCATACATATTCTGTCTTATGAATACCGTTTAAGATGATAGTTAGATTCATTAGCACAAAACAAGGTTATTTAGTTAATCACACAGAATCTATCTTCACAATACTTCGCAAATATTATAGAGGTTGCGAGCATTTTAACTGAGGGAGAATTTAACTAAAACGACATGCGGAACAAGTCCTTAATGTGACGATTCTGTGAGATTATATTACAATCAAGCAAGAAGCAATATAATAAAACATACCAAATTCCAGTCTCGCCCACACATCGCGCTCTTATTTTCAATCACTTCACACATAACCAAACTCAGGACCCTTTTCCCGTCAGGGAACGACCGACGACCTCCAGCCTGTGCCCCCGTGTGCCCTGTCTCTCCCTCTGACGCTCCGGCGCAGGCCTCCAAACCATATTACTCCCGTCGCATTCGCACACGTGTACGCCCAATCGCTCTTTCTCCTTCTGTCTCGTACAAATATTCTTTTGTTAAATCCTCTGAACATTCTTCACACAGTCTAACGCATAAATTTGGCAACATGCGTAAGTAAAAAAAAAGCAAGCGTCGCGCACATGTTAGAATAGATAAGTCTGGCAACCTCGCCGTTTCTCCAGTTCATCCGTCTTAACAACTAATTATACTAGGGTTCCGTGCGGTTCTGAAATAAAGATGGCGTTTCTGGCCATCACAGCCTTCAAGACAGAAATGAAAGCTTTGATTCAAGAATTATCAAACAATGATAAATCCGCCGCAAAACAAGTTTTTAAAAAACACACAAATTGTTCGAAGAACTTACATAAATGTTCAAACTGAGATGAACATAACACCCCTCTTTTTGAGTCGGGGGTTAAAAATAAGTACGTAAAAAAAAACACGGATAAGTGTCTACGCCCAGCCCGAGTATGAGCTTAGAGAAGAGGTGCGGGGTAAGGGGCACTGGACGCCGCTGTTGGCCATTCTGTATTCGACGCTTGAATGAACCCGCCGCGCACAGCTAGCTGTATTTCCATTAAAATAAACAATTTGTGTAAAATTCAAACTTTATTCATGTCACGCAAATTAAGTAAAGAAATTAATAGAAACTTCCGCAAAGATAACAGAACACATAGGCAACTCATTTTTTAAATCCAGTAAAGAAAGAACTGGAGCAATGAAGTAAGGTTTTGAAGAACTCATAAACAAGTCAGAGCGGGCACCTAACCTAAAAAAATATAGCTGGCCAAGAAGATTAAAAAGCAGAAATATTAAAAGTATCAACAGACTTCTACAGCACTCTTTAAGAAGAGGAGGAATCGTCACCAACCGAACTACAGCTAATATGTCGCTTTGAGGAAAATCACAGGTCAATGTACTGCATGCTTTAAATGATCAGACATGCTACAGATTCGCAAAAGACAAATAAAACGCCAGGAGATGACAATATATAAACGATCTGCTGAAATCGGTTTATAAATATTATAACCTGTTCTTCAAACAAGATATTTTCAAAGTTACTTCTAAATAGAATAACGAAAACTTTAGATGCCAACCAGCCTAGTGAACAAGCAGGTTTTCACAAAAAATACTCAACCACGGATCATATACAAGAATTGTAACGAGCGATAGAAAAAGCGAAGGAATATAACAATATTATGTAATGCAACTAGTGAATAAAGGACGGATATAAAGCGAGGGCCGTAGATATGAACCACGAGCAAGTGAAGGATTCTAACGACTGAATGAATCACTAGCGTAGCGTGTTATTCAAGTATTACAATCCTGAGCGACGCAAGTGATTCATGGCCCTGGATATAAATCCGTTTTATTCAAGAGTTGCATACTATACTTAATACCATGACTCCGAGAAAAAAGAAAATTAAAGCGAAAATAGACATTTAATGAAAAAAAGAAGGTCAAAAATAAAATGCTCATCATTGAACAATTACACAAACTACATTATTGTGTTAAAAGAAATCTTTAAGGATAGATGTGCCAAAATTAGGTTGGAAAAATATGTCGAGATCTTTCCTATCAAAAAAGGTGACCGGCAAGGTGACCCTTTATCCCCAAAATTTTTTACAGCAATCCTATAAAATACTTTTAGAAAACTTGATTTGGTTAAAAAGGGTTAAAGAATTTATGGAGAATATCTAAGTACCTGCATTTTGCTGAAAATTGGACAGATCTAACTACTATGTTAAATGAACTGACAAACGAAAGTAAAGAGGTTGGCATAACAACTTCACAAAAAATTAAATATTTACGAAATATATATTTATGTATATTTAGGTCAGTCTGGTGGACCGATGACCTGGTGAAGCTCGCGGGAAGCCGCTGGATGCAGGCAGCGCAGAACCGGTCGTTGTGGGAATCCTTGGGGGAGGCCTATGTCCACCAATGGACGTCCTTCGGCTGATGTGATGATGATGAGGCCAGTCTGTCAAATATTAACAGCATACAGAAGAGGAAGTACAAAGAAAAATTGCTATAGCATAGCAAATATACTGGTGTGTTGAAATAAATAATGAAAAATAGAGACATAAATATTTAAAAGTATTATAAAGAACGAAAGAGGGCTGGGCCCTCTTAATAACTATGATGATAATTATAAAGAAAAGCTCTTCGAGATGGCAATCCTACCATGCTTAACTTACGGTTGCCAAACCTAGTTACTGCGTAAATGTGATGAGGAAAAACTAGCAATATCCCAACTTGAAATGGAAAGAAGTATGTAGATAATTCAACGTAATTCAAGATAAGAAACCAAGACTTTAGGATAAGAAACAAAGTAACAGATATTGTGGGAAGAGTGAGGAGACTTAAACGGAACTGGGCGGGGCATATGTGTCGGATGTCACAAATGATAGATGAATCAAAAAAAATTATACAGTGGATAACAAAAGATGGAGTCAGATCGTGAGGATACCATAAGAAAAGGTGGGCAGACGTTTTCGTACAAAGTAATGGCCCAAACTGGATAATGAAAGCCAGGAATACTGGAAAGAAATAATGGAGGCCAACACCAAGGTGGTGACTACTACGTAATCTCTCTCTCTCCATATTATAATACTCAAGACTGCAAGTTATTTATTTAATTGTTCTTTATTATTAACAAACAATTTCTATTAATATTGACAAACTTGTAAAGCAATATATACTTTATTTTGAATTTTTTTATGTAATGAAATGATTGTATGTAGTATGTATTTCTTTTTTTAATAGCATGTTCGCTAAATGTCTAATTCGGCAAGTGTAGTAGAATAAATGTTTTTTTTATTATTTTATTTTCATTTATTGGTAATGTTTTTTTGAGAAACAAGTTTTTAAACATTTTTTGATAGCAGTGTCATGTATATTAAATGAACGTGTACAGCAAAATGTTTGTGTTCCTCATTTTAGTACGATTCATTTGTATTCTGCTTAGAAAACACAGCGAGAGCCGCAATTATTGAGTTTTTATTGAATAAATCGGAAACAACTTTAAAGGTATTTGATTTTTTAGGTTTTATGTATATACGAGTTGTTATATTACTCGACCCCCCCCCCTCCCGTTACGGTACGTATAGTAGAGGAAGTAGGTCTTGCTATCGCTAAACCAAAATTTCTCCCAAATTTAATGAAAATGTGTTCTATATAATGGACAATAGATAGATTTTTATATGACATACACACACACCGATTATACAATAAGTAAAACATATAGAAACAAGAAAAGAAAAAATAAACACAAAAAACAAATAAAACTAACGGAATCGGTGTAGTGCGATGTGAAAATGGACTTTACTCAGCATAAGCTGCAGGAGAACTGCAGCGCTGGTTTTCAGAAAAGCCCATGGTGTGTTTACACTATTTAGTAATCTGTGCTGCGAAGGGATCGGCTCAGTAGTGCAATAATGTAAGCATGTAAATATCATCATTAATTCATACCGAATAACTCAACTCCTTCCGTTCGTAATCCTTAGTCCGATCGGGACCAAATTTGGAACTTAAGAGTTTAATATTATTTTATCGAGGGATTATCAAAAGTTTTTTTCGTACCGTCAAACCGGAGAGTAGCTGTCATACGGCAAGAAGTGAAATTATAATATTTTTTTCAAAAACGGCTCTAAATATTTTGATGAAACTTTGCACGTCGTAGTCTCATTGGTCTGGGAAAAATCGTGTTTGTACTCGTATGGTTATCCTACAAAAAAAATGGAAACTTGCGATTTACTCACTAACGGTAGGAGCTATTGAATTTTCATGTATTACGAATAAGTATAAGTGAAATATTTGTTCACACAACATAAATTCATCAAAATTATTTCAATTTTATTTATTCATTTTTTTTTAATTTAAATTGTCGAAACAGTTTAATGCGGACTGCCGCACACTTTATTTTCTATCCTATGCATTCTTGTTTTCGCCTTAGTCAGACTTCAGTCATTCAGATAAAATATTTCTAAAATATACTAATAATATACTTAGAGCGTCGGTGGCGTTACGGCTAGGGCCGCCGCCTCCTATCCGGGAGGTTGTGGTTCGAATCCTGCCACGTACCAATGTGATTTCAAATTTAGATTTCATATGTACGTTTATCCAACGCTCCTACGGTGAAGGAAAACATCGTGAGGAAACGTGCACACGCCTGCGAAGAAACTCGCAGGTTCGACTACGGCCCGATCGCCCTAATTCAGGATACGCTCGAGCCCCTCGGTGGGGATGTTTATGAGCTGATATGATGATGTACGTTTATCTGACGTGAAGGAAAACATCGTGAGAAAACCTGCACACGCCTGCGGAGAAACTCGCAGGTTGTGTGTGAAGTCGACCAACCCACACTGGGCCCTCGTGGTCGACTAAGTCCTGATCGCCATGAATTAGGCTTGAGCCCCTTAGTGGGGACGTGATATGAGCTGATATGATGAAAATATACTTCATAAGGTATAAAGCAAAACCCCTTGTATTGGGCGTAGTTAACCAAAATCACAATCTGTATTATAATCTAGGTGTAAATCATCTATTTGTAAATAATATTTAAGGTTGACTATATCTAGTCAGTTATTCCTCCGTGACGTAGTGGTTAGTCCACTCGCCCCGCATCAGGAGGTCGCAGGTTCGATTCCTGGCAGAGTCTGACTTTGTAAGACATATCGTTTGGTTAGTTTTAAGGCATTATCAAAGCCCACCTAGCTAGCTACCACCATCTTATCTAAGTCTTGATGTGTTTCAGCATGAAGATAAAATAATCAGTTCCCCATTGCGTTGGAGAATCTTGGTAAGTACGCTTCTATTTTACTATTTTACGATTGGGTAAGATGATTCCAAGGGCTAACCAATTATGGATTTAAAACATGCCCTATTTTCGTGGAATTACAAATGCTTATTTTTAGTTTAGCTCTTTGGATAAAGTTTCATTCAATGAAATCTTGTAAATATTTTTTAAGGGGAATCAAACGAAATCTTTATTTTCTGACAAAATGTTTGTTACTTTAATCTAGACAGCATATAATAAAGTACCTACATCCAGATTTATTACTACTATCTGTACCTACTAGTGTAAACAATACAATACAATGTTCTTTATTGTCACAAAAAACATTAAAAGAAGAAAAAAAACAACATTTTATACAAAGACGTGCCTATAAGAAAAATAAATTTATTTATTTGTAAAATAGAAGAGTGAGGAGTCACTTAAAACAAAAAAAAACAAAATTCTGAATATGCCTGAACCAAAATATACATATAAGTACTAACATACAGTATGGATAGTTAGACACTCCCTGCCGCTCTCTAGATTCCGACCTCACCCACTCGTCACCCAGGTTGATACAGATTGGTTATAGTTTGGTTCTCGAACGTATGGGATTTCGCCGTGATTTCGTTTCGTTTAAAAATGTCATTTCTCGCCACTTGTATGAAGTGTCCGGGGTGTGCCTGAACTATGAAAACTCTGTGCCATGGTACCTATAGTATAGCATGGTAGCTAGCTACTACTCTTACAATCTACAAGGCGTTTAGGCATATTTCTTACTAAACTAATCTACTGAAGTTCCAAACTGCTTGTGGTTTTGTTTAACATAGTAACATTTGAGGTCAATAATTGACAATTCCCTCGAGAAACGCGATACTGTGTTCCACATCCCCATATCTCCCCCTCAAACACGCACCCCAAGGCATACAGCGCAGCAGATAAAAATAAATATTCTGAATGCACCCAGTGTAAGTTGGCCTCGGGTAAAGTTGTTGTTCAGTGTGCAAGTATTGTGCGGTAGGTGATTGTAGCTATTAGTGGGTGTCTTTTAAAACTGGTCGGGGTGTTTCCAGTCTCTTCGCAGGAGAGACGACGCGACACGACGGCGCCAGTCTCTGAATCAACTTGCCGAATCGCAAAACAGCTGCTTTATAGCTTTTTCGCTGAGTCACATCGATCTATCATATTATCTAAACTCTGTGAGATGGCGAAATCCACGAAACAATTTAGCCACACCAAGTCTGACAGTCCAGCGTTTGCTAACGAGTTTCAATTGTTTTGCCGAGTGCCTACTTCATCCTAATAAAATAATATTAATTGAGAAATTTAATATCGGTCTTTAAATATTGACGAGGGCCTACTTAACTTGATACTTAAGTAAAGGTTTGTAGTAAAAGTTCAAAGAGGGCCCTGAATGTTAATAACTAAAAAACCGGTCAAGTGCGAGGCAGAACCGCGCACAATTGGTTCCGTACCATCATACCAGATGGCGCTAGGTTCTTTGCGTTTCAAAATAAAAATACATTTTGTATGTAGACTTTCAGTTTTTAAAATTTTTAGTAATTATTGTATGAGAGCCTCGGTGGCGTAATAGCTAGGGCCGCCGCCTCCTGTCCGGGAGGTCGTGGTTCGAACCTGCCCACGTACCAATGTGATTTCGAATTTAGATTTCATATGTACGTTTATCCAACGCTCTTATACGGTGAAGGAAAACATCGTGAGGAAACCTGCACACGCCTGCGAAGAAACTCGCAGGTTGTGTGTGAAGTCGACCAACTCGCACTGATCGATTTGCATGGGAAGTTCATAATTTTTTTGCGAATTGACCATGGGCACAGTACAATAAAGAGTAACCATGGGTTTCTAGGGGAAATTGTTCAGTTTCATGAGTACAGACTCCAGTTTAAAATAAGTGTATACCTCTGTTAAGACCCTACTTTATACTTAGTAGCGAAAAAATGTTAATACCACGTTCTAGATTTCGTACATATTTTTTGCTGTTGACGCTTGTGTTAAAGTCCAGTTTTATCTTTGGCGAGTTACTGCAGTTGCTACCACAGGGACCACCTTAATTTTTTAATTTTTATTATTTGTTAGTAAATATCACAACAATAACATATTATATTCTGTGAAAATTTTAGCTAGCTACCTTCACAGTTCAAAAGATACAGGATTTTAAAAGTCAGACAGATGAAAAGCGTGGGTTTGGTAACAGGGTCCCGTTATCTAAGTACCAATTTAAACAAGCAACTATGATGTTATCTAGTACGTAAATTGTAATTTAATAATAAAGCTCTTGAACATCGAAGCATGATGCCAAAACTATCAAAAAAAACAGTCAAGTGCGAGTCGGACTCGCTCACCAAGGGTTCCATACCACCAAATCTCTGGATAAGGAACCTTCCAAATAAAAAGACGTGTGGCACTCGGGGACTGCCGCGGTAAAGCTATTGCATAGCATTTTTTATCAATAAAATTGACTAAGTCCTTTTAGTACCACAAATCGCTAATAGATGGCACTGTAAGTTTTTTTAGAACGCGGTAACGTTACGTCACGCTCGGCCGAGCCAGTAAAATTGACTAAGTCCTTTTAATACCGCAAATCACTAATAGATGGCACTGTTAGTTTTTTTAGAACGCGGTAACGTTACGTCACGCTCGGCCGAGCTACATGGAAGGCGGAGTGTGGGGTATTAGGTTTTTTCGTTACGGAATTTCTTGATTCGGTCGCCGCGCTCAAAGCCCGCGATAAAAGCTATGCAATAGCTTATTAAATCGAGACCTGTACATCATAAAAATAATTAAAAATCTATTTACGCTTGCGCCAATGAAGCCCTTTCATACGATACGCAACATGAAACGGTGAACTCAATTCAAAATTTGGACCGCCTTTCCTTGCAAAATTGATAACATATTTTAAATAAAGACGGTATTTTTTATGATTTAATTATAAATATAAAGTTTTCAGATTTTTCCCTATACTTGTAGTATAGGACGGTACTACATGCTAACTTTCATAGTTTCATAGGTCAACGGAAAACACCCTATAAATTTGGATTCCCTTGAGAGTGTCGTTTTTTGCGTTAACTTAGAAATTTGACTTTTTCACAGCTTCAAGGGACTGTAGATCGATGTATAAGGATTCAATTTTAACTCGATAACTCAACGCGTTCCCGAGATAAAGGGTCTTGACGGACAACAGAGTGATCCTATAAGGGTTTCGTGTTTACTTTTGAGGTACGGAACCCTAAAAATAAGCTAAAATCTAAAAACTTTTATGTACAAGCTTTTAATAAAAAGAGTTACTTTTCTTTAGTTCAGTGTGCCAAATGAAAATTTATTAAAGTAAATGCTGGATCACAAATTTAAATAAAAGGCCCTTGTTGACTTCGGAACCCTAATAAGATGGGCTGAGAGGTTCACGATCCTAGGACCTTGATTCCACCTTCGTAGTTCGTCATCAGATCAACTTCAAAATACTAAAAGCACCTATTGTCACCGGAAGTACGGCTCCATACCAAATTTCAGCTCAATCGGACCCCTGTAAGTCGCTCTAATATTGATCGCTAGACTTACCTACATACTCGTACGAACATTGTAAGTTAAATTAAGATTTGAGACGGTTTTTGTTTGTTATATTAGTTGAAATTGGTTTTTAACCGCCTCCGTGGCGTATTGGTTAGTTCATTCGCTTCACACCAGGAGGTCGCAGGTTTTATTTCCGGTAAGGTCAACTTGTAAGACTCGGTTTGGTTGATGGTAGGGCATTTTCTAAGCCCGCCTGGCTAGCCGCCAAATTTCAATGTTAACAATATTGATGTGTTCCGGCATGAAGATAAGATAGCCAGTTCTCCATTGCGTTGGAGAATCTTGGTAAGCCCGCTTCCATCTTCGGCATCATCGTCACTTACCATTAGGTGAAATGATGTCAAGGGCTTGCCAATTGTGAATAAAAAAATGAGTCAAACGCTCCAAAATCCAGGATAAGTAAAAATAAAGTAAAATCTCTGCATAGACCGCTGAATGTGTAATCTTAAAAGCGCTGATGTTATTATACGTTTCGCGGAATGTTAGTTGTAGAGTATCACGGGACCCTCGGGACCATTTCACTCATCGAGCTCGTCTCAACGAGCCTCATGATCTAATTCAAGTTGCAACGGTCAACGAAAAAAGTTGCATCTGGTCCCAGGGCGTTTTTCGCTAAATTTTAAAACAAATTTTGTTAGTATGTCATCAAGACCCTGTTCCATGTTCTGTTCAGATCCTTTAATTTACAAACAAAATTATTATTATAGTATTACTGTGGGGTGCCCACGACTTCTTCTCCTTTGGATCTACAATAAATTGGAATATTACTTTACATGAAGACATTTTTACTTACACTAGTTAATTATTGAAAGATCGTTTTTAAGTGTTCACTTACCATCAGGTTAGATGATGCCAAGGGCTTACCAATTGAGAATAAAAAAAATGTGCAGGATGTCGTTTTAGTCAACAAATACCGATTCAGAGTATCAAAACATACAGGGTGTAAACTTATTAATGAAATGGTTGCGAATGAATTTACGATTGCGATGTACATTACGGAATAGCGACGCTGGGTCCGTTGAAACTTCAGTCGGTCCCAGGGGCTCATTGGCACGACTTTCGCTCGTCGCATTGCGGGGAGAGGGCTGTAAGCCGACTTATAAATTGCTCTAATTTAATATATCGCTACAAAACTGTGGGGATCGGTTTCGCAAACATTTTTCTCTTGAAGAGTAAGTTCTGCAGAAGTAAATCTATTGCACAAATTTTATTTGCGCTTGTGGATAGCACTGTACTTGACAACGAGAAATGAAATCGGGCCGCCTGCCCTTTTAATTATACACCATTGGTAAGCCCTTGGCATCATCACAGCTGATGGTAAGTGACGATGATGCCGAAAATGGAAGCGGGCTTCGCACGATTCCCCAACGCAATGGAGAACTGCTGGCTATCTTATCTTCAAGCCGAAACACATCAATGTTGTTAGCACTGATGTTTGGCGGCAAGACTTAGATAAGATGGTGGTAGCTAGCCAGGCGGGCTTATAAAATGCCCTAACACTAACCAAACAGAGTCTTACAAGTTGAACACACCGGGAATCGAACCCGCGACCTCCTGGTGTGAAGCGAATGGATTAACCATTACGCCACGGAGGCGGTTAAATCTCTAAGGCGGTTAAGGCCCTCAAATCTGCAGTCTCATTTTAATTTTACCTTTTCCTATTTACAATGAAAACCATTTAAGATTTATTTTACGTATTTATACACGTAGCGTAGGCCGGCCTCCCACGCGGTGGACCGACGACGTGGTGAAGATCGCGGGAAGCCGATGGATGCGGGCGGCGCGGGACCGGTCGTCGTGGAAATCCTTGGGGGAGGCCTTTGTCATGATGATGATGAAGGTATATTTTGAATTTTTGATTGCTGTTATGGGATTAATAATTTTCCTCGCAATTTTTGAATGAGGTACCCAACATATTACATTATTTTAATTTTGATAAATAAAGGGTTCATTAAAGATAAAATTTCATATAGAAATAAATTAGGAAACTCGTCAGGTAAACAACTTTGGAACAAGTCTAATTTGAACTTTATCAAAACAGTTAGAAAACTTTTTGTTCATCATACTTCCTTTGTTGGGGCTGATACTGAATTTTAATTCGTGCAGGGTAAAATTTAAACCATTGGCTATTTTTTTTTAATTAGTATCTACTCATAAAATCGAACTACTTTTCCCAGGAAACCTATATCCAATTGTAGAAATAGTAGATTGTTTACCTACGGAGGGAACAGCTATTTTATATGCGATTCTTTCTTTGAATCCAGAGCGGAATAAAGGATTCTAAAGTAGAATCCTGAGGGCAGCGAGGGATTCAAAGTAAGTCCCCCGAGCTTGAAATAGTGTCGCTCCCGAGGTGGCGTAATGGTTAGTCCATTCGCTTGATTCGTCACGGGTTCAATTCCCGGCGGGGTCAACTTTGTAAGACTCGGTTTAGTTGTTGGTAGGGCATTGTCATAGCCCGCCTGGCTAACTACCACCATCTTATCTAAGTCTTCCCGCCAAACATCTTTGTTTACAGCATTGATATGTTCCAGCTTGAAGACAAGATAGCCCGATCCCCATTGCGTTGGAAAATCTTGGTAAGCACGCCTCCATCTTCGGCATCATCGTCACTTACCAGCAGGTGAGATGATGCCATGGGCTTACCAATTGTATGCAAGTGCAACTTATGAATGCTTTGTATCAAATTTCCACCACTAATAAAAGTATCTGCATAAATCCCAATTTGAGTATAATAAAACCGATAAAGTGCGAGTCAGAACCGCGCACATAGGGGTTCCGTACCATCATACTAGATGGCGCTCGTTTCTTCACTTTTAAAAAAAAAAACACTTTTTTTTGTTATGCAATTACGTAGGCGGAATACATTTTCCAGGTTTTTATTACTTTTTCACAAACATTTTTTTTTAATTGGTCCGCGCGTGGTTTTTTTATACAGCCAGTTACTTTTTTATATAATGTTTGTGATCGATTTCTTTCGTGATTGGAACATTTTCTAACAATATCTACATTCCAAATTGAAATTGCTTTTAGTCCCTAGAGATTAAAGATCTATTTTGGTCTCTGTTAACGAAGAACCAACCAGTTCTTTTTGAATAGATGTAATAAAAAATAATTTTAGACTTTCTATGCAAAGTTGTCCAATCAGACGATAGGATAATTAACTGAATTAAAAATACCTACATTTCAAACTGTAGTGCACAAATTTAAAAAAGCTCACTGGCTTTATTTTCTATCTCATCTTCGATTTCAATATTAATACATTTAGTTGTAAACATTTGTTAAGGGGCAGCTATAATTTAAAAAGTTATTTTGGCTTAACTGCAATTTAAACCCGAAACAGAACGCCAATTATACCATCATTATACGGAAGAACAATCTGAACGTGAGAAGCTGCAAAATTTGGTTCAGGGCCTAAAAAGCCAGATAGATGAACTTCATCACCAACTGAAGCAAGTCCAGGAGAAACAGCATCCTCCAACGGATGAAAAGCCCTCTGAATAACTCGTTTATGGAACGGACGAGGAAGAGCTCGCGAAATACACCGAGTGGATACGACATAAAATCAGGAATAAAAGGAAATTAAACAAGACACTGTCCCCACCCGCCCAACATGAAATACCATCAAACGAAAAAGAAACAGAATCAAAACTCAAGAAAATACCTCAACCGCCACCTACCGTAGTAGAAAACGTTAAAGACTATCAGAAATTCTACGATCTGCTACTGATGACTGTTACAGGAGAAGCTTTCATTGCGAAAAAGATTAGCGGCAAGAAAGTTAAACTCAATGCTCATAGTGAAGATGCATACAGTCATTACAAAGCTCTTGTTACAGAACAACTGCCATTGACACTCGTATAAAAACAAACAGGACAGGCTGATTAGAGTAACAACCTAGCTAAAGTAGTCAGCAAGGAGATCAAGAAGTTTCAAAATGAAACGATGAACCCCTACTTCAGCTCTCTTACAAGTGACCAATCGACTGAGTACTCTCTATAGAAAGCCGAAAAAAATCTAAAACAATCAACTATACATGCATATCCCCCTCATTACAAATTCTAACGGGCGATTGGCCATTAATAGCGAACAGAAAGCAATGACATATGCACAACAATTAGAAAAGATTTTTCAACTCAATGAAGAAAACTCAGACTAGTCCTAGCTGCAGCAAATAAGACTCGTTACTCCTAAAAAGTCTAAAAAGAGTCAAGCGCTTAAACCAAAAGAAAACTCCTGGGTACGATCTTATTACCGGTGATGTATTACGAAATCTGCCTCGCAATGCAAAAGTCAAACCAATCATCCAGATGAATTCTGTATTTAGGCTAAAACATGTGCCTGACTTGTGGAAAGTTGCAGAAGTCATATAATAATAATAAAAACATTGCACCATAGACCAAGTTCACAGGATAACTAATATTATAGAAAAAGCATTGGAAGATAAAAAAGTTTGTTCTATTGTATTATTGAACGTAGCACAGGGTTTCTACAAAGTATGGCATGAAGGTCTCATACACAAACTAAAAAAAATGTTACCAAGACAGTAGACAGATAAAGGAGTATTATCTCACAGATATATTGTTTAAAGTAAGATAAGATGATTCCTACTCTGAATTAAAAACTAATACAAGCTGGAGTACAACAGGGGAGTGTCCTAGGTTCAGTCCTGTACCTATTATACACCTGCGATATTCCAGTACTAAAAAAACCACTATTGCTACCTTTTCAGATGACACAGCCATAACGGCAATCGGAGTCACACATGCGGAGGCAGTGGAAAAGTTTAAATAGCTATTAATAAAATCTACGGTTGGACTAAGAAATGGCGATCAAACTGAATGAATCTAAGTCGATTCACATTACTTCACCAACAAGAAAGACGATTGTCATCCGGTGTTCTTAAACAACCAAGTGATACCATACGAAAATACAGCCAAATACCTAGGCATGACTTTAGACGCAAAGATTTGCTGGAAAGCACATTTAAAAAGAAACTTGACGAGATGGAACTACAATATAACTAACAAGATGCACTATCTACTTGGTAAATACTCCTCGTTATCAGTACAGAATAAATTTTTATTGAATAAACAACTCCTTATGCCAGTATGGACTTACGGTACACATCTATGGGGCTGTACTAAACAAAGCAACTTCTAAATAATACACCAGTTGCAGAACAAAATACTCAGGGGCATGTAAATGCGCCCTGGTACATAAGAAATGACGACCTCCATCAGGACCTTAACGTGGACTTTGTCACTAATGCTATTAAAAATATGCCATTATGAGCACGGACTTCATCGCCGTGTAAATGTTGAGGCCATCCAGCTCCTCGACAACACGGACCTCGTGAGAAAGACTGAAAAGGGCAAAACCTTTTGAGTTAGGTGAAGTGACAGTTATGGATAGTACAGTATAGTCACTATACTGTACTACGCATCTATAGTGAGTGCTACAATAAAGAACACAAGAATCGAGTGTATTCCCCTTAAGGAATTAGAGACAACAAGAACAGTGCCATAGGACACATTTTTTATTACTTTAACATTAGCAGTTTAGATTAAATTCAAATTACTTATTAGCACCTCGTCGAGACTGTAATTCATTGATAATAAAAAATAACAAGTTCTATAGTGGTTTCTTAACCATAGCTACGGGACTTCAAATTGAAATATTTATTTCAGACTTCTCTAAATAATAGAGAATGTACAAGGGTTTTCATTCGCTTATAAAAATGAAAGTTAAAAAAAATTGAAAAACGAATTCAAAATGAAATTCACTCAAAATAAATAAAATAAAAATAAAAGTTTAAAAAACTTAAAAACCGACTTCAAAATATAGTGCACCCAAAAGTATGAAATAATATTATAATACTTAGATACAAAACATTAACCAACAATAACGAAATCAAAGGTAGGTACGAATTAAATAAGGGGCCTAAATTTATTTTTGAGGTCGGTACTAGCACACAGCTACTTACGTATCAAATGTTTTAGATTCGATGGCATTGCTGACACCGACCTCAAAATAAATTTTAGGCCCCTAATTTAATTCGTACCTACCTTTGATTTCGTTATTGTTGGTTAATGTCGTATATCTAAGTATAATAATATTATTTCATACTTTTGAGTGAACTTCATTTTGAAGTCGTTTTTTAAGCTTTTTAAACTTTTATTTTTATTTTATTTATTTTTAGTGGTAATGTTATCTATCAACGTTATACCGAACCACCCACTCGCCAATAGGAACCATCAAATCATAAAGCATGTGTTTCATTAACAGATACAGATTCCTGTAGCTTCCATCATCATCTTAACAGAATGCAAGTTAAGGAGTTAAATCTTCCATCATCAGCTCATCTGTATAACCTGAAAGAATACAACTATCGGTCTATACTTACCTATGTATCTACGCAAAATATTTGAAGAATTATCCTCCAACTCCTAACCGTTAAGGAGTTGTACCTTCCTTCATCAGCTCATCAACATGAGATGATTACTAATAGACGCCAAAACTTGAATAGTTTTAGGAAATACATGCAACACTTAATATGTGCCTATAAAATTTGAGGGTTGTTCTCGATTTCCCTGGGATCCAATCATCAGATCCTGACTTGGTGACAATGGGACCCCCTCGGGAGTATACTCTTTCGAATAAAAAAATAATTTTGAAAATCGGTTCACAATCGGCGGAGATATCGCGTAACAAACATACAAAAAAAAACATACAGTCGAATTGAGAACCTCCTCCTTTTTGAAGTCGGTTGAAAAGCAAATTTGAGATGTTCTGTGCTACTATATGATGTAATTTGGCAAGTTTAAATAGTCATGCCGCCAAACAATAAAAGATTAATTTTCAAAAATATACTTTGAAATTGTCGGTGGCTCAACCGGTAACGACTCGGTCCATCTAACCAGAGGTACCGGGTTCAAATCTGGACGGCCAATGTACCAATGAGTTTTTTTTAAAAAAAAACTTACGTACATACTTACCGATTGCTTTAACGGTGAAGGAAAACATCGTGAGGAAACCTGCGCACGCCTGCGAAGAAACTCGAAGGTTGTGTGTGAAGTCGACCAACCCGCACTGGGCCCGCGTGGTCGACTAAGGCCTAATCGCCCTGATTCAGGGTAGGCTCGAGCCCCTCGGTGGGGACGTATATGAGCTGTAATGATGAATGATGACTTTGAAATCCCGTAGCTTTGATTTCAGGGACCACTATAGAACTTGTCACCTACCCATTCAGATGTCTGCAATTTTTTTTATTGAACTTGGCTCCCTTCCACATTTATGTTTTGTTGGTATAAAACGCGATCTTGTAGCCTCAGGTATGTACAACCTACTTACTTTTAGGTCTGTTTACTTGTTAATCCAACTTCGAATACCCTTTACCTATGTAGTGTATAATATGTATTTACGTCGTGTTCGTTTGTCTAGATTATGTTGTTACTAGCTGTTTCCCGCTGCTTTACTCGCGTGGACAACGTTTCTACGCAAGCGGCTCGCGAGCGTGGAAAAAAGTAGCCTATGAGTTAATCCATGTCTCACATCATCTCATATATACGTCCCCACCGAGGGGCTCGAGCCTACCCTGAATTAGGGCGATCGGGCCTTAGTCGACCACGCGGGCCCAGTGCGGGTTGGTCGACTTCAAACACAATCTTCGAGTTTCTTCTCAGTTTCTCAGTTTCTTCTCAGAGTTTTCCTAATCTATCTAACTATCAAATTTCAACTAGATCCGTTCAGCAGTTTTTGCGTGAAAGAGTAACAATCATACATCCATACATTCTTACAAACTTTCGCGTTTATAATATTAGTAGTACTAGTAGGATACAGAAATATAACACAGCGTGTACTCGTATGGCGGAACTAGGGAAATCATACAGACTGCACAAGTGGAGGAGTGCATGGGTGCGCGGTGTGCGAGCGTGGAAAAAAGTAGCCTATGTGTTAATCCAGGCCCTAATCTGTCTTCCTACCAAATTTCAACCAGATCCGTTCAGTAGTTTTTGCGTGAAAGAGTAATAATCATACATCCATACATTCTTACAAACTTTCGCGTTTATAATATTATAGTAGTACTAGAAGAATACAGAAATATAACACAGCGTGTACTCATATGGCGGAACTAGGGAAATCATACAGACTGCACAAGTAGAGGAGTGCATGGGTGCGCGGTGTGCGAGCGTGGAAAAAAGTAGCCTATGTGTTAATCCAGGCCCTAATCTGTCTACCTACCAAATTTCAACCAGATCCGTTCAGTAGTTTTTGCGTGAAAGAGTAATAATCATACATCCATACATTCTTACAAACTTTCGCGTTTATAATATTTGTAGTACTAGTAGGATACAGAAATATAGCACAGCGTGTACTCGTATGGCGGAACTAGGGAAATCATACAGAGTGCACAAGTAGAGGAGTGCATGCAAATTCAGGTTGCATTGAATATTTTATGATAGCTCCAGCTACTGAATGGATAATGTTACTGAAGTTATAAATTCGTGATTTTCCGTTAAATATAGAAGAATAAAATATAGAAGCGTCGGTGGCTCAACCGGTAACGGCTCGGTCCTCCTAACCAGGGGAGCTCATATACGTCCCTACCGAGGGCTCGAGCCTACCCTGAATTAGGGCGATCGGGACTTAGTCGACCACGCGGGCCCAGTGCGGAAACATCGTGAGGAAACCTGCACACGTCTGCGGAGAAACTCGCAGGTTGTGTGAACCAACCCGCAACCAGAGGTACCAGGTTCAAATCCGGACGGCCAATGTACCAATGAGTTTTTCGAAACTTACATACATATTACTCACCGATTGCTTTAACGGTGAACGAAAACATCGTGAGGAAACCTGTACACACCTGCGAAGAAACTCGAAGGTTGTGTGTGAAGTAGATCAACCCGCACTGGGCCCGCGTGGTCGACTAAGGACCGATCGCCCTAATTCAGGGTAGGCTCGAGCCCCTCGGTGGGGACGTATATGAGCTGATATGATGATAGAAGAGTAGAATTTTTTTTACTCACTTCATTATTAAAGTTCGTTGGTAATGTGTAGCAAGGTTATTTTATTATTCATCCAGTAAGACTTCATTGTGATCTGGCTGAAGACCCAAGAGCCAGACTAACCCGACACTATACCGAAGATATCCCGGACGTCAGCCTGTACGAGATTAGAATGGCTCTCAAACAGCTCAAGAACAACAAGGCACCGGGTGATGATGGAATTACGGCTGAACTTCTGAAAGCAGGTGGATCACCGGTACTAAAAGCTCTTCAGAAGTTATTTAATTCCGTTATACTCGAGGGACAAACGCCTAAGGCATGGCACAGAAGTGTGGTCGTGCTTTTCTTCAAAAAGGGCGACAACACCCTGCTGAAGAACTACAGACCCATCTCACTTCTGAGCCATGTCTACAAGCTGTTTTCGAGAGTCATTACGAATCGTCTCGCACGCAGGTTTGACGACTTCCAGCCTCCCGAACAAGCCGGTTTCCGAAAAGGCTTTAGTACCATAGACCACATACATACGCTGCGGCAGATTATACAGAAGACCGAAGAGTACAATCAGCCACTATGCTTGGCGTTTGTGGACTATGAGAAGGCCTTTGATTCAGTCGAAACCTGGGCTGTGCTACAGTCTCTCCAGCGGTGCCAAATTGACCATCGATACATCGAGGTGTTGAAGTGTCTGTATGAAAACGCCACCATGTCGGTTCGCCTCCAAGACCAGAACTCGAAACCTATCCAGTTGCAGCGAGGGGTGAGACAGGGAGACGTTATATCTCCGAAACTGTTCACCGCCGCCCTGGAAGATGTTTTTAAGCTTCTGGACTGGGGTGGACTCGGCATCAATATCAACGGCGAGTACATATCCCACCTCCGATTCGCTGATGATATCGTGGTCATGGCTGAGACTATGGAAGACCTAAGCACAATGCTCGATGGCCTCAGTAAGGTCTCTCAACAAGTGGGTCTTAAAATGAACATGGACAAGACGAAAATAATGTTAAATGTCCGTGTCGCACCCACTCCTCTAAAGGTTGGAGACTCTACACTGGAAGTTGTTGACGAATATGTATACCTGGGACAAACAGTCCAGTTAGGTAGGTCCAACTTCAAGAAAGAGATCAATCGACGAATCCAACTCGGCTGGGCAGCGTTCGGGAAGCTTCGCAATATCTTCACGTCCCAAATACCGCAGTGTCTCAAGACTAAGGTCTTTGACCAGTGTGTGTTGCCAGTGATGACTTACGGAACTGAGACATGGTCGCTTACTATGGGCCTCATAAGAAGGCTCAAGGTCACCCAAAGGGCAATGGAGCGTGCTATGCTCGGAGTTTCTCTGCGTGATCGAATCAGAAACGAGGAGATCCGCAGGAGAACTAAAGTAACCGACATAGCTCACAGAATCGCTAAACTGAAGTGGCAGTGGGCAGGGCACATAGCTCGTAGAACAGATGGCCGATGGGGCAGTAAAGTTCTCGAGTGGCGACCGCGCACCGGAAAACGTAGCGTAGGCAGGCCTCCCACGCGGTGGACCGATGACCTGGTGAAGGTCGCGGGAAGCCGATGGATGCGGGCAGCGCAGGACCGGTCGTCGTGGAAATCCTTGGGGGAGGCCTTTGTCCAGCAGTGGACGATTTGTGGCTGATATGATGATGATGATGATGAAGACTTCATTGTTGCTACCTTTAGAGACCTGAAACTGACATTTCTGCCGAGGTACATATAGTGTATTTATCAAAAAAAAAATTACCAAGTGCGACTGTGGTCACACAAACAGAGTTTCGCACTTTAACCACCAACAAAATAAAACCTCTCACTACATACTTAGCTCTAGGTAAATAGTGGTCTACTTATTCTGGACTATAGACATATTTTTTTTTCTTTGGGAACGGAAGGATTTTAGATTTTCTCATACATTTTCATGTAATCTATGCATTCAACCTGTGTAACTGTGATTTTTTCCAAGATTTTGGGTCCAGTATTTTCGCCTATTTTTTAAAACTATGTATCTTAAAACTATGAAAATTTGTGATTATAAATAAAAAGCCTTTTTGTTTCATATGTAACACAACATATTTTGAAAAACTTTAAAAAACATGTAATGTATCTCCCAATAGTGGCCCCATGTTTAAATTCATTTATTAACGTTACACGTCCGTCTTTGGGTCATCATCATGTGTACCAAAATTTCAATTCAATCGGTCCAGTATTTTCCGAGCAAATTGCCTGTGACAGACGGGCGGACAGACAGATACACGAGTGATACTACATATTATAAGAGTTTAGTTTTTACCCTATCATCATCATCATATCAGCCGAAGGAAGTCCACTGCTGGACATAGGCCTATAATTGGAAGAAAATAAAAAACAAATAAATAATTTTATGTAGATATCTCAGTGGCAATATAGAAAAAGTCTATTCTGAAACACATTTCATTTATTAGATACTAGCTGTCCCGGCGAACTTCGTACCGCCTTAGACTACACTCGAAACTGCAATACACTACACTGCACTGCACTTCACTAAACTACACTGCACTACACTGCAATACACCACACTACACTTCACTGCACTACACTACACTCGACACTGCAATACACTACACTACACTGCACTGCACTACACTATACTACACTGCACTGCACTGCAGTACACTACACTACACTACAGCACCGCGCCGCACCGCACTACACTAAAAATATTTATATTTTCATTCAATTTACAAGGACACTGCTTTGTTTCAAATTCAAGTGAAACGCCATTTTTTTGCTCTGTACGTTAATATCATATTTTACATACCTATTCTTTTTTTTATTATGTCGATATGTCCGCGTATTTTTGAAAAAGATAATTTCTGCAAAAAAACCATCAAACAGTACAGTAATTACCAGAAATACTTATGTTGAGTAGTAATGATTAAATGATTTAAAAGAGGACACATTTAATATACAATAAAGAAAACTGACTGCATGAAAACTTAACCCCCCTTTTTCGGCTAGTCGGATAAAAATGTGTTCTATGTCACTCACTGTGTGTATGGCCAAAAAAGCGTCGGTGGCTCAACCGGTAACAACTCGGTCCATCTAACCAGAGGTACCGGGTTCAAATCTGGACGGCCAATGTACCAATGAGTTTTTCAAAAACTTACGTACATATACTTACCGATTGCTTTAGCGGTAAAGGAAAACACCGTGAGGAAACCTGCACACGCCTGCGAAGAAACTCGAAGGTTGTGTGTGAAGTCGACCAATCCGCACTGGGCCCGCGTGGTAGACTAAGGCCTAATCGCCCTGATTCAGGGTAGGCTCGAGCCCCTCGGTGGAGACCTAAATGAGCTGTTATAATAAATGTCACTCACAGGATCAATATTAAATAACTCGCACTCCAATGCTACAGAGTGTGCAAAGGAAATATACATACATACATTTGAAAACCTTAACCCTCCTTCGGGTGCAGCCGGGTAAAATATGCCCAAGTGCGAGTCGGAGTCACGTATTGAGGGTTCCGTACCCCTATAACCTTTGCACCCTAACCTATTCGAAGGTGTGCTGCATAAATGCAGCAATTCCGCTGATTGGAAGGTGCTTGTAGTCTTCCGCTTTTGGGTAACCCTCCGTAGGAGATAGATACGCTTGCTAGCCAAGACATCGCAGTGACACAGTAAGTGTTCCATTGATTCTGTATCTTCACCACAGGCCCTGCAGGTCGGGTCATTCGTCAGGCCGACTTTTTCCAGGTTTTTCTTTTGTTGCAAAGTGGTCCGTCAACGCTCCTGTTACAGCTCTGACGCGCGTGCTGCTGTTATTCCAAATGTACTTGGTTGCCCCTGTGGTTAACTCAACGATGAAGAGCTAAGAGTGTTTGTGTCCATCCTTGGATAGCCATGTCAATCTGTGCATGCTACTTACAGGCTACGTGCATACCAAATTTTGCCAATATTGTTTCAGGTGTTGAAGCGTTAAGAGATAAAAACAAACACACATCTTCATACTTTTAATATTAGTAAAGATTAAACACTCAGACACAGAGCACACAAACCTGTTCGTTTTATCTGTGGATCGAACCCACGACTCTCGGTCTAGCAGGAAGGTATACTGCTACTGGATCTATGGGTCAGTCCTTGTCTATATCTTAAAGGAAAACTGTGCATAATTTGAGATCCAAGGGTTTGGGCTGACCGTTGATGCCTTATGGATGAGTCAGAGTGAGTGAGTGAGAGAGTGAGCCCAGACTTTCCTTTTTATATACAGGCTGAAACAAAATCGGTGTAGGTCCGGGTTACGGGGCTTCTACTCATCATACTGAACAACTATTGTTCTATGATTTTGATGAAATAGCGAAAAAAAAATTATGTACACGAAACGATCAGCTGATTGACAAATTTTGTGCATTTTTGTATTGATATTTATTTGTATAACGGTTAATAATAAGGTATGGTTATCGTTGTCTGATTTTGGTCAGTTTTTTATTAACTTTTAAAATGTAAAAAGTGGTTATAGTGAAATAACTACAATAGTTGGACAATCATCGCGTAGTTTTTTGTACGTATTGAGATGTTTTCTAATATTGTAGAAGATTTTATTGTTCTATAATCAATAGTTTCCGTAGCGTATGAGATGAAAGAAATTTTTAAGCAAATTTTTTACACCTTTGTTCATGTTACTGAAGTTTTATCAAGGTTCCCTTATTTTTATAGTAATAAATATAACCTATGTTACTCAGCGATAATGTAGCATTCTAACGGTTAAAGAATTTTTAAAATCGGTTCATTAGTTTTTGATTTTATTCATTATAAACATACACACACACACACAAAAATACAAAAATACAAATCTTTCCTCTTTATAATATTATATAGTGTAGATGTAGATTGTAAGCTGTTGATTTCTCAAAACTGTGAAAATATTTAAAAAATAAGTTTAAATTAGACGTTGGAACTAATGTTTTAACGCTGCAGCGAACTTTACTTATACCAACTCGCACGCACCGCATTTGTTACGTGACATGACAATTTATACCAATTCACTTTACCCATAAGCCGCGTTAGGCTCCTCCGTCCCTATAATTACAAACTCGATTTACGATGTTTCAAACATAGAACGAAATTGCTTGGAAATAAAGTTCTTGTCAGCTCGTACTGCGAAGTGGCTATTACGTGAGTCGTGCAAATATTGTGGTTTTTAATTTAAAGTAAATAAAATACGAAGAATTTCCAAAAAGGCAGAAAACAAAATCATTTCTTATACTTATTATTGTTTAAAAATTTTATAAATTATCATAATGTTTCGATTAAAATTGCAGGAATTCTATGGTTACAACTAGAAAGAAAAGGGTGCATTAGGATATTTATTTTTAGTTAAAAATTATTTTCGTAAAAAAATTTCCTTAATCCAAGTAAAAAGTGGTTACAAAGTTGGTGGCGGCATAAGCCTTAAGGAACATCGTTCCAAAAAACAGAAACATCTCAAAAGACATTTTCTCATGTCTAGGCTATCCCTATCTACCTACTTCAGAAAACAATATTAGTTTCTTTGTGTACTCTAACTATATTTAATTTAATCATCTTATATGACAAAGATTTGTTGATTTAGATATCTCCACATCTCAAAAGCAAATATCTGAGTTATTACTACATATAAAATAATAATAAGAGCGTCGGTGGCGTACTGACAAGGGCCGCTACCTCCTGTACGAGAGGTCGTGGTTCGATCCTGCCACGTACCAATGTGTTTTCGAATTTCGATTTCATATATGTACGTTTCGACATATGAAATCGACGAAAAAAAAAAGCGTCGGTGGCTCAAGCGGTAACGACTCGGTCCATCTAACCAGAGGTACCGGGTTCAAATCTGGACGGCCAATGTACCAATGAGTTTTTCAAAAACTTACGTACATACTTACCGATTGCTTTGACGGTGAAGGAAAACATCGTGAGGAAACCTACACACGCCTGCGAAGAAACTCGAAGGTTGTGTGTGAAGTCGACCAACCCGCATTGGGCCCGCGTGGTCGACTAAGGCCTAATCGCCCTGATTCGGGGTAGGCTCGAGCCCCTCGGTGGGGACGTATATGAGCTGTAATGATGTACGTTTATCCGACGCTCTTATACACTGAAGGAAAACATCGTGAGGAAACCTGCATACGCCTGCGAAGAAACTCGAAGGTTGTGTGTGAATTCGACCAACTCGCACTGGGCCCGCGTGGTCGACTAAGGCCCGATAGCCTTAATTCAGGGTAGGCTCGAGCCCCTCGGTGGGGACGTATATGAGCTGAAATGATGAGTAGTAACTTTGATGGGAATTGGGATTATTTTACTATACAAAACACGTTTTTTCATTTGCGTATAAATACTACCCTTTGTTAACCCGGCGCCAATGACGCTGGGTCATATTGACCCGAGCGATTTTCAATTCGGGAAATTTCGAAAAAAACATATTATAATCGTTATTGATTTTCTCAGTAGCTGGAGATAAGACCTCAATTCATATGATTTGTACCATAGTGTAGTGAGCAAGCGCCAGTGAAGAATGGTAAAATCCTTTTTCTTGAATAAGCCGTTTTATGGCTACAGCTCCATACATTTTTAGTTCCAAAAGAGAAATTCTTTTAGTTGCCCTTTTGAGGTTGTTGCATTAAAACTAAATTATAGCTTGATATCTAAATTAACTTAAACATCTTGGTACTACAATGACTTCATGGTCATGCAATAGTTCTTAAATAAATAAATAAATAAAATAAATAAATAAAGCCTTTATTTTCCAAACATTCATGCAACATAAAAGATTTGTAAATTAACGTTGATTTCTTAATTTTCACAGTGTAAAATTGTAGAAGAGAGCATCAATAAAAGCTCATGCAACTTTAATAACATTTCATAATCTTAGAAATAATAAAATCTTAAAAATTCATTGTAAATTATAAAAACATCTGTGAGATTAAAATCTTAAATAAAAATATAATTAGAATATAAAATAAAGAATATAGATTTCATGCAATTAATTTTAAATTTCATTCTGAATAAATCATGCTAAAAATGTCTTAGTTTGTTAGTAATTATGTAAGTCTCATAAATGTCTTTTTTCAATTAAGTACTCAATTTAGTTTGGATACCCAGAGTTGGGTGAAGGCCTCCTCCATGTTCTTCCAGCGTTGTCGGTCCCTCGCTATACTGGTCCAGTTCTTGCCTGCCACTTGCACGATGTCGTCGCTCCAGCGCTTCCTTTGTCTTCCGCGTGCTCTCGTTGCGTCTCTCGGATACCAGTGAAGCACGCGCTCGCTCCAGCGTCCATCTGTTACTCTAGCAATGTGTCCCGCCCACTTCCATTTCAGTTTGCAAGTCGTTTGTACAATATCCATTAGTTTTGTGTTTTCTCGTATCTCTTCACATCTTACTCTATCCCTTAACTTTATCCCAAGCATTGATCTCTCTGCAGTCCTTTGAAATGTTCTTAATTTTCTAGCTAGCTCTACTGTGAGAGACCAGCACTGGCAGCCATAGATTGCTGTTGGAAGTATTGTATTGTCCATTAGTTTCTTTTTGAGTGGAGTAGGCATTTTGCTCTTGAATACTTCTTTTTTTGACCAGTATTTCTTCCAGGATATGGCAATTCTTCTGTCGATCTCTTTGGTAATGGCGCTTTCGAATGAGATGATCTGGCCTAGGTATATATATTCTTTTACATACTCTATGGTGCCGCTTTTTAAGTTCACAGGTATTTCCTCTCCGTTGGTCATGATCTTAGTTTTTGTAATGTTCATGTAGAGTCCCGCGTTGCTGCTTTCTGCGTCTAGCATTTCAAGCATTCTCTTTATCTCCTCATGGTTTTCCGACAAGAGTACTATGTCATCTGCAAATCGAAGGTGTGACAGGAATTTTCCATTAATATTAATGCCATAGCCTTGCCAGTCAAGCTTTCTAAATATTGACTCTAGGAGAGCTGTGAAAAGTTTAGGTGAGAGTGGGTCCCCTTGCTTTACGCCTCTTTTTATAGCAATAGAGTTGCCGACTTGTTCTAGCTTTATCTTCGCGTTAGCTTTCAAGTATATTGTTTTGATGACATTTAGGTATTTTCTGTTTATTCCTTGCTCTTCTAGGCTTTCCCACAGGTATGAGTGGGAGATAGAGTCGAAGGCTTTCGTGTAGTCTATGAACGCCACGTATAGGATTTTTCTATATTCATTGTATTTCTCCAGTATTTGTGTAACTGTGAAAATGTGGTCAATGGTAGAGTAGCCCTGTCTAAATCCGGCCTGTTCACAGGGTTGTTGCTCTTCAAGGCATTGCGTGATGCGGCGGAGAATTATAGATGAGAATATCTTGTAAAGAGTCGGTAGCAAACTAATGGGTCGGTAGTTGTCTATCAGTTTTGGATCTCCTTTTTTGTAGAGCAGCGTTATTACCGAGCTTTTCCATTCTTCAGGTATTGTTTCTTGTTCTATTATCATATTAAAAAGCATAGTTAGGTGTCCCGTGAGTGGCTCTATCATGGCTAATATAGTGTCGTTTGTTATTTGGTCTGCTCCTGGACTTTTATCCTTTTTAAGTCGGGTTATGGCATATTCAGTCTCTCTTGGGAGTATTTCTGAGATCATTTCTTCGTTTTCGGTAATGATTGTTTCCTGGTCGTCTGTAGCAGAGTAGAGTTGTCTATAAAATTCTGTAGCTGTTTCTATAATGCTGAGTCTACTTGTGGCGCTACTTCCATCGGTTTTCCGTAGAGTCTGTATCCATTCCTTGTGATGGTCAAAAATTCTGTATGTTCTTTTTGTAGAGCTTCTTATCTCCAGTTCTTTCTCTAGTGCTTGTATTTTTTTCCTTCGTTTATTTTCTTTTATTTTTTGGCTAATTTTTTTGTGAAGTTTCTTTAGTCTTTTTCTTTGTTCTTTTGTTCTTTTTGTGTATCTTTTCAGAATGTTTCTTTCTTCTATCATTTTTTCGATATTTTCACAAATTATGTTTTTATTCAGATTTTTTTCTCGATTTCTTGGTAGCTCTTTTATACATTCTTTGACTTCATGTATAGTTTTTGTGTAATTTTCTTGTATTAATTTTGTATCTATTTTTTGAATTTTTTTCGCTATCATATTCTTCATAGACTCTTCTTCGATGGGGGTAAAACTTTTTGATTTCAAACCATACGCTGCTCTGTTTTTCTTTATAGGTATATCAATATTGTAGGCTACTCTTACTAGCCTGTGGTCGGAAGAATAACTGGTAGAGACGACTTCATTATTCTGAATTCTTTTTCGGTTTTTAACTAAGATGAAATCGACTTCGTTTTTAATCGACCCGTCTGGTGAAAGCCATGTCCATTTACGTTTTTGTTTCTTTTTAAATAGCGTATTTGTGATTGTGAATTTATTTTGCAAACAAAATGATATTAGTAGGCGCCCTCTATCACTTCTTTCTCCATACCCGTAAGGGCCGCATATCATATTTTCCTCTTGCAACGGACATCCTATTTGCGCATTGAAGTCTCCCATTAATATTGTGTCTCTACTAGTACCATCGAGCGCTTTTTGTAACTGAAGATAAAATGCTATTATTTCCCTTTCTTGAGTTTCTTTGTCTTTCTTTTTTGATTTTTCGGTAGGGGCATATATTTGAATGAGATTTATTATCTTATCTCCAAATTTTAAGTCCAGTCTCGCAACGCGATCTGAAATTGTTTGGAAGTCTAGAACATTTTGTTTAAGGTAAGGTTTTATTAAAAATCCCACCCCATTTCTTCCTTTTTTGTCTCCTCTATACATTATTATATATGTATCATTTTCCATAATATTCTGTCCTTCTATTTTAACCTCAGATATTCCGATTACATCCCAGTTTATTTTATTAATAGCGAATTCCAATTCTATTATACGTGATGGCGATTTTAGGGAACGAACATTGTATGTGCATATCTTTAATACTGTTTCTTTCTCTATTTTCCTTGGTTTTCCTGTTTCTTTTATATTCTTTTCATTATTTTTCCATGGAGGGTTTTGGTCTTTATCTCCCGCGGCGACCACCCGAACTGGGAGACATGGAGAGGGATGTTTTCGTTGCTAGTTGTCTTTATTTTCTTGCAGGAATCTTGTAATATCATATTTGTTTTTCTTTGTACGTTGTTTGCTTCCGCTTTGTTGAACTTGCTTTTCCAGCTCCGAATCTACAGTTACCACATTACTTTCGGGTGAGTTTGAAAGAGTCCTTTTCTTTGATTTATTTACTGAAGTCAAATCTTCGCTTTTTCTTTCTCTTTTATCCGGTAAAATGACTATTTTATCGTATTTCAAGATAGCCCTTTTTCCTTGGTTTCTTTCTTCTAGTAGTTTCTCTTGTAATTCTTTCCTTTTGTTTAGTATAGATTGTGGGAAATCTTCTTTGATGTAAGACTCGGTATTTTGAAGGCATTTCTTGTTTTTTAACAGTTTTATTTTCGTTTCCATTGAAGTAAAAGTTGCAAGAATAGGCCGCACAGTTTTTCCTTTTTTCCCTATTCTTCTTAGACTTTCAAGGTCGTTACTCTTGCAGCTTATTTCCATTTTCGTGTTTATAAAGTCTAACAGATTTTTTTCTAATTGCTGGTAGCTGTTCTCTTTCTCTTCTATGCCAAAAAATATAAGATTCTTTTTCCTTGCGTTTCTCTCTAGGTTGTCGATAGCTTTTTGTTGATTTTCAATTTTTTCTTCCAATTGTTGGTGTTTTAAATCCATGGTGTTAAATTTTTCATTAATATTTACATTTATTGTCTTTATTAAACTTTCCTTCATTTCCCGCATTTCCCTTTTTTGGTCCAACATCTCTTCTTGTATTTGATTCAGGATTTTTGTGATTTCCTCCATAGTGGAAAGTGAAAAGCAAGCGCCCTCTGTATTTGTTTTATTGCGATTCAATAGTTCGACGTTTAAGCGCCCTCTGTATTTGGTGTGTTGCAACTCGTTGCTATGCTAATAGTCTTCACCTGTCTGCCCATCGATCTGTGAGCGATCGGTGTGCTAAGGTACTTGGCGTGGTAGTATTGTAGTTTTTTGATAGATGGCGCTGTTACTATGTTGGAGCTGAGGATATTACGCAGTTATTATTTGACAATTTGTAGGTTATTTATCACAATTTCATCAAAAACACCTTTTTTGCACTTTCACTTTTAGGTATTTGTTGTTTCTTTGTCCTTTTATTCGATGTTTTTGCTATTTGAATGTTTTGTGTGTTTCTCTTTTACAAAAATGGTTGTATTTGGTATTGGTTATTTTAAGCTTTAACAGTTTATTCCGTTTATTTAAGCACTGTTATTTATATTTTCCACTTAAACTTTGCTTGGGTCTTTAGATTTATTCACTTGGTTTGCACTGTTTTCCATTTTCACTATTATTAATCGTCGTTTATTATAGGAGCCGAAGTAAATATTGCCTGCCGCAACTACCCACATCTCTAGACCAGCAATAGTTCTTACTTTGTATTAATTTTTTTATAATTCAGCAGATAACCAGATAATTAAGAAAAAAACATTCGGGTCATATTGACCCAGCGTCATTGTCCGCGTTATTTTTTACACGTCATTGGCGCCGGGTTAATATATCGTTTCAGTAGAGATTAAATAAACATAACATTTGTGAAATCGATATCAGCGCGGTTACCCCAGTATCGAAATGCCAAATGAAAGACTTTTCACGTCAAAAAATAGGTAAGTAATATTAACTAGCCAAGAAGATGAATATTACCCGACGAGATTAGATCAGTGAAGTATGTTGACTTAGGGCGATTCGCCATTGTGTGATGATACTTTACTAGCTTCATCTAATCTACGCGAACGATGAAAGTGATTTTAGAGAGAATCTGGCCTGACAGATTAGATACTTCGCAGAAGGTTCTTGACATCGCATCTAAGTTAATAATAAAATTATTAGGACTGTTGCCTACGGAGATCATTTCTTAAGGCGAGGTTTTTGTAAAACAGTTGTCTCTGTTTTTTCCTTTACGTGTAAAGAGTCAAGACAATAACCACACTTTTGCACTTTTTCAATGTTTTACGTTGTTATTTCTCTTGAGACTTCAATTTAAAAACTGAAATTTAGCAGATTCTCTGTAGTACTTAAAAAGAAATATCTCCATATAAAAACTATGTGCTTTAGAAGTTTTATTAATAACTTTTTAATATTACTTTTTAAAACAACAATTCGTTTTAGACTTTGTTTTAGACGTTTTAGACCTGTTTTTGGGTTTTTTTATAATCGAATAAAGTTCACACTATCGTCTAAGCTAACATATTAGCACATTCCTCAGACAATATCCTTGAGGATGTCCAATATTTTTTGCAAGACCGATATTTAGTAGTAATTACCCAAAAAAAATTATCTAGCAAAAGGGTTTCTCCGCTTCTCCACCGGTGCCTCGCCTTAAGTGTAGGTTTTAGTTTTGTGGTTATCTGTGGTTCATAAAATCATCATATTAGCTCATATACGTCCCGACCGAGGGGCTCGAGCCTACCCTGAATCTGGGCGATCAGGCCTTAGTACTTCTAGTTTCTTCGCAGGCGTGTGCAGGTTTCCTCATGATGTTTTCCTTCACCGTAAAAGCGTCGGATAAACGTTCTTAAGAAATCGAAATTCGAAAACACATTGGTACGTCGCAGGATTCAAACCATGACCTCCCGGACAGGAAATATCGGCCTTAACCTAACTCTAAGTCAAATCAGACAAGTTTAAATAAAAATTCAGGGTAGGCTTGAGCCCCTCGGTGGGGACGTATATGAGCTGATATATGAATTTTACTTAGTCCAGGGAATATAATACTACAACTAAAACGACAGTTTGTAATTGGCATTGTCGGGAGTTGCGTGGGCTGGCCACTATAGCACAAGACAATGAAAACTTCAGCAGTAAAACACACCTGTGACCCACGGCTATGGGACTGCGGTCTGCGACCTAAATTACATCTAACTAGAGGCTAATCTCGTGAATTTTAGGGTTCCGTAACAGGTAACTGGGTCCTGTTACTAAGCCTACGCTGTCCGCCCGTCTGTCCGTCCGTCTGTAGCTCCGACCTTTAAAATGCTGTATCTTTTGAAACGTAATAGGCAAAAATTTTCACAGAATATATACCTAAATATGTCAAAAAGGGGAAATACAAGAAACGTATTTCTTTAAAAATAAATTCCTATGTTTTTCCGTGCTCTAATGGCTTTTGAGTAAATTTTTGGGTCAATTAATAATCAGCTAATAAAAAGGAAGTGTGTGGTTTTATGAAACCACGGTAAAAGTGAAACTTTACACAGGACAAAACGATCATGGCTGCTCTTGCTACGGTACAGAGGACGAAACGATCATACCGTCAGACGAAAGCGACCGTCACGCGACATGCAACACACAGACAAAAAAAAAGAGACAATATTATAAAAGTTTCAATTTAAAAATATTTTTGCTGTATCGTTAAATCGGTAATAAATACATGCGTCACATTAGTGTGATTATATTAGTAATCCTTAAGTAAAACGACAAATAATAAGAAACCGCCCAGTGTGAATCGTACTCGCGCTGAGCATGTAACCGAATAAAAAAAAATATGTCGTCTCTTGTTGATGTCTCTTTTTTATCTACAATTGGTAAGCCCTTGACATCATCTCACCTTTTTATTAAACTGAGTAGGTGTGCTGGTACAGTCACAGAGTTTAAATGTTTCGCACTATCAAGTCTCTTTAATTTTGTCGGGTTATGAAATTAGTAAGATGTGTCATTCTTCATCATCATCAGTCTTATATTATCTCGGAAATGTAGGTAGGTGCTTATAACCCGGCAAAATTAAAGATTCGTGAATCTGCTAAACAAGTATATTTCGTGACCATTCGAAATTCTCGGCACCCCTCGGTGAGCGGATCCGTCCCATACTTACCCAGTTTTTTGTGAAAAACAAAATTTGACTATTCTGCAAGCATTTGATTAGACTGCCTCCGTGGCTTTATTGTGAACTCCATTGCCTTCACATCAGGAGGTCGCGGGTTCGATTCCCGGCAGAGTCTAACTTTGTACGACTCGGTTTGGTTGGAAGAAGGGCATTTTCTAAGCCCGCCTGGCTAACTTCCACTATCTTATCTAAGTCTTGCCGCCAAGCATCAATGTTAACAGCACTGAATGTGTTCCGGCTCGAAGATAAGATAGCCAGTTCCCCATTGCGTTGTGGAATCATGGTAAGCCCACTTCCATCTTCAGCATCATCGTGACTTACCATCAGGTGAGATAATGTCAAGGGCTTACCAATTGTGGATAACAAAAAACGGCCAAGTGCGAGTCAGAACCGCACACAAAGGGTTCCGTACCATCATAGTAGATGGCGCTAGTTTTCTTCTCATTTAATAAAAAAAATACGTTTTTTGTATGGAGACCCCCCTTATTTTTACACTTTTTCTAATTTTTAGTATTACTTGTTATAGCGGCAACAGAAATACATCTTCTGTGAAAATTTTAACTGTATAGCTATCACGGTTAATGAAATACAGCCTGGTGACAGACGGACAGACAGACGCTCGGAACGCGTAGATTAGTAATAGGGTCCCGTTTTTACCCTTTGGGTGCGGAACCCTAAAAACAATATATCTTCTATTTAGGGGATAAATTAACCCTACGTACGTAGGTTTACTATTTCATTCTTTAGTAATTTTTTGTAGGTACTCTTCTAACTTACCTTGGTCTAATAGTATAATTAGTAGCTGGTCTACAACGTTCAAGCCAGTGCAGGACATTTTTCTTATTCATCATTTCATTGGCTTTGTCTCATCATATAATATGTCGGAGCGCAAGGAGATGGCGTCACCTAAGGATGCGTCGAAGCGCCGTGTGTTTTGTCTTGAAACTTCAAGCAGTTAGCTAGGGTAGTAATAATAAGTCATCTTTGGCCTGGGTGTGGTTGGTGCGGGGCTGTAACCCAGTTTTGGTTGGTAGTATTGGTACGCTTTTGTTTAGCCAATCAGAATCGTTGTGATTATCGAATCAATGAATGACAATGTAGCCAACCTACGGAGGCTACGATAAAGTCGCCAATTATTTTACGAGCACTTTTGATCGAGCAGCTGAACCGTCAACTTGGAAAGCCAGCCCCGTGCCGAACTCATCGCAGTTTATAAAATAATCTGTTTTCATCCGAATCATCGTGAAGCCTCGTGTTGCAAACGTGTGTGAATATTGAATGTACACTCCAAAAATTCTTAAAGACGAGTTTATTTCTGAGATCCGGCCAAAACCGTTCTGATGATCCGAAATATACATACACTTCCACTGTTGGATAAAGGCTTCCCCTAAGGATTTCCAGGACGACTGGTAGGTGTGTTGATCACGTTGGGGCGTTTTGCCATAATTGCCACACTTCACAGGCATGTTGGTGATCGCAGTGCGGTTGTAGGTCTGCTGTTGCAGTGTGCGGAAAAAACGCTATTGCCCATTCTCTGGTCAAGGTCCCTTAATCGTCTCTTACCACCCCCATTGGAAGAGATGGGATGTAATTGTTCCAAGAAAACTCAATGGACCTCTCTCGGCTGATATGATGATACGCCATAATAATGAAAATGACGTAAGTATTTCAGCTTATATACGTCCCCACCGAGGGAGGTCACCCAACTAGGGACTTTCTGACTGGTTTGATACACATTTTTTTCATTGCGTCGTCGGTAAGTTTTACTTGTTATATCATATCAGCTCATATACGTCCCCACCGAGGGGCTCGGGCCTACCCTGAATTAGGGCGATCGGGCCTTAGTCGACCACGCGGGCCCAGTGTGTGTTAGTTGACTTTACCACACAACCTGCGAGTTTCTCCGCAGGCGTGTGTAGGTTTCCTCACGATGTTTTCCTTCACCGTAAGAGCGTCGGATAAACGTACATATGAAATCTGAATTCGAAATCACATTGGTAAGTGGCAGGATTCGAACCACGACCGGACAGGAGGCGGCGGCCCTAGCCGTTACGCCTCCGACGCTCTTTTAAATACGTAAACAACCAAAAATTTTGTATTTGGCCTTTTGCGTTTTTGTGTCGAAACACCTTGATTTTTTTTCCTTCTTGAGTAAAACCAATCGACACGACGAGATGAAGTGGTACAAACTTATAAGTATCTAACTTTTCAAACAATGATGCAAGGAAACCTTTCTAACCAAACTGAAATCTTTTAAAAAATTTCGCTAACTTATTTTTTAAATAGGTAGAAATTAATTTTTAAATTTTTAACTGACGCAAGCCCACGTGGCGTGTTCTTGAACATCGTAAATTTTTAACAGATTTTCTGTTAAGCATGCGCAACTTTTACAGGAAAAGCGGTACTTATATATAACTAGAACAAAAAACCCGTCACTTGAGTGGTTGCCAACTGGGTTTTTAACGAAATACTTTTAGTTTTGTTCCATAAAAGTTGGAAAACCAGCCAAGTGCGAGTCTGACTCGAATACGAACGGTTCCTTACCATCGTATAAACAAAATGTTTCTTTATTTTACGTTTTATTTTTTATTTTTACAATATGTTGTTATAGTTGCAATAGCAATACATACTCGGTGAAAATGGCAACTTTACTGTCTGCCTATTACGGTTCATGAAATACAGACCTACAGTCAGACGGACAGCGGAGACTTAGTATTAAGTAGACTTAGGGTCCCGTTGGCAACCTTTGGGCATGGAATCCTAAAAAAGGTTAGACTGTTTTACAGCCAATATAATTTTATTAAGTTGGATGCCGCTAAGCTTGCTTAACTTGGATGCCTCAATAGATGCACCTTAATTTTAGTTAATCATTTAACTTTTTATATTTTAGAATATATACCTACCCAATATCACTCGCATGAAAAGTCAAATCTTACGACACCTCTCAAGCTAGAATTCATCATACCGTTTAGACTACAAAGAAGAAAATAGAAATATACAAAATAAAAGAAATATACAAACATACATACATACATACACTCGAAAATAATTACCCTCCTACTGACGCAGTTGGGTGAAACTAGGATAAAACAAAAGGGATATAAACACAGCTTTGCATATTGCAGTAACAATATTGGTATGATATATTCTAAGTCTTGCCGCCAAACATCAGTGTTAACAGCATTGATGTATTCCGGCATAGCCTCCTGGATGCTAGCGTCGTACATATATTACACAAAGAATCGAAGTTAGAAAAGTTCGTTTTAGTGCCATCTGTGACAAAATTTCGGAACTAATCGTTTTATGTTAGTTGTGACAGTTACATCAAACAAGTCTTTCTCTAGGGCGCCACGCACGAGGAAGATGGCTCGTCGCTCAGACGCATCCGGTAAGTTATCCGAAAATTATGATAGAATCACTTTATTTTTCACAGTGTCTATGCTTTTTGAAGTGAAAACTTCTTTAGCGGCGTTGTGCACTTTTTTTGTAATGGGTAAAAAATGTTAAACTCGCGTCAGGACACGTGACCTGATCGAAAATTCGAAAGACGGATGGAGTTGATTTTTTTTTGATTTTTCTGATATATAAACTTTTTAATGTAAAATAAATTGTCATGTTTGTGTACGATAGCGCAATAAATAAATATTGTATTCTACCACATAAATTATAGTACTTTTATACTAATAATCAAAGCAATTCGTGCAAAATTATTCCCTAACCATTCCAAAATATCTAAAATGCACAACGTTAATATTCAAGTTTTCACTTCTGCCGGCACTCCCGGAGTGCAACCCGTTTGATATCGGAAACTTTTCAATGTCATACTGGTATTACAATAGTTCTCAGTATGATAAAGGTTTTATAGTTTATGTCATATATTTATCGGAACATCTGGTTGAAAACAGCGACAATAAAAAAAGATGCCGCTATCCAAAATGCTCCAATACTACCACGGCGTTTTGCAGTAAATGCAAAGTATTTTTTTATATAGCATACCAAAAAAACTGCCATCTTAGTTTCCATCAAAAATATAAGATTATTTTTTCATTTCACAAGTTTTTCTTTATGTTTTTATATTGTTCATAAGAAGTCTAAGTATTTAATTTAGAAAAATCATTATTTTTTGTGACAAAAGTTAGTAGGCCTTTCAGTTCTTTTTCTTTACGTTTTGTTAAGTTAGTGATATTTTTTTTCAGATATTAGTTATTATGTATACCTTAATACAAGTTCATGTCAATTACAAGGAATTAACAAGTTATAAAGGAAAAAATATTATAAAGATTGATTAAACTAATGGTAATAATATTAAAAAATCGTATATTACTTTAGTAAATTCTTGCATTTTTATTAGGAGTTAAATTCCAGTGTCATATACATATGACATAAGTTAAATTGTATATTTAAAAAGCATTTTTTTTTGGGCAAATACAGACCCTATATACCATAAAACTTAACTTTTAAATGAATACGAGTTTTTTTTTTAATCCAGGAGGAGATAAGATAGCCAGATCACCATTGCGTTGGGGAATCTTGGTAAGCCCGCTTACATCTTCAGCATCATCATCACTTACCATCAGATGAGACTATGCCAAAGGCTAACCAATTAAGAAAAAAAATGGGAGACTAAATAAAATACAATACATAATTTATGTGTACTCCATTTAATGAAATACATAAATTCGGGTTGGCACAACAACAACATACCTACCTATAAACAGTGAAAATATAGAGAAGAATGTTTCATTCGATAGATATCTAATGTATGTTCTACAGGATGTGACGAATGAAGATGACTTAGATATTATTTACATTACATTATTAAAACATTTCTTTTAAAAACTATCATACCTATTTTGGTCATTATTGTTAAGTCGAAATTCGTGGTACTTCTTTGTGCAATATAAATCCTGGTGTACTCCAGGCATTGATTGATACCCTCAACATTTGGCTTTATTGCGACAGATAATAAATTTAAAAAAAAACATTACATTAGATCTTTATAATCCACAGTTTTATACTGGAAATATACATTTCTTAACTAATTGTAAGTTAGAATTGTTATAGTATTTATACGTGGTATCGCGTAACAAACTTCACGTGACGTATTTTGATTGATGTGATGATGATGGTGATGATCGCGTAACAAACATATAAAAAAACATACAAGCGAAGAGAGAACCTCATCCAAAATTGACCAAAACTGGTGATAGATTTATATAAATAATTTTAAAGAACTACTTATCACAGTTTAAAGTTGTTCAGTATGATGAGTGATAGAAGCCTCGGTTAACAGCTTATATAAAAATTTTGAAAAACCATGAAAATGATGTTTAATACTATAAAACTTAATACTAAAACTCATCTGCCTTGCTATCATTTTGGGAGTTTAAGACTAGTTTTTCCGATCCTACGCTGTATTATTAACGCGCAAACACGTTAGCACAACAAACGTATTCATAATATAATACTCGGATTAAGACTTAAATACATTTTTGAGTTAGACATGCAAAATACACATAAATCGCTGAGTCTGTGAAATGGGATTACGACAACTCAGGAAAATGTGAAAATATGAGAATCTTTGAAGCGACACCACATTAATCATTGCCAAAAAAATATTACGACTTGCTTGGTGATTCGCTTCCACTTACAGGGCTTCAAATGTAACAATTTCCTTCTCAATCGTAGCAGGTAATCAATGTTAAGGATAAATCATGTTGCACAAAGAAATACTACTCCACATCATAACTTTCTTAAGTCAATCAATACAGTTCGAAACGCACCATATTCCGTTCACCAGGTCACTCAATCAACGCACATGTGTTTTATTTTTATTCATTAGCTAACTATCTAACAACTTTCTACATTTTACCTGAGTATTACAAACGGAAGGTATAGAAATATGAATGAATATCTTACTGGCGCCTGCGACGATGCCGCTCGGTGAGACGCAGATTGTTCTGAAATGGAAAAATAATGTTAGAATGTTTTCCTTTGCTTTTCTTTATGAAATTTTGTATGCTTACTTCTTGTGCATTAAACATGAGCGCTCAGTAGTCAGTAGTCTTAGTATTTGTATTAATGTAAAGGGTTTTATACTCATGCAGTATCAAACAAAGTATATTTTGTTTGAATTTACCAACAATATAACTTGATGTTGGCACCCGTCATTTGCGGTAATGTTATGTTATGTTGCTTTTTACAAGCTTATATTAGTTTGGGGCAATTCTTGGAAGCTAAATTGTAACCACTTTCCGGTTTCCGATTGACCTGAAGTATAGCTTATGCAAAATTAAAGTTTATACTTTAAGTTTGGAACACAGTGGATGGTTGGCTAAGTGACGTCATTTTAAATCCAACATGGCGGACTCCCAAAGATGGTGGGCCAGTATTTTTTATTTTGCAACCCCATGATATGGGCAAAGTATATATATTAGTACTAACTAACATACAGTATGGACACTCCCTGCCGCTCTCTAGATTGCGACCTCACCCCATCGTCACCCAGATTGATAGTACTCAAGGGTACTACGCACAAATGAGCAATATGAAATTTTGATAGCTTTTAGGCTGGTGAATTGAGAGCTGCATATCATAACAAAACCCATAGCTTTATTGGTTACAGTTTGGTTGTCGAACGTATAGGATTTCGCCGCCACTTTGTTTGTTCCGTCATTCATTTTTTGAAATGTCGTTTTTGGCCCGTTGTATGAAGTGTCCAGGGTGGGATATGGGTATCAAGTAAAAAGGGTTTGCTGAGAAGAATACGAAATAATTAAAATCCTTTTCAAATTCGAGCTTGTACCTACCTAAAAGTTATTAGGTTTTTCGAAAACTATAGTGTTGTTTATGCTTGTCGGACTAACATGGACCTTTAAATTATAAGGGAACGAAGAATAATCGTAGACAGTGTGATGATAAACTGCTTATATTGTTGGAAAATTCTAATGAACATATGAGGTGATTAGAGCTTCGGTGGCGTAATGGCAAGGGCCGCTACCTCCTTTCCGGGTGGTCGTGGTGTGAACCCTGCCACATACCAATGTGTTTCCGAATTTCGATTTCATATGTACGTTTATCCAACGGTCTTACGGTGAGGGAAAACATCGTGAGGAAAACTGCACACACCTTCGCAGAAACTCTAGGGTTGTGTGTTATGTCGACCAATCCACAATGGGTCTGAGTGGTCGACTAAGGCCCGTTCGCCCTAATTCAGGGTAGGCTCGAGCCCCTCGGTGGGGACGTATGTAAGCTGATATGATGATGCAGAGTGATTAAAAATGTTTAACAAAATTTTCACTGTTGCTATTCATGAATTAAACAACTTTCCTAAAGAAACCAGTAGTAGTCAAATAACAAAAAAAAACGATTTAAGAAAAGGTTGTCAATAGGGGATCGGACTGCATCAAAAATAAATTCTGAAATATGATTTCCTAAATTGCTCTCCTCTTGAAAAAAACCTTACTTGTTTTGTTTTTCCGTCACGTCTTCAATTTTTAATTGATCAAATTCACAAAATAAGTTCGTCAATGACGCTAAAAATCTATGACGTCACTTGTGGGTATTTCAAACATTTTTAGAACAAAATTTCGTTTTTGACAGATCATAAAAAGTAACTCAAATGACTAGCAATCCGATCCCCTGTTCGACCCGTATGTATGTAATATTATCTGTATAGCACAATATTCGTATAAATATGTCTGTCTATATGGGCTTCCAACCAACCCGCACTGGGCCCGCGTGGTCGAGTAAGGCCTAATCGCCCTGATTCAGGGTAGGCTCGAGCCCCTCGGTGGGGACGTATATGAGCTGTTATAATAATGGGCTTCTAAGCACGTGTGTGTTGAAGGTGTATGTATGTAAGTATGTTTTTCCACGCATTTCTTAAAAACTAGAAAACTGGATTAAAAATACTAGGCTTCCAGGATCTTGCAAGAGATGTTCCAATGCGTTCGATCCTCTGTGAGGAAAACACTTATCTGTGTGTTTCAATGGATTAAAAGTACTAAGCTTGCAGGATCTTACAAGAGGTGTTCCAATGCGGTCGATTCTCTCTGAGGAAATGCCAAATAGTTAAGTCACCCGACTATGGGCGGTCGGTATCTTACATCTCCATATACATGGAGCTGAAGAAGTTTTACTTCAGTCGTGTCGTCTAAAGCACACAAGCGTTCGGCTTGTGACACGTTATCACGTAAAAGTATCGTCCGTATACAGACTTTACATGCAGACAAAATCGTTTTTTTATAGTTATTGTACACAGGAAACACACATAACTTCTAATTGTGGCCAAAAAACATTGCATTAAATGTTAATAATAAATGATATTCGATTAAATTAAATTTCTTATCTTTACCTAAAATAACATTTTGGTAAAACTCCAACTTAACTACTTAATGTAAACACAGTCACAAATTAGTGTAGGTACCTTGTTGTGGGTTTTCTGTGCTTGTTAGAGACTGACCACCGACAAAATTAACATGGACTACCGGCCAACTCACGGTTGGAAAGTTAGAAACCAAGCATAAATAGGGACGCACAGCTTTTAAACTAAACAAGTATTAAATATGTTTGGGCAAGCTTCAAAAGCTCATCTGACCTTAAATTCATATACATGTTCCTAACAACCCATTGATGAAGAATCTTAATCAAGCTTTGATGTTTTTAATGGGAATATAATAATATGTAGGTATGTTACGGGTAAGGCTAGAAGAGAGAGTAATCCTAGGTTTACCCGGGTTTACTTAGGATTACCCAAGCTCTTTGGGTGTTGTCCGAATACAATTGTTTTATTCGGCGTTTACCCGTACACAACTAGGTCTACCCAAATCTGATGGTTGGGTAACGGTAGGTGTTGCTCTGAATATGCTCTGAATATTCACAGCAAGAATTCAGAGCAGCACCTAACATTACCCAACCAGTGTTGGGTAGACCTAGTTGTGTACGGGTAAACGACGAATAGGAATTAATATTCGGACATTACCCAAGGAGCTTGAGTAATCCTAATTAAACCCGGGTAAACCTAGGTTTACTCTCTCTTCTAGCATTACCCGTGACAGATACAAATGGAAATACTTTAATCAGACACACCTTGACTTGCAAAAACACTTTCAAAAGCTAGTTCATCATACATCTTTATAATTTTAAACACCTCCATGGCGTTATGGCTAAGTCAAGTAGCTTCAAATCAAGAGGTTGCAAGTTTGATTACCGACGGAGATCAACTTTGGTTGGTGGAAGGGTATTTTCTAATCCCGCCTGGCTAGCTACAACTTTCTTATCTAAGTCTTGCTTTTAACAGCATACCTAGATGTGTTCCTGTTTGAACATAAGATAGCCAGTTCCCGATTGCTTTGGGGAATCTTGGTAAGCCCGCTTCCATCTTCGACATCATCGTCACTTACGGTCAAGTGAAATCATGCCAAGGGCTTACTAATTGTGAATAAAAAAGATGAGGATTCTTGGTAAGCCCATTTGCCCTTATGCAAAATTGGTACCATTAGATACCTACATAATTTTTTTTGTAAGTATTTACCTAGAATTTGTTTATTTACCCGACTACGTTTATGTAATGTTGCCAGGAAGAAATATTTAGAAATCATAATAAAAAAACTTCTAAGTAAATACTTACTAACTTATAGGAAGGGAGACCCGATCCAGTAGACGTAGGATGTTGGATAACCCAGGCCAGACATGTAAAGATAATCTGGCCGAGGGAGGTGTCTGGCTCTTTCTGACATATGTAGTACATTTAACACCAGTCATCGTACACATACATACATCCCATACTGAAGATCGTAGAAAACCGCTCCGCTTGCGGCTTCAGTTGGTTAAAACAAGAGGTATTGTCTTTCAACATTGGGTCAAAAATTTTTGTCCACATTCTCACAATTTATCTTCTGCCACAGATTTGGACAGAAGGATCCGCCCGTCTCCATATTTTACTCAGATTTTATTCATACAAGCAAAAAGTAGCGCCATCTGACATAACTCGTACAAATTAGCATGGGCTAGAGTGACGTCAGTGCTTTAAAATTGCGCTTATTTAATTTGTTTACAAGAAAAAACACAATGTAAGGTTACTTAACGATGATACGATAGCCCATGTTTCTTTTTAGCCTTTCTTTCGTGATTTTTACAGCCTCTAACAACACAATAAAGCATTTCATAAGAAATATCTTTCCACCGCACTCTACAATTTCCCGCAGACGACCGAGTCGCAAGTGTGCGAAACTTTAGATTTTTGCACCAATTCGCTGGGAGTATTAGTCGCGCGCGTTGGCCGGGTCCTTACGCCAGTACCTAATATAGAAGTCATTGCTCTCTGCAGACTTACTTGTGCTTTCCGCCGCCGGCAAGCGATGCACTGAGTATATGTCTGCATCTCTTATTCGCGGCAGCGGCGCTGGCGTCGTTCTGATCACTACCTCGTCGGCGCTCTTCTCTATACTCATCCTGTAGATATGGTATATGATAGCTGTACAACGGAGCTGAAACAAATCGTAAAACTTTAGATAAGGTTGCTCTATCTATGAAGATAGGGTTGGTAGAGCTCGATATAGAGGGTGCCAGAGTCTTAGATATCTCGATTAACTCGCTATGGGTTACACATCCATTACAAAGAATGAACCGACTCGAAGTTCTAAGCAAAATGTAAATATTATTTTACTGAAATATATAAAAAAATAATTTTCTTTTGCTGAAACCTATTATTATATATAAATAATTATTTTACTGAAACTAAAAAAATATAAATATTATATTAATTATACTAACAAAATAAAAATATTCTTCGCCTGTTAGCAGTTACGAAACTCAGTTACGTACGCGGTTGTAAGGTACGAGTTACATTCTGAAATTTGTATTAACCTATTAAATGAACAGAGAAAAGGCAGGCGGATTCCCAGGAATTTATAGAACGCGAGTTTGGAACAACAGTACCTATGAATTGACCCTATTGTACGGCGTAACCTCTCTCGAGGTTCCGATCTGTTACAGCGCCATCTAACCTGTAACTCCTTTTCTATGTTCGTCTCGTAACGCCTACCTTACGACACACCCTTGACACTTCATACAACGGGCCAGAAATGACACTTCAAAAAAGGAATGACGAAACAAATCCTATACGTTCGACAACCAAACTGTAACCAATCTGTATCAATCTGGGTGATGAGGGGGTGAGGTAGCAATCTAGAGGGCGACAGGGAGTGTCCATACTGTATGTTAGTACTAATATATATACTTTGCTATCGATGTACAATATGTTAAGTTCATTTGTCTTACACAAAATCACCACAGATTTATCTGTGCCTGATTAACATTAGTATATAAAAACACTTTACTGGGTTGTTTCGTCCATTCTCAATCTGCACCTACCGAACAAAATAAAAAACGTATCTGCATTATCAAGACGTGTTTTTTATCTCTTGGTAGTGGAGCTGAGCGGCACCAGAGTAGATCTTAAAATGGGTGAAATATATCTTATTAATCTGAGTTATGCAGATGATATGGTGCTGCTCAGCCCTTCTATCAAGGGTCTGAGATTAAATACCATCTGTGAAAAGTATTATCAAAGCGTCTGTCTAACGTAAAAAAGACAGAGATGGTGTTATTAAGGTTGGGAAAGAGCCCTGATGTCGGGCTAGTGGTCACTGTTAATAACGATCCCATCAAAATTGTTGAATCCTTTAGTTCTTGGCCACATAGTGTCGGTGAACCGAAAGGATGATGCTGATATGGAGCAGCAGTGAAGAGGGCTATCGAAAGTTGGCAATATGCTCGCAATTAAATTTCGCGAGTCATACTATTTAGACCTATTGCCAGTCAACATATACCTGCCAGCTATGAACGCAGTATACTTAGAGACCCTAGATGGCATTAGAGTGCAATACAATTATACCTTCAGACATCTCACGGATTTCAAGCCCTGGCGCAGTACTTCAAATATAATCTTAGAGGCACGCGTTAACACTTTTAGTGCCTCTGTGAGATACAGGGTAGCATCATTTATATCCTCCCTCCAGCGGTCCCTAAACACAGTGGTTTCAGACTTATATCAAACAGCTTTAGTATCTAAAATGTTTAGACACTGACTGACAATAGCTGCTTTTAGCTGTATTTCTAAGGTATTTTGTATGTAAATATATACACTTAGAGATCATACGATGGTATTAGAGTGCAATACAATAATACCCTGGTGCAGTACCTGAAATATATTCTTAGAGGAACGCGTTAACACTTTTAATGCCACCGTGAGATACAGGATGTAGCGTTATACGTACATGATATTATGCTCACTCAGCAATACGATGTCGACATATTCGCTGACATTTACTTAAATTTGAATTTTAGTAATAATTTAAGTTTTACTATTATTTAAATTTAAATGTGACGTTTTCTTTTGTTATTTTTAACTTGAATGCGATTTGGATTATCTGTTAGCCTATAAGGTATGTTATTGAATAAATTGAAATGTGTGTACACTACGGATTTTGTCGGAAATAAACTTAGTAATATTATAGTTGTATATTCAGTGCGCAAACAACTCTATCACTCAAAAACTCTATTATTCACAGTCATAACATAAATTGTGATGTTACTAGATATGTAAATATCGGGCAAGATTTTCTAGTATTTCTGTCGCAAGCAAATATTTAGTTTAACCATTCAATAAACCAATTGTAGCGTTAATTTAATTCCAAAAATAAATTGAGCGAATAACCAGATGAATTTCGGTCAGCCACAAAACAAAACTAACTTAATTGGCTGACTGAAAAACAGCAAATTATTCTACTAGCTACGCGAATTTAATTCAATTTAATAACAGAATTAAATCAACCTATGTCTATTTCTACTAAAACAACATGCAAAAGTCGCCTTGTCAATTAGTCTGATGTATCTGACAATGTAGGATCGCGTATTTTTTTTTTAATTTATTGGGAATCTTGGTAAGCCCGCTTGTATTTTCGGCGTCGATCGTTACTTACCATCAGTAAAAAAAAGTAGATCAAAGTAATTAGGTAAATTCTTTTTATAATCGTCAAATTAAATTTATTACTGAGGCAGTTTTAAGGGTCCCGTAATCAACAAGGAACCATTACAGATTCGCTATGTCTGTCTATACGTCTGTCCGCGGCTTAGCTCAGAGACTATTATTAAAGCTGTAATTTGGCATGCTTATACATATTAATCACAATGATAAAGCGGTAAAATAAAATCTTTAAAAAAAGTTTGAGTACCTCCCCTACATGAAAAAAGAGATTTTTTTTGATGTACCGTATCGTGTGGTGTATCGTTGAACCAGTCTTTCAAAACTGCTATTGATTTTTTTTTATATTCAGAAATGTGATTGAAAAATATTAAGCTTTGAAGTGCTAATTTATGATAGAGTCAAGTGTTCCCCCTCCCCCTCCTACAAAATAAACCTCTATTTTAGGATATCTAAAAAAAACTGTAAATACTAGGACATATAATCAAGTTTAAAGGACAACTATTACGGCTAAGTAGATATTCTTAGTGTTTTTTTTTAATATACATTTATTTTTGAAAAGGCTATGGAACCCTACTTTGCGCAAGTGCAACTCGCTCTTGGCCTATTTTTTATCATAGTTTTTTAGCCTGTGACGTCATCAGTTTACGAACTTTAAAAATACCATTAAAAGGCCAGGTAAAAATTCAAATTGGTTGCTAAAAAAAGTTAAATTCCTAAAAAAGAATGTTAATCTACATCTACACTAATATTATAAAGAGGAAAGATTTGTACCTATTTTTGTATGTTTGTAATGAATAGGCTCAAAAAGTACTGGGCCGATTTAAAAAATTCTTTCACCAATAGAATGCTACATTCTTCCAATTTGATATAGGCTACAAAATTAGGGATCCTTGGTAAAATTTGAACAATGTAACCGAAGGTGTTGAAAAATGAGTCTTAAAATGTCTTTCGTCGAATGCGCTGCCGAAACTATTAGCGATAGAACAAAATAATGTACAACAATATTGAAGAACATCATAATGTCTATAAAAAACTCCGCGGTAGCATATATCCAACTATTGTAGTTATGTCACTACAACAACTTTTTTCATTTTAAATATTAATGAAAATGCTAACCAAATTCAAAACATGCTATTTATGTGTTTATATTAATCCTTATCCAAATAAATTATTTTATGGTCAAGACCATTTAACTACCTATAAAATAGTTTTTAAATTATTTAAATTGGACTTTCTATTCAAAAGATATTACGAATTAAAAAATTCAAACAGTAAACAAAACCGCCATAGCGCCGTGGCCGTTTACTCTATCATGAGGTCCCTCATTATTACACATGGGCCAATAACAAATTCTCAAGAAGGAAACGCGGCCAAGACGTAGTCGGTCATCCCGGTGTAAAAAAAGATGCGGCGTTGGGCCGAGTGTACAGCGTCCATCCTTCTCAATCCGAGTGCTTTTATCTCAGGATATTACTTCATCATGTGCGTGGCCCGACATCGTTCTAAGACTTAAAAACCGTTGATGGCATTGTTAAAGAAACATACCAAGCTGCTTGCAGAGATTTAGGTTTACTAGAAAATGACAACCAATGGGAGATGACTTTGAGAGAAGCTTCGGTTTCTGACTGCCCGTTAAAGTTGAGAGAGCTGTTTGTGGTCATTTTATTATTTGGTTTCCCTTATGAACCTCTCAAATTATGGGACACTTTCAAAGACGATTGGTGTGAGGACATCAGACGTGAAGCTCAACAACAAGATCAGGATTGTGACGTACACAACAAAGGCTTGATACAAATAGAAAACAAGCTTTTGGAACTGAACGACAAGCATTTAGCAGATTTTGGATTGCCTTCCCCGAATCGGCAACAAAATATCGTCCATGCGATACCGTGCCGTCCGCATGATATTAACGAGTTGTCTGTATTTGTCAACACGCATGTACCCAAGTTAGTGGCAGATCAAAAAATAGCATTCGATGCTATAGTACAGAGTGTTGAAAATCACAGCGGTAAACTGTTTTTTTTGGACGCGCCCGGTGGAACAGGCAAAACCTTCCTTGGCAATTTAGTGTTGGCAAAAGTACGTCAATCTGGAAAAAAGCTGTCGCAGTGGCATCGTCCGGAATTGCTGCAACCCTATTAAATGATGGAAAGACTGCTCACTCTACATTTAAATTACCATTGGTTGTGTCTTTGGAACAACAATCTGTGTGCTTGATCCGCAAAAACGGTCCGCTGGGGCAGCTCTTACAAGACACTTCGCTGGTCATCTGGGACGAGTGCACCATGAGCCACAGGGCGCACGTGGAAGCCGTGGAGCGCACGCTGAGAGACATCCGAAGCTCAGACCGTTTAATGGGGGGCGTGACGTTTGTTTTAGCTGGAGACTTTCGTCAAACATTACCAGTTATAACAAAAGGTACTCGAGCTGACGTTATTCGAGCTTGCCTTAAATCATCAACTTTATGGCAATCGATTGAAACTCTTAATCTGCGCACAAATATGAGAGCACATTTAAGTGACAATGACGATAATAATTTCTCACAAAAACTTCTAAAACTTGGAGACGGAAAATTACCGTCTCCGGTTGCAAACAGTCCCCAGGTATTGTTGGATAACGAATTGGGTCAAATCGTTCAGAGTCTAGAAATTCTTGTGGACACAATATATCCGGACATACAAAATCTTACGGAGAGAAATTTCAATTGGCTCTGCTCGAGAGCGATAGTGTCCCCGCGAAATGAATCGGTTAATGAGATTAACAAAATTATTATGAAAAAAGTACCCGGTGAATTTAAATCTTACAAATCTATTGACACAGTATGCAACATCGAAGATACAGTGCACTATCCACAAGAATTTTTAAATTCCCTGAATCCTTCCGGCTTGCCGTCCCACGAACTACAATTAAAGGTAGGCACTCCCGTAATGCTGCTAAGGAACCTATGCCCTCCCAGCATGTGCAATGGCCCGAGACTTCTGGTGAAGGAATTGCGGGAGAACGTCATAGTAGCCACTCTAATCACCGGGGCCGCGGCCGGACAGCTCGCCCACATACCGCGGATCCCCATGATTCCTACGGACTTGCCTATATCTTTTAAGAGGTTACAGTTTCCTCTAAAAACATCATTTGCCCTCACAATAAATAAGTCCCAGGGTCAAACATTTTAGATGGTTGGCATCGACCTAAGAAAAGAATGCTTTTCTCATGGACAACTATATGTTGCCCTTTCTCGAGTGGGATCTCCTGAAAATCAATATATTTTGTTGCCATCTACAAATACCACTGCCAACGTAGTTTACAGTGAAGCTTTAAGATAAAAACTGACAAATATAAAAGTAAAAAACGTAAATCTACCTTAATATTATATCTGTAAATAATGTGAAAGTAAACTTTTAAAATAAAAAATACTAAAAATGTAAATTATTAAGTAATAATAAGAATGAAAATGATTAATGACAAACCCTTTTTTAATAAAAAATAAAAAACAAAATATATATATATATATATATATATATATATATATATATATATATATATATATATATATATATATATATATATATATATAAAACCAAAATAAAAAGCGCAAAACAACAAAAACCAAACAAAAAAAATATAATTTTGTAAGGAAAATACTAAATAATGATAGGCAAGTTTCTATCGACACGAACAAAAATTTCTTTGAAATACCTAGATGTATAGGTAGATACATTTTTAGTTGAAAGTTGTCAACTTTTAATTTAGACTGTTTATATTTTGTTCGACTCTGCTTTTATTCTAATTACTTAAAAAAACATAGTAAAAATGTATATAATATCCTATGTAAATATTACTTATTTAAGTGCCCGCCACTTAAACCATCAAAGAAATTGAACATAAATAGACTTACATACAAATATAACTGTGGGATTTTTTTTAATACAAATAAAAATATTTGTGAAAAAAAGTGTTTTATATCCAAATTTCCAAAAATAAATAATTGTCTACCCCGTGCGAAGCCGGGACGGGCTGCTAGTTGTGAATAAAAATGCGAACCTTTAGTTTCTCCCTGACGAAGTGGTGTTTCTGCACTACGAACTGTATGCTGCTGTAGGCGGTCATAAGTCCACCTTTCTGCCCGTCCACCCGATGCCACACGTGCTGAGATAAAGCCTGTTATCACAACTTCAATTAAGATAATGAACACTAGATTCCATCTAAACAAATCACATCACAGTGTCGTGTACAGTCGGCCGCACCACATTGGTGTAACATTTGCCCTTAAGCTTATCTCTGGTTTCTAGTTTCATAGCTCAGCTCAGGTTCAGCTTAAACAAGGTAGTGTTATACCAAGACATGCGTCTGACCGTACCGTAATAATAAACTAAAAAAACGTATTAGTAGATATTGCAATTTTCTAAAACCGCTGAAACTAAGAATATAACGTTTTTGAAGCGGAATCATACCTAAAAAAAATAGGTAATTAAATTAGGTACATCAGAAATAGGGGGAGGGGGCTGTAAGCCTGTAAAGGGGGATGTAAGCCTGTAAAGGGGAATGTAAGCCTGTAAGGAGGGTCAAAACCTGTTAGATAAAATGTCAGAAGGTTTTAATTGTGTTTTTAATCAAGTACTTACTGCTATTTGAACTAATCTAACCACCTCCGTGGCGTAATGTTTAATTCAATTAGCTTTACATCATGAGGTCGCGAGTTCGATTCCTGGCGGAGTCCAACTTTGTAAGACTCGTTTGGTTGGTGAAAGGGCATTTTCTACGTCTTGCCTGACTAGCTACAACCGTCTTATCTAAGTCTTGCCGCCAAACAACAATGCTAACAACATTGATGGGCTCCGGCTTGAAGATAAGACAAGTAGTCAGTTCCTCATCGCGTTGGAGAATCTTGGTAATCCCTCTTTCATATTCGGAATTATCGTCACTTACCATTAGGTGAGGTAATGCCAACAGGTTACCAATCGTGAATAAAAGAATTAACTGTTGGAAGTAACATAAGCGTTGACAGGGTATGCAACCTTTTCCTGTTTTATCATTTATCTTATTAATGTGACGAGTACAAATAGATATATTGTTTAGTTGCCATGTGGTGTAAGTCCAAAAAGTAGTCCAGAGACACCAGCTACCGTAAAAGCAATCTATTTCCACTCGTCACTGTACTTTTGGAAGTTTAAATCGAATTTTACGAACAGCAGCAGTATATTTTAAATTGTGAACAGTAACGAACATAAGCGTCGTCTTGACAAAATGTTAACAAGAGAGCTGGCTTAACTAAAACTCAAACAGGAGAAAAGACAGCATTTTAACTCAAAACAAAAACGGAAAAAGTTTTGTAAAGTCAATGCATAAGTTTGTTATCTCCCACAGTTCAAACAGTACTGCTGCTGTTCAACTATACTATAGGAAATATAAATAGGGTTTAAAATGGGTGAAGCGGTCCTACTCACGGATAAGATAAAAAAGGTTGGATTGACAATAGTCACACTTTTGTTTGAAAACCAGCGTCGCCGCCTGTCTCCCACCCATCAACTCCACTACACAAGCAATAATAATACATTCACGAATTGCGCACACTAATAAACAAAACACACTTAGAACACAGGGCTGCAATTGTGTCTCACACCATTTCGAGAGTCTGTACGTTACACACAACCACACGCAAATAAAAAGTTTGAACGCTTGCTTCGGTTAAGTATGATTATCTAATCATACTTGTGGTGCGCCTGCCCAGCGCACATTTCCAATCCAACCTTATTTATCTGATCCGTGGTCCTACTCACCGGCTCATCGTTGATGAAGAAGGACAGGTTCGCAGCTGGCATAGAGTTCCTGCTAATACACTCGGCTTTCAGTTTCGTGCCGGGCAAGTAGCGCCGACGCAGCCCCGTCAGCGAGGGTAGCAACGTGGGCAGGTCTGAGTGGAAAAAAAGCGTAGGAAAAACTTTTATTTACTCCCATTTGGTAATTTGTTTAATACATAACCTATATACATCGGCAACATCGTCACTTACCGCCAGGTGAAAATAAAAAAAATCATATCACAAAAGTATTTATTCCTACAAATCGTTTTACAATGATCATTTCAAAACGAGACAACTGTACTATAATGAAACTTTTTAAATATTTTAATGTCTTTTGCTTCAAAAATTAAATATGTTCATTCCTACAAGTCGTTTAACAATGATCATGTTAAAACGAGACAACTAGTACAACATTGAAACTTTTTGGCTTCAAAAATTCAATATATTATGATTATGACAAAATTTCAATGTACAGTGTAAAGTCTATATAGCGACACTCAAGGGACCGTGCATTTTGTGACGTTATTGAAAATTTTCGTTACACAGAGAGAAATAAGCGTTAAAGTAAACCAACTGGAGCCAGAAAATTTTGACCTTTCAAAGAGTGAATTGTTATATCGAATGACGTTATACAGAGTTTACACTGTATTTTTATTTATTTCATAGACGTAGAAAAGGTATTGTATGTCACTGCACGCAATTAGCCATTGTCACACTCATGCTGTCTATTGTCTAACTAGCACTCATGCATGTTACAATGGTTCTCATTACTGGGCAGTGGCACTATTAGAGTATAGGTTTACCTTGTAAAATATTTATAGGTAACGTTACAGATTCTGTAGGGCACGTGACTTAACTCTTTCATATATTCATGCATACGTTCTATTAATTTATTAAGGGGTTAATTTTGAGACCTCTGTTTAAAATTTAACGGGGATTACTTTTTGTGAAATTGGACTACTTTTAGTTATACTGAACGAAACAAAATGGAGAAATTGCGTCATGAAAATAACGCAATTGAATTTTAACAAAATAACAAAATTGAAGAAGCACAGTATCGCCAAAGATTTATTTATTACAATTAGTAAACCATTAATAAAAATATCGGCCAGACCGTCGTTAACAAATATTTTTTAAGAAACAAATACGATTTAAGTCAGTTTAACAAAAAACGTCTGGATAAACAGTCCTGCAGCAAAATTTTTACTATAATCCGACGATTCAAAGCCCATTAAAGAAACACGACTATCATTGCCCAGATTGACTGTGCCTGAATGTGACTGTAAGCAGTACTGAATACATACCCGATGGTTACTTTACCAGTATTTATTACTACCATTACCACTTTTATACTACCACTGAGCTCCTGGTCGGAAGATGTATGTGTCCGTTCATAGAGATTTATTGCACTAGTTTTAAGAGCAAATAAACCGGAATCAAATAGCTATTGTTTATAAATTGGATTCACATTTGTACAAGTGAATGTCTTGATTGTATTTGAATAGCATCCTTAAAAGCTTTAGTTAAACCTCGGAAATGAAACGAATTTTGAAACCAAGAAATTATGACTAAATGACAAAAGAGTTCCTAAGCAATTCAAAATCTAATTCGGTTCGGACCCTATAACGTAGTTGTTATTCTTTGCTAAAACCTCGGCTAGTGATTATACTCACGGAACAAAATACCAACATTAATGCTTCAACATTTATGCGACAAACAAATTTGTAGACTCCAGTCTCCATATAAAGTTGTCTAACTCAGCGATTAAAGTCAAATTTATGTAGGTATGAAACCAAAGTTTCCATTGAGAAAATTTATTAGTTTCATGAGTAGGTAAGTGTAGAATCGACAGCTAGAGATTTAAGGAAATTAACTTTCAAATATCTCTGTACAATATTAACACGACTCTCGACTAATTATCAAGTTCGCTTCGTGTCGAGACGAAACATGAGGAATCTTTGGGATGATTTAAACTTCTGATATAACAGGCAGGTAAGAGTACTTCTAACTGGATGATTTATACTTCAAACTCAGCAAATCAGTTGAAGATCCAATTAAGGATAATTATAGCGCAAACTTGGTTGGCTTGCCTGTATTTCTATTACTAATAAGAATTTCGAATTTTGTTTTGCTGATTAGCGAAATAATCGTTATGACAGTGTGTTATGATTGTGTTTGCCGGAAGTAAACAAACACAGGCTCGTTCCGTTGCGACAGCAGAAATTCATCAACAACGTAATAACTATGTCATACATTAATATAAACACATTATAACTGTGACATGGACACCTGACAGTGTAACTTGTCTGCCTACACGTACAATATTATGAATGTATAAACCAGGGCAGGTTTTGGTGTTCAACACATCTGTTTCGTTCGCATTGTTTATTTTATTCATATTACTAGCTGTTTTAAGCTGTCTACGCCTGGTGATACCTAAACCTATAGCCTATTCTTGAATACATTAAAAAGCAACAAAGTTTCCGAAAGTTTTAGTGCCCGCATTGGGATCGAACCAGTGTTAAGATTAAGGGTCTAGGCTTGTTTATACCGCCTACACTGTTATGACATACTGCTTTAACACCGCAACATCAGTTTTGTTGCATTCTCGTGTTTCGGATCATCGTCACTTACCATTGAGGTGAGAGATGCCAAAGGCTTAACAATTGTGGTTAAAAAAATCTTGAGCAGCAATGACTGTGATGAATAATTTGTATTTTTTTTTTAATTAAATAGTTAATGAGGCTAAAAACGTAGCCAAAAAATAAAGCTATCAGTGCATTTAAAACCCTATTCTAATCTATTCTTTAGATTTCTAAGATGTGAAGGGATAAGGATAAATGCAGCTATGGACGAACCATTTACCGGAATGTTACCGGTATGACTTTCTTTATTATCATTTAAGCAGCGCTCTATCACAAAGAAATAACTTTTTTCATTCAAAATTTGGGTGCGTTTGATTAGATCTCATCTGATGGAAAGTGACAATGTAGTCGAGGATGGTACACGCAAACTCAAATAATGCATATTCACTCTCGCCTTGAAGAACCCCAAATTGTAAGAGTCGGGAAACACAGACGAAGGCAAGGTGTTCCACTCCATCGCTGTCTGCTTAATTAATGAAGAAGCGTTAACGCTTCTAGCGGATAGGCAAAATATCAACAACAAAGGCGTGAAACCTCTCCCTGCGTCTCGTTGACCGAACGTGGAATGGAGCTGTAGAATGAGGTCGGGTAGTTCTTGCGCACACTCCAAAATTAATTCGATAGAATATCGAGAGACAGGCAACTTTGCGGAGATGCTTAAGGCTTTGAAACTTGTTTTTAACAAGCTCATCTTCGCCAATAAGTCTCCGGGCGCGTCGTTCGAAGGACTGATCCATCCCATAGGTGTAAACAGATATTCCTAATGATATTCTAAAACTCTTTCAATATTCTGTAACAATGTGCTACGGAAAACGTAGCCTAGGTAGGCCTCCCACTCGGTGGACCGATGACGTGGTGAAGGTCGCGGGAAGCCACTGGATGCGGGCAGCGGAGAATCGGTCGTCATGTAAATCCTTGGAGTAGGCCTATGTGCTGGACGTCCGTCGGCTGATATGATGATGATGGTGTGCTACGGACGACACCCCTAATTTAAATTTGATTTTGCGCTTCAGTTAGCGGATGTTGTTGTATAGCTGTAGGCAAAGAAGTTCTATAACTACTGAACTAGTCCCTATAGTAGGGACTACATTACAGGATGTAACAAAACTGGTGTAGAAGCCGTTAATCAGGGCTTCTACTCATCATACTGAATATTTTTTTTCCAAAAGACCCATTATCCAAAAATACCTGAACTAAAAAAAACCGGACAAGTACGAATCAGAACCGCACACATAGGGTTCCGTAACATCATATTAGATGGCGCTAGTTTCATCATGTTTAAAAAACAAGTTTTTTGTATGGAGACCCCTTATTTTTTTACTTTTTCTATTTGTTGTTATAGTGGCATCATATCATATACATCATCTGTAAAAAATTCAACTGTCTAGCTATCACGGTTCATGTAATGCAGCCTGGTGACAGACGGACAGACAGACAGACAGACTACAGACAGACGGACAGCGAAGTCTTAGTAATAGGGTTCTGTTTTAACCCTTGGGTACGGAACCCTAAAAACAGTATGTTTGTGAACTGTTTGTTTGTTTTTTAATCCACAATTAGTAAGACCTTGATCATCTCACCTGATGGAAGCGTGCTTATCAGGATTCCCCAACGCAATGGGGAAATGGAAATCTTATCTTCAAGTCAGAACACATCAATGTTGTTAGCATTGATGTTTGGCGGCAAGACTTAGATAAGATGGTGGTACCTAGCCAGGTGGGCTTTGAAAATGCCCTTCCACCTACCAAACCGAGTCTTACAAAGTAAGACTCCGCCAGGAATCGAACCCGCGACCTCCTGCTGTGAAGCTAATGGACTTAACCATTACACCACGGAGGTGTCGTCTCCAGTAAAAGCTCCTACACCAACTTTGTTACACCCTGTGTAGAACTTCTTTTAATGTAAAGTTCGTTCGCTCAAATAACAGCATATTTGATGGCTCCCGACAACCACTCTGTCAAAAGTGCCGCCCTAAGGTCAATCAAGCCACCCGCCGCACCTTTTTTTTATTTACTTTATTTTATTGTCAACTAAATTTTCTGTTTGTGGGTCCGTGGTTGCCTGACTAAAGAATTATATTATATATTATATTATTTGACACACTTCGCACTTTGGTGCGGTGGGTGGCTTAATTGACCTTAGGGCGGCACCTTTGAAGAGTGTTTGTCGGGAGCCGTCAAAAATGCGGTTAAATAAGCGAATGAACTATAAACAGTAGGTACTATTATACCTTTAGCGCAGAAGTGGGAATTTTAACACTATTAAATAGTATTACGTCTCCAAATGTTGTGTGTGAAGTTGACCAACCCGCACCGGGCCCGCGTGGTCGACTAGGGCCCGATCGCCCTAATTCAGGGTAGGCTCGAACCCCTCGGTGGGGACGAGTTTATAAGGTCTAACAAAATTAGCTAAAACTATTTTAACTGGTGCTTCTACTCATGAAACTGAACAACTTTCCCCATGAAACCCATAGTCAAATCTCAAAAAAATATTTGCACTTCCCATAATACTAAGTTGGCTGATCAGCTGATCAAGTTAGTATGGGAGAGCCAAATTTTTTTTTGCGATTTGACTATGGGTTCCATGAGAAAGTTGTTCAGCTAAAATAGTTTCAACTAATTTTGTTACACCTTATATATGAACTCCTAGTCGCGGAACGGAAGATCCTGCGAAAGATTCTGGGGCCAACTAGAGGAGAGGACGGGGAGTGGAGGCAAAGATTTAACCAGGAGCTGGAAGACCTAGTGACCGAGCCGAACATCATCGGGGAAATAAAAGCAGCCCGAGTTCGCTGGCTAGGACACGTAGAAAGAATGGGAGAGGATCGAGCAGCCAAAAGAGCATATCTTGGAAAACCCTCCGGGCGCCGCCCGGTGGGTCGATCAAGGTATCGCTGGAAAGATGAAGTCGCCAAAGACCTCAAAGAGTTGGGAGTGCTCGAATGGTCAAACTTGGCACAAAATAGGATAGAGTGGCGCACTTTAATGTCGGAGGCCAAGATCCACCTCGGGTCGCTGAGCCAGCGAAGTAAAGTAAGTAAAGTTATATATGAGCTGATGTGATGATGATGACGACGTCTCCGTATGATGTGTTGTCAAACTCACCGACGACATACATGAACCCGTTGACCTGTGCCGTCTGGAAGGACGGCGCATCGGCAGACACTTCGCAGGTGTACTTCCCGTTGGCGACGTTGGTCACGTTCGCAACAGTAAGCCGCTGAGCGTCACTCTCGTTTCTCTGTAGGGACAAACAGGAAAGTTTCATAAGAAAGCCTTACAGGGCTCAGTCACTCAACGTAGCTTCCGCGATAAAAGTCCTTTACTTTAAAGTTGCTCTGGTGGCACTTCTTGCTTGAGTGGGTTGTGGTCGCTGGCGCGTGCGCTGTTTTTTAGGATTTCGTAAACCCAACGGGACTATATTACCAAAGTACATATATTAGTACTAACATACAGTATGGACACTCCCTGCCGCTCTCTAGATTGCAACCTCACCCCCTCGTCAGCCATATTGTTACAGATTGGTCTTTGGTTGTCGAAAGTATACGATTTCGTTCAATTTTGTTTGTTCCGTCATTCTTTTTTTGAAATGTCATTTCTGGCCCGTTGTATGAAGTGTCCAGGGTGTGCTATTACTAAGCCTCCGCTGTCTGTCCGTCCTTCTTTCAGCGGGCTGTATTTCATGAACCGTAATAGGTAGATAGTTAAAATTTTCACAAAATATGTATTTTTATTGGCGCTATAACAGCAAATACAAAAAGAATAAAAAAGTGAAAAAGTAAGAGGGGTGGGTCGCCATACGTGTTTTTATAGGTCTTTAGAAGTATTTTTGATTTAGCTCTATCGTTAAAACGTTAATACATGCGCAAGCGTGAAACTTGGTATGATTATAGAACTAATACTGAAGTAAAACAACAATTAATAAAATCGGCCAAGTTTGAGTACGCGCTAAGGAGTCCGAACTGAATGATAAATAAACATAGTTTTGTCGCTCACGTTGATGTCTTTTGTTTTAATGTGAATATATATCATTGTCATTGTACTATAATAGTTATGTGGAGCGATGTGGTGGTAAGTAGAATAGTAGAAGATTATAACCTGTGTAGGGAGGCCTATGTTCAACAATAAAAAGCGCTTGATTTAGTTTTGTTTGGAAACTTCGAAAAAGATAGATCAATCGTCGAATACAATTCGGCTGGGAAGCGTCCGGGAAGCTTAACCCTCGGAGTGCTAGTCCGACTCGCACTTGGCCAGTTTTTTATTTATTATTTCCAACAAGTTGATGCCCACGTTGATGGTGCAATGTGTGTGAGCCGCAAGCGGCTTGCAGGGCTTTTTTATTATTTTATACCTTCCTAGAAGTGCGCACAATAATTCACCAGAGTTTCATTGTAATCGCCCCAGCCGTTTTTGAGTTTTGGCGAGACTAACGAACAGCAATTCATCGTTACATATAGGCAGGCCTCCCAGACGGTGGACCGACAACGACGGTGGTGAAGGTCGCGAGAAGGCGCTGGATGCGGGCAGCGAAGGACAGGTGTCGTCGTGGAAATCCTTGGGGAGGCCTTCTTTCCAGCAGTGGACGTCTTTCGGCTTATGTGATGATGAATATTTTAAATGCGAAAATGTGTTTGTTAACTCTTCATCTCTCAAGAAATCGTGGCGTTTAACATGGCTGTAGCCTGCGTTACGAAGAAGAATATAGGCTGTTTTTTATCCCGTGAAAATAGCATAGTCCGATACAGTTTCTGAGGGAACTGAAAAAATACTCTTGTTTACCCGACTGCGCTAGAAGGAAGGTTATTTTTTTCGAGTGTAATTCGAGTTTCGAGTGTATGTATGTTTAATTATTTCTTTGGCACGCCTTGTATTTTAAAGTTCGAGGTGTCGAGATTAGGTGTCGTTAGGTGTCGTTAACTATAAGTTAGCCTTTGTGTTAATCCAGTCTTGGATCAACATATCTACCACACATTTAATCCAAATCCGTTCAGCCATTTAGGCGTAGAACAAACAAACATCCATATTTTGGCGTGCGTTTAGGCGTAGAACAAACTAACATCCATACTTAGGCGTGCGTTTAGGCGTAAAACTAATAAACATCCATACTTAGGCGTGCTTCTAGGCGTAGAACTAAGAAACATCCATACTTAGGCGTGCGTTTAGGCGTAGAACAAACAAACATCCATACTTAGGCGTGCGTTTAGGCGTAGAAGAAACAAATATCCATACTTAGGCGTGCGTTTAGGCTTAGAACTAACAAACATCCATACTTAGGCGTGCGTTTAGGCTTAGAACTAACAAACATCCATACTTAGGCGTGCGTTTATGCGTAGAACAAACAAACATCCATACTTAGGCGTGCGTTTAGGCTTAGAACTAACAAAAATCCATACTTAGGCGTGCGTTTAGGCGTAGAACAAACAAACATGCATACTTAGGCGTGCGTTTAGGCGTAGAACTAACAAACATCTATACCTAGGCGTGCGTTTAGGCGTAGAACTAACAAACATTGTTTGTAACGGATTTTCTGAATTTACATCAGCCAAGGGACGTCTACTGCTGGGACAACCAAGAATTCTCCACGACAACCGGTCCTGCGCTACCGGCATCCAGCGGCTTCCCGCGACCTTCACCAGCTCGTCAGTTAAGAGAATGGGAGGCCTGCCTTTGTTACCGCTTTGTTACCGTTGTTTTCCGGTGCGCGGTCGTCACTCAAGAAATTTGCTACCCCAACGGCCATCTGTTCTACGACCTATGTACCCCGCCCACTGCCACTTAGGTTTTAATGTATCTAAGGGCTATGTCGGTTACTTTGGTTCTTTTACGGATCTCCTCGTGTCTGATTCGATCACGCATGCAAAACTCCGAGCATAGCACGCTCACGCTCCATTGCCCTTTGGGTGACTTTGAGCCCATGTTATGTGACCATGTCTCTGTTCCGTATGTCATCACCGACAACACACACTGGTCAAAGACCTTTGTCTTAAGACACTGCGGTACATGGTACGTGAAGATATTGCGAAGCTTCCCGAACGCTGCCCAGCCGAATTGTATTCGACGATTTATCTATCTTTTTCGAAGTTTCCAAACAACACTAAACCAAGCGCTTTTTATTGTTGAACATAGGCATCCCTACACAGCTAATAATATTCTACTATTCTACTTGTAACTTCTACCTATGAATCTCATACTATCTGAGCGAGAACAAATTAGGACTCACTACAAAGTATGCCAAAAAAAACGATTTGCGAATTAATCATGCGTCTAAACACTATCATCATCATCATCATCATAACAGCCGAAAAACGTCCACTGCGGGTCAGAGGCCTCCCCTAGGATTTCCACGACGACCGGTCCTGCGCTGCCCGCATCCATCGGCTTCTAGCGATCTTCACCAGGTCTAAACACTATATCTACTTTGAATCTAATGATGACGGCTTGTCCTTATTTAACATTATAAATGTGAAAATGTGTTTTTTTGTTTATTTGTTTCTTACCTTTTCTCGCTTCTACACCTCAACCAATCTTGACGAAATTTGGTATGCAGGTAGCCTGTGTCACGAAAAAGGACATAGGCTACTTTCTATCCCGGGAAAATTGCATAATCCGATGCTGTTCCTGAGGGAAATAAAGAATACTCTTTCTTTGGTTAATTTCTTTTATCTCGCAACGGAACAATGGATTGTTGTAATTTTTTGCACAGACATGGTTGAGGAGGTGGGAAACGAGATAATTTACTAATCACCCTTAAAGACAGTCATAAAAATGATGTCCACGCGGGCGAAGCCGCGGGAAAAACTTGTATGATATGAAGCTGAAAAATAAAGCTGTACGTGTGTAAAAGGTTAATTCCCAACCGTCGAGTGCAAAGTTAAGTGAGTTACTGTCTCGAGCAGGAAATTGGCTGAGCCAACGATCTAGGTAAGAAGATTAAGCTTAGTAACCATAAACTTTTATCATCCTTTTTGATTAAAACAAATATTTACCGGTAAATGTATAAAAAGCTGTTCAAGTAAGCACTTTTAAGATAAAATTAGATAAATATAAATACTCTTTATTGCACACACCATGCTTGTTGTGTTAACTATATATTTTTATTTAACGATAAATAGTTTTAAAGTTATTTAAGAAAATAGGCGCAAACTGACCATTCCCCTTTATTTTCTCCGAAACTAATGGACCTAAAATCTTGAAAGTCACAGGATGAATACATAGTTTACAGGAAAATGTATATGAAAATCTAAAGTCCTTCCGTTCCCACAGGAGAAATGAAATTTATAACTTCCAGAATAAGTTAACCCCTATTTTCCTAGAGCAAAGTATTTACTAAGAGATCTTGTTTTATTGGAAGTTAAAGTTTTGTGTGACCCCGAGTTGCACTTGTCCGTTTTTTTTTAAATAAACATATATTTACTGAAAAAATTAAGGAACCCTACTTTGTGCGTAGTCCAACACGCACTTGGCCATTTTTCAGTTTATTCATTTCACAATCAATAACATCAATCAGATTTTTTACTACATTAATTGAACCTACGTAATCGAGAAAAGATAACACAGCTTATACACTTTTATGTAAGGACTAGCGTTTTCCCGCGTGGACATCGTTTTTATGACTGCCTTTGACAATGAGTGGTGCGTGAGTCACAACTGGCTCGTGACCGTGGACATGAGTTGTCTCCAGATCCCTCAGGAGCTATAATGGGCTATTCTGATTGGCAGTCTATGTCACTTGTGTGTGAGCCCCTCAAACAAACATTAGTGTTAACAAGATTGACGTGTTCCGGCTTGAAGATAAGATCCATTAACATTAACAGCCAGTTCTCCATTGCATTGGGGAATATTGGTAAGCCCGCTTCCATCTTCGGCAACAGCGTCACTTACAATCAGGTGAGATGATGCCAAGAGCTAATCAATTGTGAATAAAAAAAACAATTCTACACAAAAAAATCACTTCAATCTGTTGCTCCATTGCGACGCCGACGTGCGCGAACGTGGAAATAATTTATCCCCAGATCCCTCGGGAATTACGTCCGGATATGCTCATTAGAAATTGTCATTTGCTACCTTCTCATGTATCTCTTTGCAAAAAATCAGAACAATCCATTCTTCCGTAGCGATGTTAAAGAAGTAAAAAATAAAAAAAAAGAGTATTTTTTTCAGTTCCCTCAGAAACTGCATCGGACTATACTATTTTCACGGGATGAAAAGTAGTTTATTTCCTTCTCAGTGATACAGGCTACCTGCATGCCGATTTTAATTAGGATTGGTTGAGGTGTTGAAGCGTGAAAAAATAACAAACAAACAAACACATTTTCACATTTGTAATATTAGTAAGGATAAACACTTAGGCACTTTTCTAAGTAATGACACTATTAAGATAATTATACGACATTAAAACCAAAAAACGTACGAATACCTATAAAATAACAATGACAAAGTGACTCTACAAATTCCCGCCAAAAAAGCCCAACGTGCGGTTTACTGTACAAGCGGGTACAGCATACGCCACACGATATTCAGGGAGCTTAATGGTACTCTTGGGAAATAAATCTGTGAGACTCTCTACGGCGCTGTTATACCTTATCTAGCTCGGAACACGAGCTTGTCTAAAATATGAATGAGCTCGCAATTTCTTAAGTTATAAAGGTTTTTCATCACATTTTCGTCATACAACAACAGCTTTTCAGTCTACAGGCTTGAACATAATTTATGTGGGACCTGTTAACTAGAGCTTCTGTTGATCATATTGAACCACTTTTCTCAAGATTTTTTTGTACACATCGATCAGGGGAGGGTAAGTAAATTCGATTGTCATGCATAAAAATAGCATCCTCACCCAAATTGACCATAAATGGACCAACGTGTTCATTGAGGATTTCTTCCACATATCTTTCGCTAGTTAAAGAGCCGTTTTCTAACACTAGTTCTTTGCGACTCTCAGAAGAAATTCCGACCCACACATGTACAGACCCACCACCGTAGGCTACTTTTTCTTCGATGCATGCTTGCTTGAATCTTTCTCCTGGTCTTCTATACACTCTGTGTCTTCCATCGTGCTTGTAGAGCATAAATTTTGATTCGTCGGAGAACATAACTTTTGACCAATCCCCAATACTCCAATTTAAGTGGTTCTGGGAATATCTTAGTCTTGAAATACGATGCCCACGCTCCAGTTTAGGGCCGTTTGCAGGTCTAAGTGGTTTCAAGTTAGCTTCAGCAAGTCGTCGCCTTACTGTCCATGCGCTTGGGTTACTTCCTCCGAGGCGTCGAAACTGATTTGTAAGTTCAGTTCCTGTGAGAAAGCGACTACGAAGCATTGTGTTCACCAAGTATCGATCTTCTCGTGCTGTGGTACACCTGGTTCTGCCTGTTCCTGGTCTGCGTAGGTTAGAGCCAGTTTCCTCGTAACGTTGGAGAACTCTTTGTACTGTTGAGAGCGACACACCGACAGTCGTGGCTGTATCGCGCTGACCCCGGCCGTTTTCCAGCATTGTGAGTATTCTGGTGCATTCGTCAGGTGTAAGCGACATGATTACTGATTGAATAATAAATATTGAACACTATCAACATGGTTTATGTACCCACTAAATGACAGATTAGAAACAAAAGCAAAAACAAATGTAGTAATTTCGTAGTTCCATCTTCGAAAGTCTCCCTTTTTCAAATTTGATTTTTTTATGACATAACTTTACAATAACTAAGAAGTTTTAATGACTTCATTTAAGGAGTATTAAATTGTCTATTAAAAACAATTTATTTCATTAAGCTAGCCTTCTTAGTTTCCGAGATTTTTAGGATTCTTTAAGTGACCCGGATTCATCGCTCTGAGTGTATTATATAAGCTTATATTATGTATCATATTTATTTATATGTTAAATTTATTAAACTGAGTTTATACAAACTTATTAAAATTAGGTTACTTAGGTTTAAATGTAATATTAGTTGTATTGATGTTCTTTAACTAGCGTGTACGTAATTACGTATTTCTTTCTCCTTATTAAGTCTTCTGTTTATTATTGCAAGGGTTGACTGGAAGAGATCCCTCTAAGGGATAAGTCCGCCTTTGTACATAAGCTTTTTTTTAAACATTATTTTAAGTGTATATTTGGAACAATAAAGAATTTACAAACAAACAACATTATAGGACAAGAGTTGAGTACGTATTTATGAGTATTCATTTGTAAACTAACGAAGCATTTACTGCATGTAACGTGAGGGATTTAGTGAATAGACCTACAGCTGCCTGACCGATTTCAACGTTAAGAGGATTGTGAAGTTGCGACTTTTCATACAAACGGCGTTAACGATTTTACCTCTTAAATTTTAACCGATTTGAACCAAATTTAAATAGGTTGTCAGTTAGAACAAAAGCTAGGCTTGGTTTTTGTTTTTTTGATAAAGTTAATAAGTTCATTCTTATTGTCGTTCACGAGTTTTCAAACAAAACTAATTACGGCCATTTTTTGTTTATTTATAATCAGTAATTTAAAAAACGAAAGCCTAGCTTTTGTTCTGTCTGACAAGCTATCAAAAATTGGTCAAAATCGGTAAAGGTCGAAAATCGTTAACGCCGTTTGTGTGAAAAGTCGCAGCTTCACAATCCTCTTAAGCTGCTTCCTCCCGCTGACTAGCATCGCCACCATCAATTAAAAAATAATTACTCTGTGAGTACATACTTTAACGAAAAGTTTAAACGATATAAATTAATAATAGGTACTATTTAATATAGTTCGCTGTTGTTACAAATAACATACGTGTTCATTTTCATCGTTTAAAATTTTCGTTAAACAATGTACACAGTCAGTAATTATTTTTAACAGATGGCGGCGATACAGTTATGTAGGGGATCCCCTTAATAATGAAATAGTTCTATACCTACTGTGCTTTCAAAAATGGCTATAAATGTAAAAACTAAAGTTAACACATTTTACTTCTGAAGAACTTATAGGTATAATAACTTATTTCTCGGAGCGACTCACGAGAACGCATTCCATAAATCGCGCGAAACGTCCTTTTTGCAAATAAAAAAATACTATTTATATCAGCTGCATATCCTCACAAATATATCCCCTAAGACATAATACTATGGAAGTAGCTGAAATATACCAGTTTTACGATGTCTAAATCTGTAAGGATCCTGATTTTTTGCTACAGTTCTTAAGCCTTCTCTTTGGTAGCGAACCTTTTTTTTGCGTTGGTAGTTAAACTTTTTATGGAACTGAGAAAAAGAAAAATAATATTTGATGTTTGGATATGAATTTTTGGGCAACACCTATTTATACTCTAGCATAGTCGATGTAAATACTGTTCAATTAATACCAGTAACTATGGGAAACTACCAAGATAAACAACAAATAGTTGTGGCACAAAACGGATCCAAAATTGAAGAAAAATACAACCAGCTTGGCATAGGTCTGCTCGTAATGGCCAGCCTGCTGGTGGTAATCATCCTTTACCATGTTTGGAGGAGATGTTGCAAGGGTCTGAAGCTTTGGTTGCGTAAACAGGCTGCTCCAGTAGTGTTAAGTAAACATTACCCACAAACTACGCAACAAATGAACAATAACGTTACTGGCCGTAACTCCTCTACCGTCGATCCTGGTATTTACGCTATTTAAAATTTAATTTAGTAAAAAAACTACATAAAAGTTAATTTAGGGTGCGGACTGTACATACAAGTGCTAATACGCTAAAGTAAAAACACCTAGTGAAAAGTGCGATAAAATAAAGCGCGAGTGATTATAAATGTTTAAACAAACACCAAGTGTAAAGTGTATAATATTACTTGTTATTAATGATACGCTGCTTATAATAAGTACCTATCTCGACTTGAGCAAGTTATCAGGTTGCATTGCATTGCAATACGTAACTATAGCTCATGTCCACCCATGTTGTACCTACAACTTCTTTTTGTACGAATAGAGATGTTATATGTACCTAAGTTGTATGATGTTAATTGTAATATGTTTTATGCACCTTGTGTTCTGACTATCATCGTATCATGTTCTGACTATACTTACTATATTTTATTGTATTCGATTGTTGGTCCTTACCAAATGTTTGAATCGTAACACTTATTTTTATTTTTTTTATTCCTTTTTTTTTAAAAAAAAGGGGGGGGAATTATGTAGGTGCCTGCATATAGGTAGAGTCCTATAGATACCTACCTATATGCAGTGCACACACAGTTTTGTATGTACCTGTCGACAGACAGTCAGAGTTTAGCCCTGCGCGGCGAATCCCGTCTGCTTGCGTTAAATAAATTAACACAATTTTAATAAGAACACGCTCTATAATTTGGGGGGTCACCACCTAAGGGTTCCCTATATACTTACCTATTGTTTATAAGTGATAACATTCCCTAAAGTACTTTACCAAAGATAATGTAAACGCCTAGAAATACGTTATTTTAATGTAAGTAATTGTCACTAGAGCTGGGAAAACCGGAACTTTATAGACATTCGTCCACATGGTTTACCGAGCGCCCTTGGCGAATATGTAACACCTATTTATACTCTAGCATAGTCGATGTAAATACTTTACCAAAGTAATGTAAACACTTAGAAATACGTTATTTTAATGTTGGTACTTGTCACTAGAGCTGGGAAAACCGTAACTTTAAAGACATCCATCCATATGGTTTACCGAGCGCCCTTGGCGAATATGTAGCCTTTACGCAAACTTCGCGATACGCATTCAACACGTCAACGTGCTACTAGTGCAGGGGTAATAATTTGTCGATACCTGTAGCTGAGTAATAATAATATGGACAAGGAATTAAACTTTATTCGGTATCGTAAATTCGTAATCAGGGCCTAGAGGTAAGTCTAGACAATTCTTGTGTAATATGAGCTACTATGAAAGTTATTCATTATAGTTAAAAGTGTTAGAGCTATGGATAAATAAACTGCTACAAGGTCGATTTTTATAGAGATTTTTGAAGCCTCGTATAGCGTATCTCGACTTTTAATTTGGGAGATGTGACTAATAATCGCTAAGATTAATTAAATCAGAAATTAAAGCAACATGTTAATTAATATACTGACCTTGATGACTTTTATTTCAGTATGTTTATTAAGTAATTTGCTATAAAAATGGTGTTAAACATTAATTAATATACTTTGTAAAAATTTTACATTTCAATTCCAAATGCAGTCTGCAAGTAGGTAAAATTAATATTTAAAATAAAAATAACAACTTAGTTAAAGAGATAGAACTAGCAGTGTCAACTCATAAGTTTAACTGTCTAAGTGTTAGTGAAGTTTTGTGAGTTGTCATTTAAAGTTATAGTTACCTAGATTTCTGTACTATGATAATACGTATTTGAATTAACTGGTAATTAACTTAATTTAGTTTTAATTAAATTTGGTTTTATCCATCGGTAACACGTTGACTGTTAATTACGCATATGCTCGGTGGGAGAAAGGTTAGGGATAAATACTCCACCTCCCGCGTCAAAACTCAACCTCTCCTCCAATTTATTACTTTTTATGGCCACAAAACGACAATTTTACGTCGTCAATATTATTAGTTGAGGAAGAGGGTTGGCGGGATGCGCGAACGCCTGACGCTACATTACATGCCTCTTTGTCTTTGACCAGTGGTATGAGTTTTTCTAACAAAATAGACGCATTTTCAATTCTAAAATCTTTTTTTTTCTATTTCACCGTTACATGTTTACACCTGGCTGCATGATGCCGAAGATAAAAGCGGACTTACCAAGATTCCCCGCCGCAATGGGGAACTGGCTATCTTATCTTAAAGGAAACACATCAATGCTGAATGTTTGACGGCAAGATTTAGATAATATGGTGGTAGCTAGCCCGGCGGGCTTAGAAAATGTCCTTCCCTTCAATGAAACCGAGTCTTACGAAGTTATACTCCGCCGGTAATCGAACCTGCGACCTCGTGTGGATCTAATGGGCTCACCATAACGCCACGGAAGCAGTTATATTTTTCAACTCAAAATATCTCGGGTACGACACTTAAGGTCAAAATATATGTTTTCTGTTTGTATTTGCATCCCCATCAAACATATGTTTAATCGTGTGCGATCTTTCAAGGTCTTCCTCGAAAAAAAAATTTATGTAGGTACTTAAAATCGGACCAAAAACATTTCATGTAATTTTTTTTTCCAAAACTCAGAAGTTCAATATTCTTTCACTGTTAAAAAGTTATGAGATCTCTAGTAGATCGAAGCTCTAGCTGAGCTCCGATTTGTGCTGCAAATCATAGCCTACGTGGTCTATCAGTAGGTCGGGTCGTCGCAGTCAGTCGGTCAGTCGGTCCATTGGTCTGTCAGTCGTTCGGGTCGGCCGCTCGATTGGTCAGTGTCGGTCGGTCGATCAATTGGTCGGAAGTTCGATTGGTCGGTCGGTCAATTGGTCGGTCAGGTCGGTCGCTCGATTGGTCAATGGTCTCTCGATTGGTCGGTCGCTCGGTGGGTCAGTCGCTCGATTGGTATGTCGCCCGATTGGTTGCTCGATAGATCACTCGATTATTCGCTCGATAAGGCGCTCGATTGGTCGATCGACTGATCGGTCCGCTGGTCGATCAATTGGTCGCTTGATTTGTCGCTCGACTGGTCAATCGACTGGTAGCAGGACTGGAACTCGAAGGGTCGTTCGACTGGTTGCTCGAATTGTCTGTCGACTGGTCAATTGACTGGTCGCTCGATTTGTCGCTCGGTTGGTCGGTCGACTGGTTTGTCCACTAGTCGGTTGGCTGTTCAATCGATTGGTCGGTCGACTGGTTTGTCCACTAATCGGTCGATTGGTTGGTAGACTGGTCGTTCTATTGGTCGCTTGATTGGTCTCTTGAATGATCGGTTAACTGGTCGGTCGTATCGATCAATTGGTCGATCGGGTCGGTCGGTTGGTCAGGTCGGGTTTTATTATTTTTTGTTATAGCGGCAATAGAAATACACACTCTGAAAATTTCAACCGACAGACAGACAGGTAGAAGTGTCTGTCGACAGCAGAGGCTTAGTAATGGGGTCCCGTTGGTCACCCTTTGGTTGTACGGTAGGTACCAAAGCCTAAATCCTCCCTGACGCGGCGAAATACATGCCCTTCGGTAAGATATTAAATGTCAATAAATAAGTGAATGACCCGAAACAAACAGACAGGCCTTTTCATATGGAATCCTGAATGCTCTCATGCTCAAAGAAATATAATATTATCATAATAAAATATTCGACGGACGAAATCAATTTGTCTGCAATATTTGTTTATCTGTGCTTCTATAAACAGCATTGTTTGTTGTAACTGATATGATAAAGGTTGTAAGAAAAGAGCTGGTAACTGTAGCTTTTCTTCATATTTGTACTCCCCGTACAGAAATGCGCAAAGTTTGACAGTCAGCTTGTATGTAACTGACTTTTGTGCGAACTATATGAGTCTTTTAGGGAAAATTGTTCTGTTTAATGAGTAAACACGACTTGGGGCCCATCAACGTCTCTTTTACGAATTTTCTTACATCTTCTATCTATATATATAAAAGGAAAAAGTGATTGGCTGATGTATCAACGCACACAGGCCAAACCCTTAAAGCTAGAAAATTGAAATTTCGCACACGTATTCCTCATATAATTAAAGCATCCACTAAGGAAGGATTTTTCGAAATTCAACCCCTTAAGGGGGTGAAAAGGGGGATAATATGAAAGGCAAAAGTGATTGGCTGATGTATCAACGCACAGGCCAAATCCTTAAAGCTAGAAAATTGAAATTTCGCACACGTATTCCTCATATAACGAAGGCGCCCACTAAGAAAGTTTTTTTTAAATTAAACCCCCAAGGGGGTGATATCTTACTGTATATAAAAGAATGTCGTGTTAGTTACACCATTTATAACTCATAAACGGATGGATCGATTTCACTAATTCTTTTTTTGTTGAGTTCGTTATTGTCAGGAGGTTTTAGGATAGGGTAGGGAAGGGTAGTGTAGTGTTAGGGTAGGGTAATGTAGGGTAATGTAGGGTAGGGTAGGGTAGCGTGGGTTAGTGTAGTGTAGTGTAAGGTGGAACGAGGTTCGACGGAACAGCTAGTAGGGGATAAAAGTTTGTATGAAACTTTTTATTCCTTGGACATATTTGCATGAAATTTCGTATGAATTAAGTACGCCTAAAATAATCAGTTACATATTTAAGCGTTTTCTAAAATTCAACCCCTTAGAGGGTAAAATAGGGGGTGAAACGCACAGAACAAACCCTTAGGATTAAAAAATTAAAATTTCGTACACGTATTCCTCATATGACGAAAGCTTCCACTAAGGAAGTATTTTTCAAAATTTACCCCACGAGGGGTGAAAAAGGGGATAATAGTTTGTATGAAACTTTTTATTCCTTGATCATATTTGCATGATATTTAAATTTCGTATGAATTGAGTACGGCAAAAATAATGAGTTAGGTATTTCAGCGTTTTCTAAAATTCAACCCCCTAAGGTGATAAAATAGGGGATGAAAGTTTTAAATAAACGCACAGGCCAAACCCTTAGGGCTAGAACTAAAAATTTCGCACTTTCTAGGCGAAGCTGCGGGCAAAAGCTAGTCATGTACAAGCCCCCAAAAGCCTCATGGCACCGTTGAATTGTAAAAAATCATACATTATACGCAGAGAGTAGCTTATTTTTAATTAATTTAAAAAGTGATAAGTGATAAATATTACGGTTATAAGCAATTTTTTGTTGCGCTTATATTGAAGATACATAATATTATGCGAGATATAACCATGGTGCCCTTCCCATGTTACCAGCGTGGTAGCAGACTAGCAGTACAGTATAGTAACAAAATTATTTTCAGTGCCTGGTAAATATGAAATAGATAACGATTTGGAAAAACTATGGTTGGGCCAGGTGTTTCAAGGTAGGCGATTCGTGGGAGAAATAATCACTTAGTGTTTTGTGTTTTCAGGAACCTTTCCGAGGCAAACCCTATAGGCAAAGTATATATATTAGTACCGACATAGTATGGACACTCTCTGCCGCTCTCTAGATTGCGACCTCACCCCCTCGTCACCCAGATTGATGCAGATTGGTTACAGTTTGGTTCTCATTCCGCCGTGATTTTGTCTGCTCCGTCATTTGTTTTTTAGAAATGTCATTTCACGACCGTTGTGTCCGAGGTGTGCTATAGGCTTAAATACTTAAAAAGTGACCAACTGCGTATCGGAAGTAAGGTTCCGTTTTATAAAATAATTATATATTTTAACAAAGACATCTTAAGCGACGGATTCTAAAGTATAATTCTGAGCTTAAGGAGGAATTCAATATACGTCGCTCGACAATATTAACGTCGCTAAAAAAAATTTCAGCACGTCCTATATGACAAAACAGAAGCACGAACATCTAATCAGAAGAGTTATATAACTCGACTTCCAGATCGAACGCGGACCTATCAGAAGCGAAAGCAAAACTCCCTAGGGAACAAAACGGATTTTTTTTCGCACTTATTGAGGAAACAATCGTTGTTTTTCGAACAGGTGTGATAAAAAAAAACATTTTTGTAAATTTTTCCCGTTCTATTTGAAATTTTTAAGGTATTATCGCGGGCTTTGAGGGCACCGAATCAAGAAATTTCGTAACGAAAATAAAACCTGACACCTAAAAAAAATATATATATATTGATTTCTAAAAAACTTACAATGCCATCTATCTATCCATCATGATGATGATGATGGCGATGGCGATGGCGATTGATGATGGCGATTGATGATGGCGATTGATGATAGCGATGGGGATGGCGATTGATGATGGCGATTGATTATGGGGGATGATGATGGCGGATGATGATGATGATGATGAACTTTCTTAGTGCTAATTTATTACATAAACACCCCACGCCCCAAGGACTATATGTTACTGGTAAATACTGCATAAATAAAAAATAAATAAATAATTATAATTGCATAAGTTGATAAAAAATGCTATGCAATAGCTTTACCACGGCAGTGCCTGAGTGCCACACGTCTTTTTTATTTCACTTGCAATGTTTATATGTATGTAATATGTTTGTTTAGGTCAAATCTTGCAAACGATTTTAGAACAACTTCCAGAAATCCGATTGAGCTAAAATTTGGTATGAAGCCGTATTCCCGGCGACAATAGATCGTTATTTTGATGCTGATTTGTGATGAACTTTGAAGGTGGAATCAAGGTCCCAGAATCGTCTTTTATTTTCAATAGAATCGTAGAAAATACTGTGCTCGCCTTTGTTGAATTTGGAAACGTCGTGTACTTATATTCACATTTGGCATACTGAGTATTTGGCTTTGTAAAAACTCATTTCAAATAAAAGCTTGTACCTACACGTTATCAAATGATCACCAAGGATCACCGCGCTATCACGTGTGGTCACGCCTTGGCAAACTTTAAGATGCTCGCTCGCTCGGCGCTGGACTTTGGGGTACCAATGCGTAGCCCATAACCCTATTTTTCTGACGATAGCCGTGATTTATATTTCTAATTGGCTTTTTCAAGGGCTGAGGCTGACATACAGAATTTTATATTTTTTTTTTACATTTCTTACTTATTTTTAACTATAAACATTCCAAAGTCAACAAGGAACCCGGCATGTCTGTCTGTCCGTCTGTCTGCACCTTAGCTCAGATTGTAATTTGGCATGGATACATATTGATTACGCCGACAAAGTGGTACAATAAAATTTTGAAAAAAAAAATAGTTTTAGGGTACCTCGACATGTCAAGAGGATGTAATTTTTTTAGTTTACGTACCCTATTATGTTGGGTATCGTTTAATAGGTCTTTCAAATAGATTGAGGGTTTGCTAAAACCATTTATCGATTCAGTGATTTCAAATAGCTATTTTTTGTTAGTCAAGGTTTGTCACCTGCCAGCTAAACCGTTATTTCAGGACATCGGAAATAAATGTTAATAGTAAGACATATAATCACCTTAAAAGTAAAACTATCACGGCTTAGTAGGCTTTCTTAGTTTTGGGGTAGGTAATAGTCGACCAAATTAAGATGTGCAGTTGAATTTGTAATAAGTTCATAGATTTTCCATACTAAATGCAAATGTTCGTAGTATTAAAAAATGTGTAATTTATAAAACAAAATTAGGTAAACCATATAGCTATTGCCCACTTAAGGATTTAAGACACTTTGTCATCGAAAAATATTTTTTTTATTGTTGCTATTAAAAAAGTACAGCGTTTTCCTTACAACGTAATAAACTCTTCTGATGATCCTTTATCATAAGTTTTTAAGCTTAACATACTTATCTTACGAAATAATTGAAACCAAAATAATAAACTTCTAAAAGTTACAGTAATTGCCCATTCGTTGTAGTTATTGACAACACCAGAGTACAGTGATTAACCGACCAATAACTAAGAATTGGAGTGGTCAAAAACTGTAACGAACGTCAATTTCTGAATAAATCAGTCTTCAAAACAATATTATGTCTTTAATGGGTTATGTCGAGGATTATCTAGAAGAAATTTTTGCACGCTGTCCAAAATATCATCTTTGTTCCGAGAAGACCTTTTCTTGCCGAAATTAAAATCCAATCCTCCAGGCGACTTTCTATGGATGTAGATAAAATAGGTGCTGGGCCTAAACTGGTTTTATGTCCTGGATTTTTGATATAGTACCAAAGACTGGATCTTGGAACACCATTTTTATCAGCAATTTGCCATGTGGATAAGATATTACTCTCATTTTGTACTTCTTCAATAGTCTTTTTCAAGTTTTACTTCGAATATTGTATTTTTGGTGTCTTCGGCATGTTGAAAACCTAAATAAAAATAAAATATTAGGGGAAGGGCGGGGAATCCCGAACGCTGGGTAATCGCGAACGCAGCTGTTTCACTATGTTAGAAAGAGATATCATGATTTCACTTATCGCCATCTTAGAAATCACGACATCACTAGTACCAAGCAACCATTAGAGTGTTACAGGTGCGCACAGGATCCAAGGTAAAAATAATTCAAATATTTACTTACTTTTGTTGCTATTTTCACATAAATTAAACACAGTGTATCTAATAAAGTAATAATAGTTCGAATTCGACATTTATTTATTTAATATCTAATAGTTGAGGATTCAATTACAAGAATTACATGCGGCCGGGCCAAGCATAACCTAAAATTATTATTTTTTGTTTGTTTTATTACATTGGTGGGTATTGGCGAACGAATTGAGTGGGTCAATTACGAACGTTCGGCATTGCCCCATATAGAATAAAAATTGGTTATTTAACTTGCTAAGTTAGTATTGTTTTTTATTGTTTTTATCAATAAAGTAAGTTTAACTATTTAATTAAAATTATAAATAATTATCCATATTAAATTATTGTACCCATTAACAGCACACAAGCTTTTGAAACTTCTGCTTTTGACGCACGAACTCCTGAAAAACTAGGGTCAATTACACATGATTCTTCAGTACCGTTATCTGACATTGTGAACTTACCTATTATTTTTCCTAATATTAATAAGCGCAATACCAAAAAGAAACATTCAATTATTTTTACTAGTACACCCGTCAAGAACGAACTTGAAGAAAAGTATAATAAAAAAATAGCAAAACAAAAGAAACAAGCTGATCTGAAACAAAACAAAAGAAACACGTTGAAGAAAAGAAAAACTGATGAAGATGAAAAAGCAAAACATAGTAAAGAGACTCATCAAACACTCACGATGACAAAGAGACTGAAAACTGAAAATAAAGCAGTAAAAAATTTTTAAAATATTGAAGAGTTTAGTTCTAAGAGTGATAGTGAGATGAAAAGAAAATCAAATAAGAGAAAGAACGAAAATAAAGAATGCTGTTGCATTTTTTGCAATGAAAAATACGAGGATAGCTTGCCTGGTGAGAACTGGATCCAGTGCTATATTTGTTTAAAATGGGCCCATGAAAAGTGTACAGACGGGGATTCGTCTTCACGTGGCTACCGTTGTGATTTTTGCCGGGCAATAAGTTTTTAAGTTTTAGTTTAATCCTGACTTATCTGTCGTACATGATCTCATTTGTAGGCTAGTATATGGGTCAATTGCGACCGATCGCAATTGCCCCATTAGGTGTCCGTGATTGCCCGACCTGTGTCGGGTAAACACGAACACTAGAGGTTTTGTTTTTGTTATAAAAGTTGATTATATAAAGAGAAATTAATATTGTTGATTGTAGTAATTTAATGTATGATAATTTACCTTTCAGAAGAGACTAATAAAGTTTACCTACAGATACTATTTTTTGATTAATCTGTAAACTCTCTTAGGTGTTCGTAATTACCCCGCCTTCCCCTATTCCTTATAAAAAATCATCATAGCTAATGGCCGCGCAATAACTATAATCATTGCCATAGTGCAATTACTAAAATATTGGTGGGCAATAACTAAAATCTTTCATGTCTTGGCTTAGTGATTGCCCACAGCAAAAAAACTCGTTACTAATGAAAGAAAAGCAGAGTTTTTGCATTAAAATAAAGCTAATGCTATTACCTACACCATCAATAAACAACAGCAGCAATATATTACTTTTAAAGTAGAAAAAAATACTTCAGAGAAAGCCATACCTTAAGAAAATTTATAAAATATTTACCATTTCGGTCAGTGCGTTCACGTGTGTTAACAAAATCTTTATTTTTTTAAATTGAGTGTTGCCATTTGAAAAGAAAAATCGATGGCTAATTTTTACTATCGCCATCTAGCATCGACTCGACAAGTTAGAACAAATAAAAGCAAAAAAAACCAACAAGTTTTCTTAAAGTGGGCAATCACTGGCGGTGGGCAATTACTCTCTGGTTTCCCAAATTGTTTTATAAATTACAATTTTTTTTTAATTCTGCGGAACCCATCTTTACGCGAGTCCGACTCGCACTAGGTCAGTGTTTTTAAAAAAAATTATAATATTTTATATTTATTGTCTATTAAATAAACTGGTCAAACTTTCGCAAGCCGAACACAAACCTAATGGCGAGATTTTGTAAGCGCTCGAGCATATTAAGGAGTTCCTCAGTGACGTCCAAATAACATACATCCGCATAATCGAGCAGCGGTAACAGAAGAGTTTGGGCGAGTATAACTATTGTTTTATGAGGCAAAAAGAACTGAAGTCGCTTAAGGGAGTGGTAAGAAAAATGCATACGCCTGCCTGACGTCATTGATGTGAGAGGAGCACGACAGTTTGGAGTCCATGATAAGACCCAAATTCCGGATCTTCTCAGTGAACGGTATCGCAACGCCATCGTAGCATATTGAGGGTAAGCACTGATCCAAGCCACCCCTCAAGCGACTGCTACCGATAATGATAGACTGCGATTTGGAAGGGTTGATCACGAGACCCAAAGGTTTAGCCAATTTCTGTACCGCTGCTAGATCAGCATTGATGGAGTTGATGGCGACTGAGGCCTCGGAAACAGGGAAGTGGGCATACCTAGATCTGCATATCATCGGCATAAAGATGAAACAGGCAAGTAAGCACTTTAGTGATCTTGTTGATAAACATCGAAAAAAGAAGAGGCGATAGAACCCCACCCTGAGGTACACCAGCTGATAGCTCGCACCAATCCGACAGCGATTCATCTGTTTTTACACATTGGCGCCGTACTCGGAGATAGGAGTCAAACCAGGGAATAATTAAGTCAGGGATATGGGATGATCTGAGGATACATAGGAGAATATCAAAGTCTACCGAGTTAAATGCATTGCTGAAATCAAGTAGAGTTACCAGCGTAAGTTTTTTATTATCCGTTGCGTAACGGATGTCATCAGTGACGTTCAGCAATGCACAAACCGTACTATGATGGGGACGAAAACCGGACTGAAAAGTGCTGAGAAGGTCATTCCTACAAAGATATTTGTAAAGCACATACATACCGGTCAAAATCATAACCTCCTTTTTGCTTCGCCGTAGTGGGGTAAAAAGAAAGGACGTAAACTCTAGGTCATAACAGCGAGCTAAATAATGACTTACATTAATGATTCATGTTTCTACGGCTAATAGTTTTGTAATTATAAAGGTAAGACGATATCAGTTCGTAACAATCCACTTTTCTGACCTGGTACCGCTATGTCTCGATGTGATTATAAACTCCTTTAACGTCATAACATAAAACATTTTTCTTTCGCTCGCGTTGATGTATTTTGTTTGTAATGTGAATAGGTATCATTGTCGTAATTGTGTGGAGACGTGTGGTGGTACGAAACTTTCAGAGCATGAATCCGAATTTTATGTGCTGGCCTCTGTACTATGTTAAAACTACCATAGCGCTGGTATTTTGGCATAACCGTTATACGCGAGAAGAAACAAATAAAATAAACACAAGATTATTATTATTATATCAGCTCATATACGTCCCCACCGAGGGGCTCGAGCCTACCCAAAATCAGGGCGATTAGGCCTTCGTCGACCACGCGGGCCCAGTGCGGGTTGGTCGACTTCACACACAACCTTCGAGTTTCTTCGCAGGCGTGTGAAGGTTTCCTCGCGATGTTTTCCTTCACCGTTAAAGCAATCGGTAAGTATATGTACGTAAATTTTTGAAAAACTCATTGGTACATTGGCCGTCCAGATTTGAACCCGGTACCTCTGGTTAGATGGACCGAGTCGTTACCGGTTGAGCCACCGACGCTTGTAAACAAAAGATAAAACACGATAACTTTGACCTGATTTTGCTGCATCTTCTGGAATCTGCAGGAGAAGTACCCAACTCCTCACCAAATTACAGCAGATGAATCGTATTTGGGCTCATTGGAGTAGTCTCCATGAATAGCTTCTAGATAGAACATGGCAAATGTTTAGGTGTTAGATAGAACATGCTAACCTTGACCTGATGCTGCAACATCTCCTGGAATCTGTAGGATACCCAACTCCTCACCAACTTACAGCAGATGAATCGTATTTGTTCTCAATGAATAGCTTTAAGATAGAATATGGTAACCTTGACCTGATGCTGCAGCCTCCTGGTCTCTACAGCAGAGGTATCGTGTATTTTGCCATAATTATTGTACGCGTCGCACGCGCTCGAGTGAAGTTACAAATAAAATAAAAAAAGTAAGTAGCAACAATAAAATTTTGCTATATGTGTGTCTGATAATCCCCTGAGTAGTTTTCTTTCAGAGTTATATACAGGCTGTAACAAATTTAGTTTAGGATCCGTTAAGAGCGTATACACAAAATACGTTTGTTTCCCATACAAACTTTGAATTACTAATTCTTGAAAATGGAAGCGTCGATTCTAATGAAACTTTATACACTTAAGAAAGTCACAAAATTGCAGTTTGTGGATAGATTATATTTTCGAATTGTTACTTTATTTTTAAAAAGATTAGCGGATGTTAAGATTGCTATGAAAACCATAAATCACTATTATTAAGTGACAACATTATTTTTAGGGTTCCGTACCTCAAAAGGAAAAAAACGGAAAGCATATAGAATCACTTTGTTGTCCGTCTGTCTGTCTAGACCCTTTATTTCGGGAACGCGTCGAGGTGTGTTACATGTAAGTTATTTATTTAATCTTCACACGGACATTTAACATTTTTTTCTTCCTGTCCGTGTTCATTTGTCATTCAAGACCAACTTGTATATTGAGACTATTCCAATGAGCCCAAACACGATAACTCTGCTGTAAGTTGGCGAGGAATCGGGTATCCTGCAGATTCCAAGTCAAGGTAAGCATGTTCTATCTACACCTGTTCATTGAGAATTTTCCAAACAGCCCAATACCATGTCTCTGCTGTAAGTTGATGAGGAGTTGGGTAACCTGCAGATTCCAGGAGATGCTGCAGCATCTAGTCAAGTTAACATGGTTTTGCAATATTATTAAAGTTACAGGGCACCAAATTTCAAATCGATTAGATCAGTATAAGTTGCCCACATCCCTTCATCACCTATATAAGAGCTGATGATCTTCAAACAGCTGAACAGATCATCGTAAGTTATAGCTAAGATACACCTCAATCACGTCAACTTTCAAAACAAAATAACCGCATCAAAATCGGTCATTTCGTTTAGAAACTACAATAGCATAGCCAGACACACAGATACACACGTTACCAATACAACACCCCTCTTCTTGCGTCGGGGGTTAAAAAAGTGAGTCTTGAATCAGCAAAATGGATATTGCAACTAGGTCAAACCCGTTCTATACACTGCATTACTGGTCTTGCTGTCTTGGCCGGGACTAGAGGTTTTGTGGACTTGATAAGTTATTCATTAGTAAAGTAATTAACTAACTACCGGTAGGTATTACTCGTACGTAGGTCTAACGAAACTTAATGTGTAAGTCGTGTACCTGCCTAAGTAATTAGTGAGAATTCTCGGCGTGCCATATTTCACTAACATACCTGCCTGTAGTCGTATTTATTTAAGTAAGCATCTATTAATCAAATTAAACCTTGGAACGTAAAGACACAGGAGCCTCGAGCACTACTTAGAAAGTCTGTTATTATCTTCATCCTATCAGTGGTTCCTAGCAGGTATGGTAAATTTTGTAATTAGAAAAACACAAAAGGAGTTGTGGGAATTCGGTTAGTAAAATATAAACTCCTTGCTTCTATTAGGCTAAATTAGGAGGTCCGATAAAGCTGAGATGCAACAGATAAGGTATGGTTAGTTTTATAATTAGGAAAACACAAAATGAGTTGCGGGGGGATCAGCTAGTGAAATATAAACTCCTTTCTTCTTAAAATAGGTGTTAAAAGGTTAAGATGCAACAAGTATGGTATAGTAAATTTTATAATAAAAAAACACAAAAGGAGTTGCAGGAGGTCAGTTAAAATCAAACTCCTTGCTTCTTGATATAGGTGTGAAACGGCTGAGATGCAACAGGTAGTGTATGGTAAATGTCATGATTAGGAAAACATAAAAGGAGTTGCAGGGTTTCAGTAAAATATAAATCAGTTAAATTTAAACTCTTTGCTTCTTCATAAAGGTGTGAAAAAGCTGAGATGCAACAGGTATGGTATGGTAAACTGCATGATTAGGAAAACACAAAAAGTGTTGCAGGGTTTCACTAAAATATAAACTCCTTGCTTCTTGATATAGGTGTGAAAAAGCTGAGATGCAATAAGTATAGTATGGTTTTTTTTTTTTATTATTAGGAAACACAAAATGAATTGCGGGGATTCAGCTAGTAAAATATAACTACTTGCTTCTTGAAATAGGTGCGGAAAATGTGAGATTCAACTCGGATCAAGGATATTGTTTTAGTGCTCCAGATCTTTGAGGTATTTCAGACCATCAAACACGGCGTTACAAAATTGACATAGACCTCATTAACTGAGGCTACCCGTTGACTTCTACTCATTACTCTAAACAACTTTCCACTACTCAAAAAACTGTTGGTATCTCAATATCAAAATACACAAAATTGGTCAATCAGATGATTGATTTGTAAATAGAGTGTCATTATTAAGAATCTTGAGCATTTATTTATTATTCACAATTGAAGCCCTTGGCATCATCTCACCTGATGGTAAGTGACGATGATGCCGAAGATGGAAGCGGGCTTACCGAACATTATGATGAGTAAAAGCCCTTGTTAATGAGTTCTACACTAATTAAGTTACGCCCTGCCTTATCTATAGTCGCACGTAACTTAAACAGTCCTACGTGGCTCTTTATAAATTTGATTTCATTTTCAGGTCAGGAGGACGATGCTATAAATTAAAAAACCAGCCAAGTTCGAGTCGAACTCGCGTGGAGATTAAAAAAAATATTTGAGATCCTCATAACGAGCCCATTCATTTGATATATGACAGAGTAAGTTTTGCAAAACTTTTTTTTTTAATTTCCTAATTTGTCCCCCCAAAATGACTCTTATTTTTTCAAAAAAATATTAACTTTGCACATCTGTGTTTGGGTTATAGGATGACAACATTCCACTAAATTTCATCTGATTTAGTCCAGTAAATTTATAGCAAATTAGCTGTGGCAGACGGACGGACAGACATACGCATGAGTAATCCATAAGGGTTCGGTTTTTTTTTTGTACGGAACACTAAAATGGCCAAGTGCGAGTCAGACTGACGGTAATTAGGGTTCCGTAGTCTTAAAAAAAATTAAAATGTATATCTTAAAATACAAAACAGTTTTTGCAATTGGTAATGGGAAATTTTGTTTGGAAAATCTATAAACTGTTCACAAATCCAACTGCACATCTTAAGTTGGTCGACTATTACTCATAAGTCTTAAAGTAAGAAAGTCTACTTAGCCGTGATAATTTTTCTTTAAAATTGATTATATTTCCTACAATTTACTTTTTTTTTTTAGATGTCTGGATATAGCTGTTTTGCGGATAAAGACACTTGACTCTAAGAAAAATTTGCACTTTAAAGCTTCATATTTAACGGATAACGGAACACTGAATCTTAAAATGGTTTTAATAAACCGTCAGTAGTTTTAAAAGGTCTGTTCAACAATTCCCCACACGATGGGTTACGTCAATAAAAAAAGTATCACCCCTATATACATGTAGGGAGGTATCCTACAAAAATGTTTTTTGAAGATTTTATTTTACCACTTTGTCGGCGTCTCTGAGCTAAGCTGTGGACAGACTGACAGACATGGCGAAACTACAAAGGTTTCTTGTTGATTACGTAACCCTAAAAATTATAGTTTTATGTTCGCCATGATGGAATTTGTTAATCCTACATATTTCCTTTATTCTTCAATTTAAAAGTGTTTATACTCGTAAGCTTATATATGTCGCAGGCATACTGTGTAATTCGTCATTATACATACGGTCAGGCAAATTATATGTATAATGGCGAGGGTGGGGACCTTGAACCTAACATCGTTCATTTACAGTTTGCCGTACGGCATTTTGATAATTTGCCTGACTCGGCATTGACCGTTTATATACGGACGAATTATTACAACTTGCCTAGCTCGGCATCTGCGTAAAGAATTTTACATTTTGCCTGACCGTTTACATACGGACGAATTATTACAAATTGCCTGAATCAGCGTACAGCATTTCACATTTTGCCTGACCGTACATACGGACGAATTATACAATTTGCCTGCCACATATATAGCATATCTCTGCCGCAGGTCCCGATTTTTGCGGTTCCCGTGGGAATTTCCCAAAATCCTTTCTTAGCGGATGCCTACGTCATAACATCTACCTACATGCCAAATTTCAGCCCGATCCGTCCAGTGGTTTGGGCTGTGCGTTGATAGATCACTATGTCAGTCAGTCAGTCAGTCACCTTTGAGTTATACATATTTAGATAGATATCATATAAGTTACCTTAATAAGAGATGATCAACCTGTTATGGTTAGATCTGAAATCTAATTAAAACTAAGTAGATACCTATACGACTTCATTATGGAACCCACGAAACATTTTAAATCCTTTGATTGAATACACCTTGTTAGAAACTGTGAGCGTCTAAATAACTTTCAGTAATATTATTCGTAAACCGTGATACACCAATTAGTACACGACCCATGTCGTGTAATAATTTTACTCCTATTAGGATTAAGTGTGTATCCAGACATTTAAATACCGTTATTTTTCTAATTACGCTATCATCTTGAGACGAGTTTTCAAGCAAAACGTTATTTTTCTCGTCTCTATATCGCTATTTCAAATAGCACTTTTTGAAGAATAACGTTATAAAACTTATAAAAATATTTTTATCGGGGCTGGTCTTTCGGTCAACCGATAATTAAACACACTCAGCACATGGGTGGGGCGACTACGGTGACTGCGACTCCAACGAGCATTACTAATTTACCTAGCATTCAAATGCAGGAATTCCATTAAGGCCCATCCGTCCCTAAAATTAACAACTCACTATATTATATCCAGCTTTATATATATAGGAAATATAATCAAAGATGTGCCCGCGACTTCGTCCGCGTGGAATAGTGCCTTTGGGTAGCATTGATAATTTTTTAGGCTAATTATTTTACACATAAGACACATACGTATAAATACTTTAGTGAGCTATTTGCAGTGATAACCTTACCCAAAAACTTAGTTATTTGTATTTCACGAAGAACATTAATTAAATAAACAAAAAATCGTGTAAGCAAATTGAATTGAAATCAAGTTGCAGTGAATAATAATTAATTTGCAGCGGAAACAATCTGTTTTCGCATGCGTGTGGCACAGTCGTTTGCCCTTACGTGTCTGCCCATTCGGGTAAGCACACAAGCGTAATATTTCCCCACCTATACCACGCCGCGCTTCGGTTCAGTAGTTTTAGCGTGAAAGCACGACAGACAGACAGAGTTACTTTCGCATTTATAATATTAGTAAAGAAGTAAGGATAAGGAATTTAAAGAAACATCGAACAAAATAGCTTGGAAATAAAGTTTTTGTAAGCTCGTACTGCAACGTGGCTGTTGCGTAAATAACTGCGGAATGCGAGCGAATCGTGCGAAAATGGTGGTTTTTAATTCATTATAAATAAAATAAAAAAAGCGTCGGTGGCTCAACCGGTAACGACTCGGTCCATCTAACCAGAGGTAACGGGTTCAAATCTGGACGGCCAATGTACCAATGAGTTTTTCAAAAACTTACGTACATACTTACCGATTGCTTTAACGGTGAAGGAAAACATCGTGAGGAAACCTGCACACGCCTGCGAAGAAACTCGAAGGTTGTGTGTGAAGTCGACCAACCCGCACTGGGCCTGCGTGGTCGACTAAGGCCTAATCGCCCTGATTCAGGGTAGGCTCGAGCCCCTCGGTGGGGACGTGTATGAGCTGTAATGATGATAAATAAAATAAGAAGAATTTCCAAAATGAAAGAAAACAAAATCATTTTATATTATCTTGTTAAGAAGTTTTCGTGACTCCTAATACCCCGCAACTATATAGAAGTTTCACTTCAAAAAATTCGAAAAAAAATCTTTAATTGAAGTAAAAAGTGGTTACAATGTTGTTGTTGTTGGCGGCGGCGGCGGTATAAGCCTTAATATTTTCCCTACAGTGGTGACCCCGGGCTTGAACACAACCAACGCTCCTTTAATGAACCAGCAGCGCGATACTCCAACATTAAGCCTCCAGCCAGTAAAGTAAGCCTCAGCAGCACAGCAGTCGCATCGTACCGAAGTTTAATCAGGACCATCAACCACAAAACACGTTTTTTGTACTTCCCATATACAGTCTAAATAATCCATATTATAGTCGTTCAACGGAGTCGTCTAGACACGGCAATCTTACAGGGGCCGAGAGGCAAGACTGAGGAGTCCCAGGTTCGTTAGTCTCTGTTGTTCAGAATCTCGGGACACAATGGTGCAGCTGCAGCGATGCCTAGGTCTAAATAATCCATATTATAGTCGTTCAACGGAGTCGTCTAGACACGATAATCTTACAGGGGCCGAGAGGCGAGACTGAGGAGTCCCAGGTTCATTAGTCTCCGTTGTTCAGAATCTCGGGACACAATAGTGCAGCTGCAGCGATGCCTAGGTCTAAATAATCCATATTATAGTCGTTCAAAGGAGTCGTCTAGACACGGCAATCTTAAGGGGGCCGAGAGGCGAACTGAGGAGTCCCAGGTTCGTTAGTCTCTGTTGTTCAGAATCTCGGGACACAATGGTGCAGCTGCAGCGATGCCTAGGTCTAAATAATCCATATTATAGTCGTTCAAAGGAGTCGTCTAGACACGGCAATCTTAAGGGGGCCGAGAGGCGAACTGAGGAGTCCCAGGTTGGTTAGTCTCCGTTGTTCAGAATCTCGGGACACAATGGTGCAGCTGCAGCGATGCCTAGGTCTAAATAATCCATATTATAGTCGTTCAAAGGAGTCGTCTAGACACGGCAATCTTAAGGGGGCCGAGAGGCGAACTGAGGAGTCCCAGGTTGGTTAGTCTCCGTTGTTCAGAATCTCGGGACACAATAGTGCAGCTGCAGCGATGCCTAGGTCTAAATAATCCATATTATAGTCGTTCAAAGGAGTCGTCTAGACACGGCAATCTTAAGGGGGCCGAGAGGCGAACTGAGGAGTCCCAGGTTCATTAGTCTCCGTTGTTCAGAATCTCGGGACACAATAGTGCAGCTGCAGCGATGCCTAGGTCTAAATAATCCATATTATAGTCGTTCAAAGGAGTCGTCTAGACACGGCAATCTTAAGGGGGCCGAGAGGCGAACTGAGGAGTCCCAGGTTGGTTAGTCTCCGTTGTTCAGAATCTCGGGACACAATAGTGCAGCTTCAGCGATGCCTAGGTCTAAATAATCCATATTATAGTCGTTCAACGGAGTCGTCTAGACACGGCAATCTTACGAGGGCTGAGAGGCTGGCTGAGTCACAGGTTCGTTAGTCTCCACAATGTTGCAACTGCAGCGGTGCCTAGTTACTAGTAATGTCGGCGATGACGCAAACACCAAAGGCGTTGGACTTCTATATTGACAAATGCGTACAGCGAAGGAGTGGAACTCCTTGCCTGCGTCAGTTTTTCCCGATTCGTATAATTTGGAGATCTTCAAGGCAAGAGTGGATAGGCATTATTCGAGTTTGCGTGTACCATCCTCGACTGCATCATCGCTTACCATCAGGTGAGTTGCAGTCAAACGCACTCAAATTTTTAGTTAAAAAAACTGATTATAATTTGTATGGGAAGTCCAAAAAATTTCTTTCAAATTGAATATCGGTTTCTTGGGGAATGTTGCTTAGTTTTGTAAGTAGAAGCCACAGATAAACATTTTACAAAAAAAAAAACATTACCGAGTATTCACTAAAGTTCACGTGTGACCTTAAACACCAGTGGTATATTTTATCTCTGTGCGTGACCCACCCACATGGCTATTACATTTTTTTACTTTCGAGCAAGGATTTTCTATGAATATAATATTATATAGATTTTCCTTGCTTTCGAGTGACTGAGAATCGAGTGGCAGCCATGGATCGATTGTGTCTCTTATCATTAATAGACCCCCAAAAAACACAAAATAAACTTTTTTTTACTTTAGTTTCATTTATTTCACGTCACAAATTCATAGTAATACATATCAAGTCAAAATATAAAATGTCAATAGTGTTCAATGTACGAGTATGTATGTTGTGTGTGTATACTGTGTATCTGACCGTTTGGTGCTCTAGCATAGATGAGATACTTGTTACTGGCTCTAGTGCCTAAGGGTCCAGACACACGGACTGCATTCCAGCTGCAAATTCGCAGTTTGGATGCAGTTAAAGCGCTACTAACTAGGAGAACTGCATCCAAACTGCGAATTTGCAGCTGGCATACAGTCGAAAAGAAGTCCGTGTGTCTGGACCCATATGTAACTGAATAGCATTTAGGTTAGGAAAATATTATTTTATCGTAATATCTGTAGGTTTTTTCTTAAAATTTTCCTTACTTGATTTGTAGGGTTGCCAGAGTAGTAAAAGTTCACGTAGATATTATTTGTTTGCTCAAAAATAGTTTTGACGAATTTAACAAAACTTTGTTAACTTTAAAGTGCCTACCACACTACTAACTTCATTATTAATCAGCCTGCTTTGGCATGTGATTATGATGATGACCATTCAACTTATAACTGCCTACTACACTATGAAGTCACTACAAATCAGTCTGCTTTGGCAAGTGATGATGATGACCATTTACCTTTTAACTGCCTACTATATTATTATGAACTTCATTATTAATCAGCCTGCTTTGGCGTGTCATTATGATGACCATTTATTTTTTAACTGCCTACTACACTATGAAGTTCATTACTAATCAGCCTGCTTTGGCATATGATTATGATGACCATTTAACTTTTAACTGCCTACTATACTGTGAAGTTCATTACTAATCAGCCTGCCTTGGTACGTGATGATGATGACCATTTGACTTCTAACGGCCTACTACACTATGAAGTTCATTACTAATCAGCCTGCTTAGGCATGAGATGATGATGACCATTTAACTTTCAACTGCCTACTATACTATGAACTTCACTATTAATCAGCCTGCCTTGGCACGTGATGATGACCATTTAACTTTCAACTTTCTACTATACTATGAACTTCATTATTAATCAGCCTGCTTGAGCATGTGATGATGATGACTATTTAACTTTTAACTGCCTACGACACTATGAAGTTCATTACTAATTAGCCTGCTTTGGCATATGATGGTGATGACCGTTTAACTTTTAACTGCCTACTACACTATGAAGTTAATTACTAATAAGCCTGCTTTGGCATGTGATTATGATGATCATTTAACAGCTGCCTACTAAACTAAGAAGTTCATCATTAATCAGCCTGCTTTGGCATGTGATGATGATGACCATCAGCCAAAAGACGCGTTCACTGCTGGACATAGGTCTCTCCCGAGTAATCACCTCGCTTGGCAGGTGGGTTGGCGATCGCATGCATGTGGTGTCCAGTATGCATAAAGGACGCTGCTGCTCATCCAGCGGAGTTAGTCGTCTCTTCGTTTTATTCGATAGGATAAGATTTCGAGTAGGCCTCATATAAATTTTATCAAAATCGATGTAGTACTTTTAGAGTTCCGTACCCAAAGGGTAAAAACGGGACCCTATTACTAAGACTTTGCTGTCTGTCTGTCTGTCCATTTGTCACCAGGCTGTATTTCATGAACCGTAATAGCTAGACAGTTGAAATGTTCACAGATGATGTAATTCTGTTGCCGCTATAACAACAAATACAAAAAAATAGAAAAAGTGAATAATAAGGGGGTTCTCCATACAAAAAACGTATTTTTTAAACATGAAGAAACTAGTGTCATCTAGTATGATGGTAGGGAATCTTTTGTGTGCGGTTCAGATTCGCACTTGGCCAGTTTTTTTAGAAAATTACCAAAAACTTTTAAAAAAATGCCAAATTGTAGTCAATTTTTAAGAGTTCAGGGTTTCCAATTATGTTCACAGCTCCTGACGGCGTCCATACGATAGGTACTTCCGCTCTAGACTAGCGGGGGTCGGCCGCGCTGCGGATTTCGGAGGTTTTCTCAGTATTTTTGTATAAAACCTATAAAAACTAGTTACTGATCTAGGAAGCTGATTAAATTTTGTTTTTGATTATATTTTTTTTAGATTTCTTCTATGACAAAAAAAATAAAATAGAACACGATTAATCAGATTTTTTTTAATATTATTATTTGTTTTTATATTCTACATAAATACAGTTCAAAATGATTGTTTTCTAATGGCTAGGTAATGTAACTACATGATACAAAACAAAAAAAAGAGTTTTTTCGACCAAGATACGGTGATAAAATGTGATAAAATCACAACACAGTGAAGCAGTATTAGTTTAAAATACAATTTACTTACCTTTTTATGAATTTACCAGCAGAATTGATCCAAATTCGTCACGAAATTCTAACCTTTACCACCAAACACATCACTTTTTCACAAGATTTTGTTTCGAAAAGGAAACTATGTAAAAATCACTTCACAGTAACGCAATAACACCTTCCTATATGCATAAATTCAATTTACTGAGAATTCCGTGCTAATTTCATCAAAATTGAGACACAATCTCAAAAAATCTGGTAAATAATCAAGAAAATATGGCCGACTTTTATTTGTAAACTTGTCTCTGTCTTACCACAATTATTTTAATAGCTGTGGGTTTAAGGCCTGATAATACAGACCTAATGGCCGGACCTTTATTTCGCGTACATTTTCGCCAAAGATTACCAACTTTTGTATACTTTTTTCAACCATAAACCCGAGCGCGTCAACGTACGTAAAAAAACAACCCAAATGGGCTGTTGACGAAGTAACTATTTAGTAATCTGTGCTGTTGGGCAGTTGAGCGATGTCCGCTATTTGCCCAGGTTGGTTGTTGGTCGCGTAACTAGTTAATCAAGTCCACGTCCCCTTTTGTCCTTACTAAGAGTAACCGTATTTACTTTTTTTTTTATTTAATTCACAATTGGTAAGCCCTTGTCATCATCTCACCTGATGGTAAGTAACGATGATGCCGAATATGGAAGCGGGCTAACCAAGATTCCCCAACACAATGGAGAACTGGCTATCTTATCTTCAAATCGGAACACATCAATGTTATTAACAGTGATGTGTGGCGGCAAGACTTAGATAAGATGGTGGTAGCTAGCCAAGCGGGCTTAGAAAACGCCCTACCACCAACCAAAACAAGTCTTACAAGTTGACCGGGAATCGAACCCTCGACCTCCTGGTGTGATGCTAATGGACTATCCAATATGCCACGGAGGCGGTTAAAATATAATATTGTAATGTACATTTCTGAATGACAGATGGTAAAGGCTACGCGAGAAAGTATACATAGAGTGGCTGGCTCATTTATTATTTATTCTGTGAAATATTTCCCCTCTGAAAACTAACTCACAAACCAACTATAGTACCTACTAACAGATGAGGGGTGTAAAAACAAAGTGACCTCAGTTAATATTTTGTTTTTTTAATCTGTGAATGTCAAGTTTTTCTTTGTGTCTATGGCTACATGTCAGCAAAAAAGTTTAGTTGCAAAAATTCAGTCTCGAATAATATTTTTTTCTAAAACGACTTTAGTAGCAAACACGCCTCATTCCAATACAAACTGTATTCATGTTAAAACAAAACAGATAGATTCTCGATTTTCAGTGACATATTATAGGACTGAGGTCACTTTGCTTCTATACCCCTCAGATGTAACACAATAGGGATGACGACAGCACCAGAAATAAATTATGAACTCTTGATCACTAAATTGCCCTCCTACTTAAACTTCGAAAAACCTTACTCGTTTTGTTTTCCATCAAGTCATCGATTTTTAATTCACCAAATACAAAAAATGAGTACTTAAATGACGCTGCACAACTGACGTCACGCCTAGGTATTTCAAACATTTTTAGAGCAAAGTGTCGTTTTTGACAGATGATAAAAAGTAACTCGGATGACTAACATTCGTTATCCCTATTGCTATCACATTGACAATCTTCGTAGAGAGAGAAGTAAGGGCTTTGTAGAGACGGACGTTATCGGTGACGAATCGCAGACCGAACAAATGGGTTGGCTGCGAAATTTTGAATATTTTCCCCAAAGATATCTACCCTTTTGCTCAGGATGAGTAAAACCAAACAACGGGGGCGCACCGTGAGCAAAGTATACATATTAGTACTAACATACAGTATGGACACTCCCTGCCGCTCTCTAGATTGCGACCTCACCCCCTCGTCACCCAGATTGATACAGATTGATTAAAGTTTGGTTCTCGAACGTATAGGATTTAGCCGTGATTTTGTTTGCTCCGTCATTTGTTTTTAGATATGTCATTTCGCGCCCCTTGTATGAAATGTCCGGGGTGTGCCGTGAGTTTGGGGGGCCCAGGGCTTACACTACTTGGGGGTCTGCCTAATTATTCAACAGTCATTTCCATTTTGTCAAAAAACGATTGCATAATAATAACATTACACCTCTTTTTTGGGAATTCGGGTAAAATTTATTCTATGTCACCCTCGGAATCAAGAGGAATCTAAAGATACTTCGCACTCATAAATCCATCAAGCCGTTTAGAAAATATCGTGGAATAACATACACATACACATACATATCTATATTAACTTACTTTAGACTTGAAAATAATACACACTTTTTGTAAAAAAAGAAAATAATAAAATATTTTATCTAACATGAGATGACACACAAACAGCAACTATAACATTGTCCATTGTCTTCAATGGGGGCCCTTTATATCCACGGGGCCCTGGGCTGCAGCCCTAGAAAGCCCTTGTACAGATCCGCCCCTGCCAAACAACTTGGCAAATAGACATGAGAAACTAAGTACAGTGTAAACTCTGTAAAACGTCACTCGATATAACGGTTCACTCTTTGAAACGTTAAAATTTTCTGGTTCCATTTTACTTTGATGCTAATTTCTCTCTGTTTAACGAAAACTCTCAATAACGTCATAAAATACCCGGTCCCTTCAGTGACGCTATATAGAGTTTACACTGTATTTTAAACTCGCCAAAAAAACATAACAATTATAAAGTACTTCGTTCCACCTTAAACTACACTACACTACCCTACCCTACACTACACTACCCTACTCTACCATACCCTACACTACACTACCCTACCCTACTCTACCCTACACTACACTACACTACACTACCCTACCCTAACTACACCTACACTACACTACACTACCCTACCATAACAATTTTTTGACTGTTTTTTTTTTATTGATGAATATCATATTTTAATACTTATTACCCTATTTCGGACAAAAATCATAAAAATTGGTCCAGCCGTTCTTGAGTTATAAATGGTGTAACTAACACCACTTTCTTTTATGTTGGTATATAGATTACTTCAACTAGAATTTTTTATATCAAAATTCATAAGAACTGCGTACCTTATTGCTTTAATTGACGACGTTTTCCACTAAAAGCACAGATAACTGCGTTCATCGCTCTAAAATCGTTATTTTGAAATTTTTGCTCTTCGTGAAATAACAATTTCGTACCATTCCCACATCGGCGACGTGTTCCACGAAGAGCATCGATTAAAAGAGCAACAATGGTTTTCACGGAAAGCATTACTTATACAAACTCATACAATTTCTATTGACTTTGTACAGGTACTTGCCATCATTACTACTCAAAAATCATTGTATTAAAATCGTTGCTCTTCGTGAAATAAGAATTCCGTACTTTTCCCTTCATTGGCGACGTGTTCCACGAAAAGTATCGATTAGAGGAGCAACAATGGTTTTCCTTGTAAAGTAAAAAGGTTGGGGAAGAGTTACATCGTATTGTAGGTATAAATTTGTAATCAAAACTCTTTGCTTGTATTATTGATATAAGAATTCCGTACCTTTCCCTTCATTGGCGACGTGTTCCACGAAAAGTATCGATTAGAGGAGCAACAATGGTTTTCCTTGTAAAGTAAAAAGGTTGGGGAAGAGTTACATCGTATTGTAAGTATAAATTTGTAATCAAAACTCTTTGCTTGTATTATTTGTACCTGGCTGGTAATAATAATATTAAAAAAGGTTAACATTTCAAATTTTAATATAAAAAAATAAAAATCCTACAATTTTTCAATGGTATTTTCCGTCTACGAAAATTTGTAAAAGTAACGAATAAATTCGCTATGTTTTGAAACTTTATTAAAAAAACCGGTCAAGTGTGAGTCAGACTCACGCAAAGTTACGTAGTCTTTTCAAAAGTAAATGAATATTTGAAGAAACAAAATTGTATTTTCAGTTGGTAACAGAACATTTTGTATGGAACTTTTTTTAAAATCCAACTGCACATCTTAAGTTGGTCGGCTATTAATCCTGAACAAAGAAAGTCTATATACTTAGCCGTGATAGTTTTCCTTTTAAATTGATTATATGTCCTACCTAAAGCCTACCTACTATTAAAAATATTTTTCACATGTCCTGAAATAATCAAGATTCAAGATATTTATTTAAAATAGGTGCAAATTACACTCTTTCTGATAGTCATAAAATATTGATTTCATAATTTCATTTGTAAAAAATTAAGAAATAAACATGATAGTCATAAAATAGTGATTACATAATTTCATTTGAAAAAATCAAGAAATAAACAATCATTAGTTAATTACGCCAAAATCCAATCCGCGATATAAAAAAAAAACAAATAATGTCATTAGAACATAAAAACAATATAACTCAAGAAGTTATGTATTGAATGTCATGAACACCTTTGACAAGTGTAGGTCAGTTCACACGGTCAGCACCCGGTCACGAGTATAACGCGAGAGTCAGCCATCGCTCCTCTCAACCATATTAGAGGGAAAGGAACGACCCGGCTCCCGATGCGCCACCATCCGCACGAACATTTAAGCGAACGTGCACCACTCATGTCAATGCTAAGATAAAAAAAATAATTAAATGAAGTACTACCTTATACTTGTCATGTCTTGTCGCTTCTTTTAAATAATTTTGAATAATTTGTAACATACTCAACAAGCTTGAGATCAAAGTTGTATGTCTTTTGTTCGTAAAGCGAAAACAATTTTTCTCTACTCTTTTATATACCTACAGTTGCCCAGTCACTAAACTTGAATTTTTGATTTACCTTAATTGTTTTTAATTTGAATATATTTTCAAACTCTGCACTGAGCACTTCAAAAAATAACTTGAAAAAACTATTTGGGTCTTGTTGATCTAACATTGAGTTTGGTAGCTTTTGGACAAGTACATCTTTGTACATCTCTAATCTTTGAGGAATGACAGATCTCGTTTGAACTGTAATTATTTCTCTACTTATTTCACATGGAAATAGTACAAGCTGACCACTGTGGTCAGATTTTAAACACTTTATGATACTTTTTTGTCTGTGTTCGCAATTACAGAAAACATTAACTAAACATGTAGCTGATGTTGCTGTCACTCTAGTAGGCTCGTGAAACAAAAATCTAGATCAAACGACTTAAATAAGCTTATTAATCTTGTTGTTAAACTTGTTTATTTAAGGATATCTACATTGAAATCGCCGCAAACAATGATAGATTTGTTACCTTTGCTTAATATACTTAAGGCATCTTCTAATACATTTTCTAAAACTAAGAAATTTTCATCCTTTGTCATATTATGTGTACACACATAATATGACATGTTTCTCCAATTCAACACTGGATAATTCAATATTTCTCTCAACCGAAAGCTTGACCATGTCTTTACGTTCTTTGACTTTTAAGTTATTACGAAGAAAAATAAGTGAGCCTCCACATTGGGCAACCTTTCGGATGAAGGAACTGGCCATACAATAATTATCGAAGCTAAACATCGTTTGATTTTCTTTAAGCCAGTGTTCAGTGATACAAAATATAACCATATATTTATCCAAAAACATTTCTATTTCTAGTCAGACACTTGACTCTAACAAAATTAGTAATTTAAAGCTTAACATCTCGGAAACGGATACCAGAATCGAAAAATTGTTGTAGCATACCCTGAGTAGCTTTTTAAGACCTATTCAACAATACCTAACACTATAGGGTACGTCAACGAAAGAAAACCGCTCAAGTGCGAGTCAGAACCGCACACATAGGGCTCCGTACCATTATACTAGATGGCGCTAGTTTCTTCAGTTCCGTACTATCATACTAGATGGCGCTAGTTTCTTCACGATTAAAGAAAAACACGTTTTTTTGTATAGAGACTTTCATTTTTTCTAAATTTTAGTATGTGTTGTTATAGCGGCAACATAAATACATCATCTGTGAAAATGTCAACTGTCTAGTTATCACGGTACATGATATACAGCCTAGTGACAGACGGTTGAATAGCGAAGTCTTAGTAAAAGGGTTCTCAAAAAAACTCACCCCTTCTTTACATGTAGAGTAGATACCCGAAAAAACATACTCTCGATTTTATTGTACTAGTTTATTGGCTTTATATTTATGCCTATTTACAGCTTTCTAGTAATAATATGTAGTATCTGAGCTAAGCCGCGGACAGACATGGCGAAACTATAAGGGTACCTTGCTGACTACAGAACCCTAGTAAAAATGTAACACAGGCAGCGAATAAATTTTAATATTTTTCTTAAGTGGACTCTGAACCCACAGCGAAAATTTGACTTTTCATACTAACTGCGATAACGATGTACACCTCTTAAATGTTAACCGATTTGGACTAATTTTTGACAAGTTATCAGTTAGAACAAAAGCTAAAGTTTCGTTTTTTAAATTACTGATTATAATTTAAATCATCATCATCATCATTACAGCTCATATACGTCCCCACCGAGGGGCTCGAGCCTACCCTGAATCAGGGCGATTAGGCCTTAGTCGACCACGCGGGCCCAGTGCGGGTTGGTCGACTTCACACACAACCTTCGAGTTTCTTCGCAGGCGTGTGCAGGTTTCCTCACGATGTTTTCCTTCACCGTTAAAGCAATCGGTAAGTATGTACGTAAGTTTTTGAAAAACTCATTGGTACATTGGCCGTCCAGATTTGAACCCGGTACCTCTGGTTAGATGGACCGAGTCGTTACCGGTTGAGCCACCGACGCTTTTTATATAAATAATAATAAAATAAATAAAAGGTCTAAATTAGTTTTGTATGAAAACACGTGAACGACAATCAAATTCAACTCATTAACTCTATCGAAAAAAATAAATGAATAGCTTATGTTCTGAGTGACATCAAAAATTGGTCCAAATCGGTTAACATTTAAGAGGTGAAAACCGTTATCGGCATTTGTATGAAAAGTAGCAGCTTCATAATCCTCTTAATCTAATGCAGTATCAGTCAGTAGCACAAAGTAGTAGTAGTTTCAAACGTTACCAGTCTGGAAATATTAACGTTTAAAATGCAGCTCGCTGTGTTCGCCCATTTTGAATTAACAAAGAAACTTTTTTCCCAACCCAATATTACTCATACAAAGTCACTCGAAACTTCTAGTGCCTTTGTATGGGTAACAAGCAGTATATATACATGCAAGCCTACTCAGATGACAGAGTAGTTCTAGTCTCAGGAAAGGTGCTAAATACCGTTAGAGACATAACAATGAGAGGACTGAAGATTGTCGCAGACTGGTGTCAGGACAAGGGGCTTGGCCTCAACCCAGACAAAACAAAAGTGATTCTCTTCACCAAGTAGAGAAAAAACATAGACTTGGAGCCGATAGCGTTATGGGGCACTATACTAGATACCACTGAAGAAATGAAAGATCTAGGCATAACTCTGGACAGAACTATGAGCTTTAACATGCACATAAAGGAGCAGAGTAAGAAGGCCATTATGACTCTGATACAATGCAGGAGGGCAGTAGATAAGATCTGGAGGCTAAAACCTCATATCTGCCAGTGGATATACAAAGCAGTCATACTTCCAAGACTACTGTATGGTGCGATAGTGTGGTGACACAGAACCAACATATGGTCAAATATTCGAGAGTTAAGGAAAGTACAAAAAGCTGCCAACCTAATGACCACAGGTGCCATGACATCCACGCCAACGATGGCACTCGATGTGGCTTTGGGACTGAACCCGATCCAGATGAAGGCTAAGAAAAGAGCAGCAGAGAAATGGTATAGGATCACAGCATGCAAAGAATGGAAGGCAAACCCTACGGATACAGGTCATGCCTCAATACTAGACGCTTTGGGTAGAGATATGTCGCTATTAATGACAAATAACGGCCTAATGAAGAAAAAAAGGACCTTCAACAAAAAGTTTATAATACATATAGGAAAAAGAACAAACTGGGAACTGGAAGCCTTAGAATCCCAGCTCACCTGCTACACAGATGGATCTAGAATGAAAGGCACTGGGCTAGCAGGCGCAGGGATTCACGCACCTAGCAACCCAGAAAAAGACAAGGTTCTGGCCCTGGGAACTTACACCAGTGTCTTTCAAGCGGAGGTATTTGCAATTAACCACTCGTCTGTCGCATTCCGCCTGGCGGCAAAATAAAAAAAACCCTGTCTGTCGCTGCTCGCCAGGCGGAACGATTTACGGCGGTTCAAATTAGCGCCTAAACTAAATCAAAAGTTGCATAAGAACCAATAGAAAGCTAGGAAATGAATGGGAATGAAGTTGGCTACCTCTGTGGCCAATCATTAGCCACACTTACAGTACAATAATATTCAGAGAAACTTCACTCAAAATTCATGTCTCGTACTTCAAATCGCGAGTGAATGTGCGCACAATTTACGTTGTTGTTTCTGTGTTTCTGAAAAAGATTTGCGGTGAAAACGATGCCAGGGTACGTAATCATTTATTTTAATTACTTATAATAACTTATACTTCTGATTTTTTGTGAAAACTTTTCCTTCAAACTATGGCCTTTTTGTGACTGTTTTTTTGGCATTTTTTTGTTACTTAAATGGTCTAAATATTAAGTAAAGAATTATTTTTCTTTTATTTTTTGTTTTAAACACTCTAATTTAGATAAATATTTTATATGGAAATACACAATATTCCATTTAGATTCACAGAAAATCCAATAAAAGTAAACAGTAGCGCGCCCAGAACCCCTGTCTGTCACTGTCTATCTGGCGGTTGCGACACACAGGGAGGGTGGGAGTTATTATAGCTTGACAGTTGAGAGGTTATGGAATGTACGGAAGAAGTGCTGGCGGACTCATGGGAAAAGTTCAACAGCACTATAATCTATTCAGATAGCCAGGCAGCAATCAAAGCACTGGCCAAGGCAGAAACCTCATCAAGGCTAGTTATGGAGTGCAAAGACACACTCAATAAACTGGCAGAGAGAATGGCGGTCAAATAAGCATGGGTTGCAGGACATCAAGAAAATTAAGGCAATGAAAGAGCAGGCATGCTAGCACGAGAGGGTGCCAGCTCAAGATTTATAGGACCGGAGTCTCGACTTCCAATATCAGTCAGTGTCACAAAGGGAGTGATCGCAGAGCTTATGAAGCGCGAAGCCCAGGAAGTATGGGTAGGAAATAATAGTTGCAGACAAGCGAAAATGTTCCTGAAGGGAAGGAATCGCAGGAGGAGCAGAACATTACTATCGCTAGGCCGGAAAAGCCTGGCAATGGTCATGGGCATAGTAACAGGACATTGTAGGCTAAATAGATATATGTCCCTAATAGATAGGACCATAGACCCCTACTACCTCAACTGTGGAGAACTGGAGACCAGCCAGCAATATTTAGCTGAGTGTGTACTCTACAGCAGGCTAAGGTGGGAGACGTTTGGCGCCAATAGGATCAGGGAAGAGGAACTATGCGGCCTGGAAATCAGTCACATAGCGGAGTATTGTCGAAGGAGCTTAAGGGTTGAGGGGGGGACGCCACCGGGGTCACAGTAACCATTGTGCCTCCATGGGAATAGGGTGTAATAGGGTGAATAGGGTGTAAGCGGAGTCCACCTAGCGACTTAAACACCCGCCTGTACCCCGCAGGCGTCCCACCCAATAATAAAAATAATAATGGGTAACTGCCATCATTGCTTTTCAAATCTTTCTCTTAAACTTGTTGCTCTTCGTGTAATAGGTACATCTCATACGACACCAGTGCTGACCATGTCTCGGAATCTTAGCCAATATAACAGCTATGGACCGGCATACGCAAACAGCGTTTTTATGCCTACATCAAGAGCAGATTCGCTCATTTCATCTTAGTCGATCAGTATTCACCAAATCGGTTGAAGGTCGAAGTGAGTGAAATTTGTCATATCATTCGTATTAGGTAGGACATTCCGAGTACGTCTCTCTATCTCTGTCATTCTTTATATTTGAACGAGATTCGGTAGACTAATAGCGGTGTGCGTGTAGGTGTTTCCGTCTAGTTGTATTTGACTTATTTTTTTATTATATATATGGATAGGGCCAGTCCATTATATTTGATCGAAGCTCGCTACTTTTCTAGTCGTTCAAAGAGTTTAAAAGTATTTTTATAAAATTTGATGCCTATCGATCCAATCGCTCAACGGTCACTCCTTGCTTATTAAAGTTGATAATATCACTAACTCGTAATTTTTTTCTGAAATGGTGTGACGTGGCTTAACAATGTCAGTAGGTACCGTGACTCGAACTCATTACTGCTATTTGGGGCGGTGGGGCGATAGAAAATTATCGTTGAAATTGTAGTGGAGCATAGTTACCTACTTAAAACGTAAATGGAAGGATATTTTTAAGATTCAAATCTATACATACAATAAAATCATAAAGGCAAAAAATCCAACCACTAAACCTGAGTTACTAAATATGTTAGAACAGTTATAAAAATGTTTGTTTGTCTCTTTGTTTGAACGTTTGTTTGTTTGAACGCGCATCACGCAAAAATTCCTGAACGGATTTTGACGAAACTTAGTACAGTCACACCCCGGACACTGCATAGTGCATTCAACGGTCGTGAAATGACATTTCTATAAACAAATGACGGAGCACACAAAATCATGGCGAAATCCTATACGTTCGAGAACCAAACTAAAACCAATCTGTATCAATCTGGGTGACGAGGGGGTGAGGTCGGAATCTAGAGACCGGCAGGGAGTGGCCATACTGTATATACTATATATTAATAGTGACAGCTTATATCCCAGAATAACAAATATACAAACAGTATCCCGAAAACTGGGCGAAATATAGTAAACCAGCAACCAAAACCCTATGTATAGTACAAAGTTAGTATATTTCAGAGGTCCATTATATTTGAACGTGGATGTATATGACGTGCGAACTGTGAATAGTGAATCACTGCCTTCCTTACTGATGCCGAAAATGGAAGCGGGCTTACCAAGATTCCCTAATGCATTAGAACTGGACATCTCATCTTCATACGGAACACATCATGGGTATTAACATTGATGTTATGGCGGCAAGACAGATAACATGGTGGTAGCCAGCCAGGCGGGCTTAGAAATGATCTATCACCATCCAAACCAAATCTTACAAAGTAAGATCCGCTTAAAATCGAACCCACGACCTCCTGATGTGTAGCGAATGGACTAATTACTACACCCTAGGACCGGTTTACTTTCAGCCCAAATTTTAAAGGAACAGATTTACAGCGTGTACGGTGATCTTGGTCAAATAGCACACAAAGTCCCGAACGTGTGAGTGGGCAATATTCACCCTTAAAAACGAGCTAGCAATAGCTTTATATGATTCTATCCTTAACTAGATCGCGAAAGATGACGTCGTAATGCGGCTTCGACGCATCCTCCGTACCGCGTTCAAGCTCAGACGGTGAAATGTTTTAAATATTAAAAAAGAAAATAATAAAAAGGGGTAAAAAATATATAATAATATGAGAATATGAAAATACTATAACAAAAATCACAACTTACCTAACGTACTTATCGGGCATGCATACGTACAAAATTTTAACCACCTCCGTGGCGTAATGGTTAAGTCCATTAGCTTCACATTAGGAGGTCGCGGGTACAATTCCCGGCGAAGTCTAATTATGGAAGACGTGGTTTGGTTGATGAAGGGCATTTTCTAAGCCGGCCTGGCTAGATACCACCATCTTATCTAAGTCTTGCCGGCAATCATCAATGTCAACAGCATTTATGTGTTCCGGCTTGAAGATAAGATAGCCAGTTACCCATTTCGTTAGGTTCTTGGTAAGCCCGCTTCCATCTTCGGTATCATTGTCACTTACCATCAGGTGAGATGATACCAAGGGTTTACCTATTGTGGATAAAAAAAGGTAAGTTACAAAACTTTTTACTGTTTTATAAGTTTTGACCCCGCGAGTGTGCCTGGTAAGGTGACGGTGACGGTGTCGGTGACGGTGTCACGAGTTCAATGGTTTTTTCCGATCTCAGAAACAGTTTTATAAGTTTTGACCCAGCGGGTGTTCCTGGTAAGGTGACGGTTACGGCGTCGGTGAAGGTGTCACGAGTTCAATGGTTTATTTCGATCTCAGAAACGGTTTTATAAGTTTTGACCCTGCGGGTGTTCCTGTTAAGATGTCGGTGACGGTTACGCGAGTTCAATGGTTTTTCCCATTTCAAAAACAGTTTTACAAGTTGGGACCCTGCGAATGTTTCTGTTAAGGCAACTAATATATATACTGTGGTTAAGGTGTCAGTGACGGTATCGTTAACGGCGTCGAGTGTTCAATGGTTTTTCCTATCTCAAAAATTCCTAACGCGCCTTAAAAAAAATTTACTTCAAAAATCCGTTCTGATTCTAACCTCGCCACGTAAATTTTTAAATGGTGATTTTTGTTAGCGTTACGTGTCCCTATCCCCGTATGTCAGCTAAACCGCTTTTTCATAAAATTTTAAAAGTTTTGTAAACAGTAGGACACATTCAATGACATATTCAAGAAAAATTATCACTTCTAAATAGTATTTATGGGTCTCTGCGTGATCGAATCAGAAACAAGGAGATCCGTACGAGAACCAAAGTTGAAGGTTGGAGCGAAAAACGTAGCGTAGGCAGGCCTCCTACTCGGTGGACCGATGACCTGGTGAAGGTTGCGGGAAGCTGCTGGATGCGGGTAGCTTAGAACCGGTCGTCGTGGAAATCCTTAGGGGAGGCCTATGTCCAGCAGTGGACGTCCTTCGGCTGATATGATGATGATATAGGGTTCCTTAGTTCGGCAGTAATAGTTGACTAACTGAAATATTGTATGCTTGCGATAGTAGGTTCTTGGTGGAACACTGAACTGAACATATTTAGGTTTTTCTTGCACTATTCCACAATTACTGTAAATAAAACAAAAATTTGTTTATACTGCAACCGGTTTCGTGATCATATTCAGGCAGTAGACTACTTTATTTCAAAGTGAGGGTAGTGTGATACTTACTAAAAATAGGGATAACAGTTTCTGAAAAAATCTACCAAAACGGTAGTTTTTGTGTCATACTAGTACCTAAATAAATAAATAAGATAACAATTGTATCTGAATGTCAAATTTAAAATTACTAAAATTACAAATGTCAGCTTAGTTTTTTGAATTTAAATACCTAAAACAGGCGATGTCGAGAGATGTGTCTGATCGTTAAGCAATGGAAATTTGGCTGTGAGTCTCTGTTTGTTTACTTCCAGGGCTTCAAGGGCATTTAGTTTGCTTCCTTTCTTACAAACGTGTAGGATTCTTGTATCTCTTGTCAAACGTCTTGTCTCTTGAAGCCAAACGAAGAAACGCTCCAGACCCAGACTTGGAGAAAAATACCATATCTTGGTGACATATCCCAGAAACTAAAAAGAACCCTTGACAATTGCCTTTTACTCGACCAAGTCACTTAAAAACCGTATCTGCAATAATAAAGACACAATCCCAATAAATGAACACAGCGGTATCTATAAACTCACATGCGGAACCTGCCAAGGAGTTTACGTCGGGCAGACAGGCAGAAAGTTCAAAGTGAGGATAAAGGAACATATCAACAGTTGGCAAAAGAAGTCAACAACATCAACCTTTGCAGAACACCTCAATGAACATGCTCACACTTTTGACCCGACAAGAGATACAAGAATCCTACACGTTTGTAAGAAAGGAAGCAAACTAAATGCCCTTGAAGCCCTGGAAGTAAACAAACAGAGACTCACAGCCAAATTTCCATTGCTTAACGATCAGACACATCTCTCGACATCGCCTGTTTTAGGTTATTATTATTATATCAGCTCATATACGTCCCCACCGAGGGGCTCGAGCCTACCCTGAATCAGGGCGATTAGGCCTTAGTCGACCACGCGGGCCCAGTGCGGGTTGGTCGACTTCACACACAACCTTCGAGTTTCTTCGCAGGCGTGTGCAGGTTTCCTCACGATGTTTTCCTTCACCGTTAAAGCAATCGGTAATTATATGTACGTAAGTTTTTGAAAAACTCATTGGTACATTGGCCGTCCAGATTTGAACCCGGTACCTCTGGTTAGATGGACCGAGTCGTTACCGGTTGAGCCACCGACGCTTTTAGGTTATTTTAATTTAAATTCAAAAAACTAAGCTGACATTTGTAATTTTAGTAATTTTAAATTTGACATTCAGATACAATTGTTATCTTATTTATTTATTTAGGTACTAGTATGACACAAAAACTACCGTTTTGGAGGATTTTTTCAGAAACTGTTATCCCTATTTTTAGTAAGTATCACACTACCCTCACTTTGAAATAAAGTAGTCTACTGCCTGAATATGATCACGAAACCGGTTGCAGTATAAACAAATTTTTGTTTTATTTACATTAATTGTGGAATAGTGCAAGAAAAACCTAAATATGTTTAACTGAAATATTTTGATTTGTAAAAAGTTCATAGATTTTCCATACGATTTTTTTTTATATATATTTATATTGAAAAAAACCAGTTAAGTGCGACTCGGGGTCACACAAACATAATTACGCACCAAAGGTGTAACTACCAACAGAACAAGAACTCTCAGTACATACTTTGCTTTAGGTAAATAGAAGTCTACTGATTCTGGAAATTGGAAATTTTATTTTTCCTGTGTAAACGGAAGGACTTTTGATTTTTCTATAGTTGTTTTTCTGTAATATATACATTCCATCTTATATACTGTTGTTTTTTTAAGATTAATTTCGTAGACAAGGGGAAGGATGACCCCCCCCCCCCCCCCGGGGTCAATTTTTACCTGTTTTCTCAAATAACTTCAAATCTATTTTTGTTAATTATATATGTTTAGAATTCTCACAACAAGCGCTTTTATTTGATATATCACAATAAAATTTTGCAAATATTATTTTTTTAAATTTTCTTATTTGTCCCCCAAAACTGGCCCCCATGTTTAAAATTCATTATTTTTATGTTACTTTTCCGACTTTGGGTCACCGACTCAAATAAGTGTACCAAATTTTTTAACTCAATCGGTCCAGTGGTTTCAGAGCAAATTGGCTAATACACGAACGGACAGACACACGAGTAATCCTTTAATGGTTCCGTTTTTACCTTTTGAGGTACGGAACCCTAAAAACTACTTTGTTTTTCAAAATACACATTTATTTTTAGAAAGCTTCCTGAAACCTAACATTGCGCATAGTCTGACTTGTACTGGGCCGATTTTTAACCGACTTTTTAATTCGACCGTATATATTTTTTATTTTTTTTAGTGTTCGCGGATAACTTCGTCGTCTATGAACCGATTTTGATGATTCTTTTATTGTTCGAATGGAGATATCCCAAGGGTGGTACCATTATAAGCAAACCAAGATCTGATGATGGCATCCCAGAGAAATCTAGGGGAACCTTAGTTTCCTTTTTAAAGTCGGTTTTTTTTACAAAATTTTAATTACAAGCTTAGAATAATATGTAGCTTATAAGCTCGCCGTGTTAGTTAGTTAGTCTGTCTGTTAGTTACTTTGAGACAAATCTTGAAAGCTTAATTAGAACCAATTCTCGGTTTCCGATTGAGCTGAAATTTTGCATACACGTTAAATTTGGAGAACAGTGCATGTCTAGATAAGTGACGTCATTCTTAATCCAATATTTATACACTTCCACGATATGGGTATCAAATGAAAGGGTTTGCTGGAAAGAATACGAAATAAAAAAAAATATTTTCAAATTGAAGCTACAAGCTTATTTTTTAAGTTTTTCGTTAGTTAATATGCAGCAGAAAGAAATTTACGGAGAGAACTGAGCCCGCTTACATATTTGCACATTTCCAAACAACTAAGGCCGTATTTCCCATGACACTATTGAAAATAAAAGACGATTTTGGGATTTCACCTCCAAATTTCATCATCAGATGAACTTCAAAATACCAAAAGGATTTAATACGGCTTCATACAAAATACCAAAAGGATCTAATACGGCTTCATACAAAATACCAAAAGGATCTAATACGGCTTCATACAAAATACCAAAAGGATCTAATACGGCTTCATACAAAATACCAAAAGGATCTAATACGGCTTCATACAAAATACCAAAAGGATCTAATACGGCTTCATACAAAATACCAAAAGGATCTAATACCGCTTCATACAAAATACCAAAAGGATCTAATACGGCTTCATACAAAATTTATGCTCAATCGGCCCCTAGAAGTCGCCCTTAAATCAATCGCAAGATTTGACCCAAACAAACTGACATATAAATACATACATACAAACATTGCAATTTAAATAAGAGCTTTTAGTAAAAATGAAAATCTAGAGATGTGCAATTATAGAAAGCCTAAAAATAAAATTAAATCATAGCCTTTTGTACGTATCTATTATTCCCAACAACAAAGTTAAAATTTAAAATAAAGTTAAAATTTTTCAAAGAGATTTGGTATCAAGTAAGTAAACTCGAACGAAAATCACCTTTGTTTATGAAGAAACATGAACAACGTTTCAATGACTTTTCGAGGGTGCGCAGTGCGCGAGCCGCAAGCGGCTTGCGAGCGTAAATAAAAGTAGCCTTTGTGTCTATCTACCAAATTTCAGTCAGATCCGTTGAAAGAGTAACAAACATACATCCATACATTCTTATAAACGTTCGCGTTTATAATATTAGTAGGATTTAATAAAGTATTGTCTTACTTCATTTATTAACAAACATCGTCTAATTAGATAAAAGGGTCTCTGCCTGTAGGGTGGGCAACTAAACTTGCCCTTAAACGTGCCCGGACCAAGCCCGGACTCAATCCGGGATATGGAATTATCCTGCAACGCTTAACGACAGTGTTCGTATAGTAACTAGCTAAGAAACGAGCGGGTATTAACTGGAGGCTAGTGCCACAAAAGTTTTACGGTCGTGTCACAACTTTACTACAACTAACAAGAAGAACTTACTAAATTACCTTTATACAGGGCGTTCAGAAAATTGGATACACCTTTGAGGAGTGTTTCTGCTAAATAAACTGAACAACTTTTGTTCTACAAATTTGCTATAATCACAAAAAAAATTGACTTCCCATGTTATTATAAAGTTGGCGAATCATCTGATCGATTTATATGAGAAGTCCAAGCAAAAGTTGTTCAGTTTTATGAGTAGAAGCCTCTACAGGGTGTAACAAAATTGGTGTAGGTCCCGTAACTTGGGGCTTCTACTCATCATACTGAACAACTTTTGTTCTATGACTGCCGAAATCGCAAAAAAAATATTTTAATCTTCATACACATCGATGATCGACTAATTCAATACATTTTTGTATGGAGGGTCCAATTCTCTCTTTAAGAATTGACTACGGTTTTCTTGGGGAAAGGTGTTCAGTATGATGAGCAGAACTCCCAGTTAACGGGTCCTACACCAATTTTGTTACACTCTATATGAAGGGAGACTTTCCATTCGCTAAATTACGGAAAATGGTAAATAAACTAAACAATTTTCCCCAAGGAACCTATACAATCGGAGCCAAGAAAATTACTTCCTAAACTAATTGACATCAAATTGAGCGGTCGATTTTAAACATTACTTACTTCGCTGGCTCAGCGACCCGAAGTGGAACTTGGCCTCCGACATTAAAGTGCGCCACTCTATCCTATTTTGTGTCAAGTTTTTTTTTTATTATTTTTTACAATTTTAAACTTTGTATGGTAAATATTTTGTATAGATTTCTTAGGGAAAGTTATTCCATTTCATGAGTAGAATCTGCTATTTGCCGCTTTTCATCGAATCATAAGTATCCCTGTATTTCTCATTAAACTGAACAACTTTTTCCAAGAAACCTATACAATTAGAGTCAACAAGTTGACTTCCCACATTCATTGACAACAATTTGAGCAGTCTTTTTGAAACTTTTCTATGAATAGTTTTTTATTTCCAATAGTATTTTCTTGGGAAAAGTTGTTCAGTTTCATGAGTAAAATCTGCTATTTACCGCTTTTCAGCGAATAATAAGTTACTCTAGTCCCATTAGACATTGGAAATATAGGATTCCGATTCTCTGTGGCATTGCATTAAAAGTGACTACTACTTATTGTATAAGCTTGCCTTGTTAATTAAACTGAACAACTTTCACTAAGTAACCAGCCAAAAACTGGACTTTCCATTCTAATCGATAACAAATTGAGCAGTTGTTTCGAAAATTTTGTATGGAAAGTCTTGATTTTTTAATAAACTTCAAAAAAAGGGGGAGGTTCTCAACTCAGTTGTATTTTTTAATGTTTGTCAACCCAGAACTCCGTCATTTATAAATCGATTTGAAAAAAATATTTTTGATATGCTGTCAGGTTAGTCCCATATAAGTTTTATCTAAGTCGGCTCAGTATTATTTTAGGAAATTAACAACATTTAAAAAAGTTGCAAAATTCTACGACTTGGTTGTTGCGGTTGAAGTTGGTTTATACCCGACTGCGCCAGAAGGAGGGTTATGTTTTTCAAGTGTATGTATGTAGGTATGTATATTTCTTTGGCACGCTCTGTAGTCCAAACGGCTTAATGGATTTTGGAATAAGAGATGTCATTAGATTCGTCTTAATCCCTTGAGTGACAAAGGAGGCATTTTTACCTATCTGGTCAAAAAAGAGGGGTTAAGTTTTTATGCAGTCGGGTTTTTAACGTTAATAGCGTTTTCGATTATTCGATCACATTTACTAATGAAATTTGAGTAAAATCTGCTATTTGCCACTTTTCAGCTAATAATAAAGTTACTCTATTCCCATTATACATTGAAAATATAGAATATCGATTCTCTGTGACGTTGCATATAAAGTTACTATTACTAATTGCATAAGTTTGCTTGTTCTCGTTATCATTGAACACTGTAAAAAGGATCTTGTTTTAATGTGAATTCAATGAACTTCTTAAGTTTAGTTCGGCGGGCATTCCAGATAAAAATAATACAGAAATATGTACTTTTGAAAGCTTAGGTATTTTGGGCCTTATTATATCAGCTCATATACGTCCCCACCGAGGGGCTCGAGCCTACCCTGAATCAGGGCGATTAGGCCTTAGTCGACCACGCGGGCCCAGTGCGGGTTGGTCGACTTCACACACAACCTTTGAGTTTCTTCGCAGGCGTGTGCAGGTTTCCTCACGATGTTTTCCCTCACCGTTAAAGCAATCGGTAATGATATGTACGTAAGTTTTTGAAAAACTCATTGGTACATTGGCCGTCCAGATTTGAACCCGGTACCTCTGGTTAGATGGACCGAGTCGTTACCGGATGAGCCACCGACGCTCATTTTGGGCCTTGGTTCCCTAAAAATGTTACTTGGGCGTTTAACACTGTAAATAGGATCTTGTTTCGATGTCAATTCGATGAACGTCATAAGTTTAATTCGGCTGGCATTCCAGAAAAAATAACAATAAAATATGTACTCTGGAGAGCTTCGTACGACATAACTAAACAGAAACAATAATAAATGTACCGCCTATAAGATCCATATCATCATATCAGCCGAAGGAAGTCCACTGCTGGACATAGGCCTTCCCCAAGGATCTCCACGACGACCGGTTCTGCGCTGCCCGCATCCAGCGGCTTCCCGCGACCTTCACCAGGTCATCGGTCCACCGAGTGGGAGGCCTGCCTACACTACGCTTTCCGGTGCGTGGTCGCCACTCGAGAACTTTACTGCCATACTTTAAGATCCATATGACCGCAATGTAATAGTACATTACTGCAGCGACCAGCAAAAGAGGCAGATAATAATAGACACACATATGTAAGTCCATTAATACCTAGTTGTGGCAAAGGCCTGTATAGTACTTTTCTCAAATAATGCGTGGAAATTAAAACTAAGTAGTACCTAGGCAGAACTTTGACGACGAATTTTTCACGCGCCAAAGTTTTTTTTTTTTCAATAAACAGTTTTCTATTTGCAAATTTAAAAAAAACCTTTGATAAGGTACCTCCTTGGTATGTTTCGGAGTAAAAGATCGTTGCATTTTTAAATTACACGACAGATATGAGTTTATATATTAACTTATTTGGCCACTAAAACACGATAGCTATGGATTTTCATACAACTTTTGCCTGCCGCTGCTCGTATGTGTTTGGCCATTATAGCAAATTCGATTTATCTCAAAAAACACAAACACTTTTGAAATAAAAGTTTGAAGTTCCCAAAAAATTTTTAGGTTGTTCCAAAAGAGCTTATCTACACTATAAACTATCTCTATATGTGTACAACATACCAAGTTCATTAGCTGCGGCACGTCTCTGGGGCGACAGAAATATGTCACAGAATATTTTTATCCTATGACCCTCGAAGGAAAACTTCAAAGCAAACTATTTCGGAAGATATTGCAGACAATCCTTACTTAATATTATAAATGTGAAAATGTGTTTGTTTGTTACCTTTTCACGCTTTAACGCCTCGACCAATCTTTTTGAAATTTGGCAAGCAGGTAGCCTGAGTCACGGGCAAGGACATAGGCATAACTAATTAGTAATCTATGACATAGGCTACTTTTTATCCCGGGAAAATAGCATAATCTGATACAGTTCCTGAAGAAACTAAAAAAGTACTCGAGTGTTGTGATTTTTTGCACAGAGATGGTTGAGTAGGTGGGAAACGACATAATTTACTAATCACCCTTAAAGACAGTCATAAAAACGATGTCCACACGGGCGGAGCCGCGGGAAAAAGCTAGTGCTTGATAAAAATAAAACTTACGAGCACTTCTATTCCAGGTATGGGAAATATCTTCATCGGTGGCACGTCTCTGGGGGCATAGCGACAGAACTCCCTGTCCCCTCGGTACCATTTGACCTGGTACAGCACCTCCTGTTCCAGGTCGAAAAGGCACCTCATCCGGACCTTGGATCCTCGTTGCGCTGCCTCTGGGATCTCGAGACGGACGTCACGAAGACATGTAGCTCCTGAGGACAATATAATCGGATTTAGTGAAAGGATGATGTAGCAAAATTACCACAGCTGATCTGGTGCTTACTACCGCCACCTTAGGTAGGGTCCGTGCCCATATGGTACAAGTGGGACCCCATTAGCAAAGTATATATATATTAGTACTAACATACAGTATGGACACTCCCTGCCACTCTCTAGATTGCGACCTCACCCCCTCGTCACCCATGTTGATACAGATTGGTTACAGATTAGTAGTCGAACGTATAGGAATTCGTCACTATTTTGTATGTTCCGTCATTCCTTTCATGAAATGTCCTTTCTGGCCCATTGTATGAAGTGTCCAGGGTGAGCCATTAGTAAGGCCACGCTTGCCATCTGTCTGTGTTTCTGTCACAGGCTTAGGTAATTTTTTCCACCTTCCTAGGTTGCCACTTTAATTTTCACAGAATACGTGTTACTACTGACCACTAAATGGCAAATTGTCCTAATATACACGGTGTTAGATTTTCATCATATCAGCTGAAAGACGTCCACTGCTGGACAAAGGCCTCACCCAAGGATTCCCACAACGACCGGTTCTGCGCTCCCCGCATGCAGCGGCTTCTCGTCACCAGGTCGTCAATTCAGCGAGTGGGAGACCTGTCTATGCTACGTCTTTTGGTGTGCGTTTATCACTTGAGAACTTTACTGCCTAACTGCCATCTATTATACGAGCTATGTGCCCTGGCCACTGCCACTTAAGTTCAGCGGTTAGGTTTTTACCAATACCTATGCTCTATTTTAAGAACATATTTTTAGAGGGGCTTCTACTTATGAAACTGTTGTCTTACAACGTTGCTGAAGTTGTTTATTTTACCATACAAAGTTGAGGTGGATCACTAAATCGTGCGCACCGTGTTAGTACTAATATGAATACTTTGGTCATAGACTCCAGGAGTGCACGTCCGACCAGAGAGGACTTGTGTCGCTCTGTATTCATTTTCTAAATTAGTAACAGTTTTTGGCTTGCCTTGTTAGTTTTAATAAAGCAGCCTATTGCTGTTAACCCATAAACATCCTCACAGCTGGGTAACGGATCACTTCCTAATGTATATAACATTAAATATTATAAATCTTTTATTGCAGACCAAACATTCATTTTTGTTTGCACCCAAGAACTTATCCTACGAGTTTATTATTAAAAACATATTAAAAACATAAATAAACACAAAACTTCGATTAAAAAGCGAGGCACATTTAACCCACTTTTTCCTAAAAAAAAAAGGGGGCAAAATTTTGTATTTGAAACGTATATGCTTCTAAAAATATAATAGCAATAAAAAATGTCTAATGAAAATTTTTCTTTGTTTGGAAAAGTGTTCTTTTAAAAGAACAGTAGTTAAAAGAGGGTTAATTTCTAATGCAGGCATACGGACCCCTTGGAAGACCCACCTAAAATTTAAAAAAAATCTCAAGAACATTGCGCTTTCGGAAAAGTTGTAGACCAGATATGCTGTATGTTACCTAACATCCTGAATAATGAGCTGAGGAAGTTCTAGACCTATGACTATGTATACTCAAAGCGGTTACATGCTTCCACCTAGTAATCAATAAAAAAGTCTCAACTCCGACTCGCAACAGGATTTCACTCATGAAACAACTTTTTTTCAGCTTTCGGCTTCGGATGGAACGCTCCGGGCTACGCCCTACGCAGAGCTCGACCTTCGGCCTCGTAGGGAGCGTTCCGTACTTCACCCTAAACCGAGCTCCTATACAGCACTAAGCGGCATAGCCATGTTTCCTTAGCCTTCATGACATGACTAAAAAAACGTAATGACTCTAAAAGTTAGTATCAATTTTCGTAACGCGTTATTGATCTTCACTTGATTTCACTTTTCATATTATTTACATATCGGGCTCTATAAATGAATCATTTTTTTAAATTATTTACTAATTTCAAAACAAAATACAAAACAATTAATCGTCTAGCACCATTAAACCTGAATGGTTTTCACAGTCGTCTACGAGCTACATCGTTACAATTCTACTCGTAAAGGAGTCAACTCCAAAAATCGTGTAAGACCTAGAATTTGAAGCTGTTTTAGCGATACAGAACCTTAAGTGCGCGTATCAGTCCGCGCACTTGGCCAGTTTTTATAAATGCGTGCAACGGCTCAGGCGCCATGTGTCTACAGAGCCAATATCTCATTCTGCGTACTTCGCATGTTGACTACTTCGCCGGTGTCTATTAAGAACACAAACAATATCTCATTCTGACCACTCCTCGTAGATTGGCTACTTGTCAAACAACACTAAGATACTGTTAATACAAATGCCGCTGGCAGACAAACGAACAGCTGAGGCTTAGTAATAAATACTCCAATATTACGATAGATTGGTTTACAGTATCGCAACGCCTTTGATATCGCACGATGCCGCCACGGCGGCGTAGGTACTAGCCTGTAGCCAGTCTGGCAATCTCCCGCCCGCTATCCCGCAAGTACCCTTCCGTTGCTCTGCGTAAGTACATTCGTTGCACTACTGTAAGCCGCTATATTGTAATATCAATGTATATACAACAGTACTAACATACAGTATGGACACTCCCTACCGCTCTCTAGATTGCGACCTCACCCCCTCGTTACCCAGGTTGATTTAGATTGGTTACAGTTTGGTTCTCGAACGTATGGTATTTCGCCGAGATTTTGTTTCCTTCGTCATTTGTTTTTACAAATTTCGTTTCACGACCGTTGTATGCAGTGTCCGGGGTGTTGTAATACGGCCCCGTTGCACCTTTTGTGTATTGTTAGGAGTATTTTCCTACGAGTAACAATTACCTACTTATTCAATTATTATTAAACTTTATTGACACACGTTTTTTATGGCAAAAGTGTTTTGTCAGCCAGCCTTAGTTTTTTAAAGTCATCTTGAGTGAAATTAAGTTAGACCTGCTATGATGTAGAACACGGCCTTTAAGAGGATTAAGAAGCTACAACTTTTCATACAAACGAAGTTAACGATTTTCACTTTTTAAATGTTCACCGATTTGGACCAATTTTTGATTGGTTGTCAGTCAGAACAAAAGCTAGGCTTATACGTTTCTTTTTTTAAATTACTGATTATGAATAAACAAAAAATGGCCGAAATTATTTTTGTATGAAAACACGTGAACGGCAATAAAATTAAACTTATTAACTTTATCAAGAAAACAAACAAGTATAGTATAGTATAGTATTCTAGCTTTTGTTCTGACTGACAACTTATTTAAAATTGGTCCAAATCGGTAAATATTTAAAAGGTGAAAATCGTTAACGCCGTTTGTATGAAATGTTGCAGGTTCATAATCCTCTTAAGAAAAACACTGAATTAAAGATACACACAAATAAATAAGATGAAAATGTTACGGTGGGTATTATTAAGTAACGAGTATGTACATCGCTAGTAACTATTTTACAAGCTTTATTAACTAACGAGTAGGTACATCAGACGTTACAATTAGTAACTATTTTACAAGCTTTATTAAGTAACGAGTCGTTCCTTTCCCTCTAATATGGTTGAGGGGAGCGATGGCTGACTCTCACGTTATACTCGTGACCGGGTGCTGTCCGTGTGAATTGGCCTACACTTGTCAAAGGCGTTCGACAATAATTTTAATGTATAACTTTGTCATATTGTTTTCATATTCTAATGACATTATTTGTTTTTTTATATCACGGATTGGATTTTGACGTTATAAACTAATGTGTGTTTATTTTTTTGATTTTTTACTAATGAAATTATGTAATCACTATTTTATGACTATCAGAAAGAGTTTAATTTGCACCTATTTTGAATAAATATCTTGAATTTTGAATCTTGAACGAGTAGGTACATCAGACGTTACAATTAGTAACTATTTTACAAGCTTTACTAAGTAACGAGTAGGTACATCAGACGTTACAATTAGTAACTATTTTACAAGCTTTATTAAGTAACGTGTAGGTACATCAGACGTTACAATTAGTAACTATTTTACAAGCTTTATTATAATAATAATAATAATAATATTCTGGGACAAACCACACATGGTCATCTGGCCCCAAAGTAGGATTCCCTGTGTTATGGGAACCAGAGACTGATATAATTACTTATATACGTTTAAATACATACATATATAGATATTTAACACCCAGACACAGAGCAAACAAATCTGCTCATCACACAAATGTTCGCTCTGGGTGGGGATCGAACCCACAACTCTCGGATCAGTAGTCAAGCGCACTTACCACTGAGCCACCGAGTCAGTCTGCTTGAACAACGAGTAGGTACATCAGACGTTACAATTAGTAACTATTTTACAAGCTTTATTAATTAACGAGTAGGTACATCAGACGTTACAATTAGTAACTATTTTACAAGCTTTATTAAGAAACGAGTAGGTACATCAGACGTTACAATTAGTAACTACTTTACAAGCTTTATTAAGTAACGAGTAGGTAAATCAGAGTTACAATTAGTAACTATTTTTACAAGCTTTATTAAGTAACGAATAGGTAATTACATCAGACGTTATAATTAGTAACTATTTTACAAGGTTTATTAAGTAACGAGTAGGTACATCAGACGTTACAATTAGTAACTATTTTACAAGCTTTATTAAAGTAACGAGTAGGTACATCAGACGTTACAATTAGTAACTATTTTACAAGCTTTATTAAATAATAACGCGTAGGTACATCAGACGTTACAATTAGTAACTACTTTACAAGCTTTATTAAGTAACAAGTAGGTAAATCAGAGTTACAATTAGTAACTATTTTTACAAGCTTTATTAAGTAACGAATAGGTACTTACATCAGACGTTATAATTAGTAACTATTTTACAAGCTTTATTAAAGTAACGAGTAGGTACATCAGACGTTACTTTTAGTAACTATTTTACAAGCTTTATTAAATAATAACGCGTAGGTACATCAGACGATACAATTAGTAACCATTTTACAAGCTTTATTGTTAGCTTGCCGTGATAGTAAGTTAGTCGGTCTGTCTGTTACTATGTGACAAATCTTGGAAACTAAATTACAACCACCTCTCGGTTTACAATTGGATTGAAATTTTGCATACACGTCAAGTTTAGAGTACAGTGCATGATTAGCTAAGTGACGTCATTCTAAATATAATATAGCGGACTCCCAAAGATGGCGGATCAGTTTTTTTTATGCACCCTCTTGATATAGGATGGGTATCCAATTAAAGGGTTTGCTGAGAATAATACGAAACAGTTATATATGTTTACTAGCTGTCCCGGCGAACTTCGTACCGCCTTACATTACATTACACTGCCCTGCCCTACCCTACACTACACTACACTACCCTACCCTACACTACCCTACCCTACCCTACATACACTACACTACACTACCCTACCCTACACTACTCTACACTACCCTACACTACACTACCCTACCCTACCCTACACTACCCTACCCTACCCTATCCTATCTCTCAAGTTGGATCGAACTGCACATGGTGTGCGAATTTTATTATAATCGGTTAAGTGGTTTAGGAGTCCATTGAGGACAAACATTGTGACACGAGATTTATATATATTAAGATATATTTTTGGAAAGTTATTTATAACCATGTCAGAGCCTGCTCCCATTACAAATTATTTGTACATCCTCGCTGTGCAAATTTTCTCGCGAAGCCTTCACTGTCTGTCGTAGTCGGGGTATACACAAATCAATATAACTAGGTTAGGTTAAATAATTTAGGTTTGTATTGGGAGGTACCTTACTCGATTTCTCTTGAAATAATTAACTAGCCAGTGCTTATAAAGTTTCATTAAAATCGTCATAGCCGTTTTTGAGAAAAAGTAACTAAAACCTAGATTTGTATGGGCGGTACCTAATTCCGTAATTTTTCTTGGAATAACGAACTACCACGGGCTGTAGGCCATATAAAGTTATAAGTAACGAACGAAGTGTCATCCAAATCTTAACAGCCATTTTTGAGTGAAAAAAACAATAAGTGTTTTTTTTTTTTATATGGAGGCAACCCTAAAATCAAGATAGGGGAAAATAAAAAACCGTTCAAACCGTTAAAAAAACAATATTGCCATAACACGAATTTAACCCAAGTTTTTTAGACTTGATAGCACGGTATTTTGTGTCACACGATAAGAATAAGTATAAACAATCGATCCGCATCAAAACCTTAACTTCGATTTTTTTTCCTTTACCTTCTTCTGATGTCCTACATCGCTCAATAGTAAAAGGATACTTACTGCATAGCGTATGAGGTAGTTATAGTCCAGACATGCTCAGATCACAGCAAATAAGTTCGGACATGTGAGATGATGCGAGCCGATGTTATGTGCGCTCATAAGAAAGCTTTTACCATCCCGATACTTGTAAAGAGAAGGGCAGAGGGTGGCCGCTAGCTACGGCCATCCGTTACCAAGGACATGGAAAGGGCACAGCTGAACAAACAGACCACCCAGGACAGAGCGTCCTGGCGCCTAAGAACGAGGAGGACCGACCCCAAATCATGTGGAAGACAAAGATCTCTTACGAAAAGCTCGACTTCTACGTACTGTAGAGACCTATCCAGGACTCTAGCACCTGGTAGAGCTGAAAAATTAACCTCAAATTTTTGATTTTGTATTTTTTTATTTTAATTTTTCTGTCGGTCCACCGCGTGGGAGGCCTACCTACGCTACGTTTTCTGGTACGCGGTCGCCACTCGAGAAGTTTACTGGTGAAGATCGCGGGAAGCCGATGGATGTGCGTAGCGCAGGACCGGTCGTCGTGGAAATCCTTAGGGGAGGCATTTGTCCAGCATTGGATGTTTTTCGGCTGATATGATGATCATGATTTTTTCTGTGATGTCTCTACCGGCTGGCTTATTTTTGAATCGACTACATCTGAGCGTGAGATTATTCCATCTGATGATGGAGAGGCTCTGAAGGACTTCTCAAGAGTTCTTCTCACATCAAAAGCTAAACGAATAATGAATATAGAAGAATCTTGACTGAACGCGAAAGTTTTAAATTTAAACGAAGCTTTCTAAATAACGCGCGGCTAGAACGTTTACACAAAGAGATGTAATGATTATTTTCTCAAACATGCTTGGAAATTTGAGCATTATTTGTACAACCTTCTTTGAGATAAATCGAAATTGCTGTACTGGCCAAACACATGCGAGCAATGGCAGCAAAAGTTGTACGAAAATCCATATCTGTCGTGTTTTAACGGCCAAATAAATTAGTAAACTCATATCTGTCGTGTAATTTAAAAACGGAACTATCTTTTACTCCGAAACATGGCAACCAAAGAGGTAACTATTAAAGGTTTTATTTAAATTTCGAACTGGCTTGTAAATAAAAAGTTGTTTATTAAAAAACAGTAAGGGTGTGGTTTTATGAAACCACGGTAAAAGTGAAACTTTACAGAGGACGAAACGATCATGGCTGCTCTCGCTACGGTACATAGGATGAAACGATCATACCTTCAGACGAAAGCGACCGTCACGCGACATGCAACACACAGACGAAAAAATGTAAGACGATGTAATAAAAGTTTCACTAAAACGGTTTCACATCTTCATAGTTACATTTAAGGCCTTAAGATAGGTCAAATAACAATATTCAATTCAAATTATTGAAAGACTGTGTAAAGCTATCACTATGGAAAAAATATATAATATCTATACTTAAAGCAATAAAAAATTCTGAATGAAACCAACACACAAAAATCTATGACTTCATTTTAATTGAACACATTTTTTAAAACTTATTTGAAAGTATAGAAAGAAAAGTAATAAAAACATGTAAAAATCGAGATTTGGGCGTTCGGTTCCAAAGTAACAGCCGCGCTGAAGCCCGCATTGATTTGAACTTAAAATGAATAAACTTACGTTCGATATTATTTTATCACGTATCAGCCTGCTCGGATTGAGGCATCTTAAAGCCTCAATTACTGTATGAGGTCGATACAGTAACTCTCCAAATATTTATGATTAATGTATTAGGAACTGGCTGCCTTAAGTGCCAGAAATGAAGCATAGCTTATCTCCTGTCCCGGCTAATCTACAATCATACCATATCTGTTCTATATATATTTTCAACCGACTTCCAAAAAGGAGGAGGTTCTCAATTCGATTGTGGTTTTTTTTGTATGTTTGTTACGCGATATCTTCGCAGATTGTAAACTGATTTTCTAGTTTCCTTTTAGGTTTCCGTACCCAAAGGGTAAAAACAGGACCCTATTACTAAGACTTCGCTGTCCATCCGTCCATCTGCCTTTCTGTCTGTCCGTCTGTCACCAGGCTGTATATCATGAACCGTGATAGCTAGACAGTTGAAATTTTCACAGATGATGTATTTCTGTTGCTGCTATAACAATTAATTCTAAAAATTTAAAAAGTTAATTAAAAAAGAGGGGGTTTCCAAACAAAAAACGTGTTTTTTTCAAACGTATAAAAACTAGCGCCATCTATTATGATGGTACGGAACCCTTTGTACTAGTGCCATCTAGTATGATGGTACGGAACCCAATGTGTGCGGTTCTGACTCACAATTGGCGGGTTTTTTTTAATTAGATACGGTATGCTGCCAGGTTGGTCTCATGTAAATTTTATCAAAATCAGTGTAGTACTTGTTTAGAAAATTAACAAAACCAAAAAAAAAAAACATAATTCAAAATTCGGAAGTCGGTTTTTTTAACGGGTTCAGCGTTTCTAATTATTTAATTACTAGCTTTTTCCCGCGGCTTCGCCTATCTTTAAGGGTGATTAGTAAATTATGTCGTTTGCCACCTTCTCAACCATCTCTATGCAAAAAATCACAACAATCGAGTATTTTTTTAGTTCCCTCGGGAACTGCATCAGATTATGATATTATCCCGTGATAAAAAGTAGCCTTTGTCCTTCCCCGTGACACAGGCTACCTGCATGCCGAATTTCATAAAGATTGATCAAGGCGTTGAAGCGTGAAAAGGTAACAAACAAACACATTTTCACATTTATAATATTAAAAGTAAGGATTGCATAATCAAATATTAAGTCAGCTACACACTACACAGTATCTATCTATATCGCTTTTCTCTAACTTTAGAAATTTCATAAAATAATACCAAGATACAAGTACTCCTTTGTCATCAGCGGTACCTTCCGTCGCATTTATCTCAATTACTTACCACAAGAATAACCCCAAGGCAAGGATCCATTGTTGTATGTCGTTATGAACGCTGTTTCATTCCACATTCATTTTGCGCACAAAAGCTATGTTACATAATGCGTAACTAGTTTTCTCAGGCAGTGCCCGACGACGCGACGTAGGTAATAAAAACTTTATGGACATAGATTTAGGAACTGTTTTTCTTTGCGAACAGGTCGATGTAATAGTATTAATATATAAGCAATTTCAATTATAAAACGGTAAAATAAAGTGTTTAGATGAACAGCACGAAAGCTATGTGGTAGACAAACTCATGGTAATACCTGCTAATGACCCCTAATATTAATTTGAAAAAAATTACATTACTTACTAATTTGCGGATGACACGACTTTAACTGAAGGGTATAGAAGCAAAGTGACCTGAGTCCTATGTCACTGAAAATCGAGAATCCATCTTTTCTGTTCTAACATGAATACAGTTTGTATTGGAATGAGGCGTGTTTGCTGCTTAAGTCGTTTTTAGGCGGCAAATGGTATTAAAAGCATGAAAATCGGTACAATTGATCTCTAGGCCATATGAATCACTTTGAACTGTAAAATCAAAAAAAAAGGAGAGGAAGTTATGATATGACGTAATATTTTTTTGTATGAGAAAAACAAATGTTCTGAAACATATCGTATGTGGCATCAAATGAAAGGGCTTTTTGAGCCAATTCAAAAAATATATCACGTCCATTTCAGTCACTTGTTTTTAATTAAAATGAAAAAAAAAAAAAACATACCAAGTTTAGCTCCTCCAGATACAATACGGTTGTTTTCTTTTTAATATCCATAAAATATGATCCTCATCTCTAACACCAAGACAGCAATTTTGAACGCACCCTCTAATATTTATAAAAACTACCCACGCAGGGGTAGCCGCGGGCATAAGCTAGTTGAATATAAATACCGCCTTAATGATTCAGTCCCTGAAGGAACTAAAAATATACTCTTTTTTTGGTTAGTTTCTTTAACATTGCAACGGAACAATGGATTGCTGTGATTTTTTGCACAGAGATGACTGAGGGGGTGGGAAATGATATAATTTACTAATTTGCATATCCTGACATGGTTCCCGAGGGATCTGTGGAAAACTCATTTCGCAACAGAGCTACGGACTGAAGTGGTTTTTTGTATAGAATTGGTTGAGCGGGTGCGAAGTAACATAGACTTCTAATCAGAATAGCCCGATATCGTTCCTGAGAGATCTGAGGAAAACCCACTCACCCTAAAAGACAGTGCTAAAAACAATGTCCAGGCAAAAAAGGGCAAAAGCTAGTATATATGTTTCGTCACTTACCACCAGGTGACATGTTGTCAAGGGTTTACAAATTGTGAATAAATATATATATAAATTGTGCATACTTTCTCGCGAAGCCTTCATCGTTCAGCATTAATTTCATTTAATGTTTGGCCTTTGTAAATATTTTTTCAGGACCAAATTTGCCTTGCCTCTAGATACAACTGCCAATTGACCTTCGATTGGGTTAGTAACGAATTGCCTACTCGTATACCTACGTAGAATCAGAAACGAGGAGATCCGTAGGAGAACCAAAGTAGCCGACATAGCTCTCAGAGTGGCAGTAGGTGGGGCACATTGCTCGTAGAACATACGGCCGTTGGGGTAGTAAAGTTCTCGAGTGGCGACCATGCACCGGAAAACGTAGTATAGGCAGGCCTCCTACTCGGTGGACCGATGACCTGGTGAAGATCGCGGGAAGCCGCTGGGTGCGGGCAGCGCAGAACCGGTCGTAGTGGAAATCCTTGGGAGAGGCCTATGTACAGCAGTGGACGTCCTTCGGCTGATATGATGATGATGATGATGATACTATACCTACGTAGATATATGTATACAAACATATTTATTCTCAATTTGTCGTCAATTTATTCAAATATCATTCATTAAATCTTATTTGTATTCAGTCTAATCAGCATTTGATTTCATGCTCGTCGATACTCGAAGTAGAAACAAGCATGTACACTATAGGACGCACGTCAGTAATATCACTTTCACTTAGAACTGGTCTCTCTGTGTATGAAGCTCTCTTTATAGCGTAGTTCATCTTATGCTGATGAATGCTGGAAATGTTATCACTTTCTTGCGGTCGACTGTTAGCTTACCTACGTGAAAGGCAAAATTGAAATTGCGATGAATTAGTCACCTCTTTGATTCGAAAGCAATTTGGAAGTTATTGAATTTCAAACCAAAGTAAGACAATCTTTAAACTGATTAGACGCGGCAATTTGAATTTGTCTAAATACTCGTTACACGAGTCCCTATTGACTAAAACACAACTATAGTAACTTGTTTGGTGTTCTCAGAAAGAGGCCAATTGGCTAAAATCAGATCCACTGCAAAGCTCATAAGCTTGTAAAATTATATTAAATTCTTAGAAAATTAGTTGGTAATTTATAATCCATAAATCCTTATTAATTTTATAAATGCGAAAATGTGTTTGTTTGTTTGTTACCTTTTCACGCTTCAACAACACAACCAATCTTGATAAAATTTTGCATGCAAGTAGCCTGTATCACTGAGAAGGACGAAGCTTTAATCCCGTGGAAATAGCACAGTCCGATGCAGTTCCCGAGGGAACTGAAAAAATACTCTTATTTTTTGGTTAATTTATTTAACAGCGGAACGGAACAATTTATTGTTGCGATTTTTTGCGCAGAAATGGACGAGGGGATGAAAAATTACATAATTTACTAATTAGCATATCCTGACACAGTTCCCGAGGGATCTGGAGAAAACTCATTTCAACGCTCGCGACGTCTTTTTATAAAGAATTGGTTGGGGGTGGGGGAGGGGTGTGGTAAGTGACAAAGACTGCTAATCAGAATAGTCCAATGTAATTCCTGAGGGATCTGGAGAAAACTCATATCCGCGCTCGCGCACCACTCACCCTCAAAGACAGTCACAAAAAAATAAAAGTTTTAAAACTTAAAAACCGACTTCAAAATGAAATTCGCTCAAAAGTATGAAATAATATTTTTATACACGACATTAACCAACAATAACGAAATCAAAGGTGGATACGAATTAAATTAGGAGCCTAAATTTATTTTTGAGGTCGGTACTAGCACACAGCTACCTTACGTATCAAATGTTTTAGATTCGATGGCGTTGCTGACACCGACCTCAAAAAAAATTTTAGGCCCCTAATTTAATTTGCACCCACCTTTTATTTCGTTATTGTTGGATAAGTCGTGTATATAAGTATAATAATATTATTTCATACTTTTGAGTGAATTTCATTTTGAAGTCGGTTTTTAAGTTTTTTATTTTTATTTATTTTTAGGGATAATGCTATCTATCTAACAACATTATAACCAATCACCCACTCGCCAACAGAAACCATCAAATTATAATGCATGTGTTTTATTAACAGATACTGATTCCTGTGGCTTCCATCATCTCAACAGCATGAAAGTTAAGGAGTTAAGTCTTACATCATCAGTCCATCTGAATAACCTAAAAGAATACAACTATCGGTCTATACTTTGGGGCCAGATGACCATGTGTGATTTGTCCCAGATTTTTTTTTTATTTTTTATTTATACGTACATACGTATCTACGTAAAATATTTGAAGAATTATCCTCCAACTCCTAACAGTTCAGGAGTTGTACTTTCCTTCGTCGGCTCATTAACATTAGATGATGACTACCAGACGCCAAAACTTAAATAATTTTAGGAAATTCATAAAACACGTAATATTTGCATATAAAATTTTAGGGTTGTTCTCGATTTCCCTGGGATCCCATTATCAGTTCCTGACTTGGTGACAATGGGACCCCCTCGGGAGTATACTCTGTCGAATAAAAAAAGAATTTTGAAAATACCACTTTGTCACACACAAGGTACCACTTTGTCGGCTTGATTAATATATATGCCATGATAAAAATTATTACAGCTTTCTAGTATTAATAGTCTCTGAGCTAAGCCGCGGATAGACATGGCGAAACTACATATAAGGGCTCCTTGTTGACTACGGAACCCTAAAAAGAAAATTAAATTACCTACCTAGGTACCTACCCTATGGATTTTGTTTGTTTAAAACAAATACCTAAACAAACATCACGATGAGAATTCAAGCCCAGATCAAACCCGTGCGGTACGTACCCACCTATGGTAGATGAAGGGTAGGTACCTACATCACTCCACAATTCACTGCTTAGAAACAAGGAAATTAGATATAGACCTATATCGCAATATCTTTACATCCTAGATACCGCAGTGTCTTAAGACCAAGGTCTTCGACCAATGTGTGTTGCTAGTGTTGACGTACGGAACTGAGACATGGTCGCTTACTATGGGCCTCATAAGAAGGCTCAAGGTTACCCAAAGGGCAATGGAGCGTGCTATGCTCGGAGTTTCTCTGCGTGATCGAATCAGAAACGAGGAGATCCGTAAGAGAACCAAAGTAACCGGTCGTCGTGGAGATCCTTTGGGGAGGCCTATGTCCAGCAGTGGACTTCCTTCGGCTGACATAATGATGATGATGTATAATATTGACACTTCGTGCTTTATCAACATTCTATTTTGTTTCCCAAAAGACTTGTAACCAAGCTTATAAACTTTTTTTTTCTTCATTTTTTTGCGAGCCAGCCACCGCACTGGGAGTGCTTTTCCACTTAGCATTAGGCCTCCGCCCCCAAGTATTCTTTCAGATCTACCAAGGTACCTTTCGAAGTAGAAAAACGACTGGCGCCCACACCTTCGCTTTTCAAAGCCAACCGTTAGTGCTAGAAGCCCTGCGGGATTGACATCGTTCTAAAAATTAACTAAGCCTTGGCATTTTCTCCCATTGGAAATGAAATTCATTCAATTTCTTCATCAGTAAAAATTTGCAAAATAATGTAAAATTTACATCTTTCTGAAAATTTGAGGTTAGTTAACAAATAACGTGGTTTTTGAGTTAGCCCATGTTTCCAGGCAGATTTCCACAGTCCGGTAGACTGTGGCGGAGGCCTAATGCTAAGTGGAAAAGCGCTCCCAGTACGGTGGCCGGCTTGCAAAAAATTCAAGACTATAAAATAATTTCATTAGAAGAATTTAAAAAATAAAATTTATGGGCCTGGTTAAAGAAATAGAATGTTCATAAGAGCAACTGTTCGCTTCCCTTCAAAATTTTACTCAGTTTCCATTTTGTTTTTTCGTGTGTTTTTTGGTCTGTTTTGCTGCTAAAAGTTAAGTGACTTTTTCTCTCTTTGGGTTTGGTTGCCCTTTAGTTTCTAGATGTCTGATAAGAAATTTAGACGGCTGGGGACAGCTGTGAATTCTATAAGGTGAATTCTGGTTGGTTGGGGATATTATAACCCTTGTTTTTTCGAATAACGACATTATATTTCTTTTTATCAAAATGCTTGTACCCAGGGTCATAAATTGTAATTTTTAGGGTTCCGTACATCAAAAGGAAGAAACGGAACGCGTATAGCATCGCTTTGTTGTCCGTCTGTCTGTCTGTCAAGACCCTTTATCTCGGGAACAGGTATCGTGTTGAAATTAAACATCAAACTTCTAAGTTAACGTAAAAAAAGATACGGTCGTTTATGCCGCAAAAATAGTATATTTCGACAGTCTCAAGGGAATCAAAATTTATTGGGTATTTTCCGTTGACCTAGAACTAAGAAATTTGGCAAGTAATACCATCTTACACTACAAGTGTAAGGAAAAATATACAAATTATTTTGTAATTAAATCATAAAAATATAGTCTATAAGTAAAGTACGTAATCAATTATGCAAGGAACAGCGGTCCAAATTTTGAATTGAGTTAACTGTCGGTAAGGTATATTATGAAAGGGCCTAATTGACACAAGCTTAAACAGATTTTTAATAATTTTTAAAAGCTTTAAATTAACTTGCAATGTATGTATGTATGTAAGTTTGTTCGGGTGAAATCTTGCAAGTTAAAGGTCATTGGGCAAAATCTGACCCGGTTAACTAAAGTTATCCTACAAAAACCAAATTAGTTTTAAATTGTTAAGTATTAACCCACATTTCATTACAAATAGTTTTTTTTTTAAACCATGGGAATAAAATGTAAAAAAAATATATAAATGCGTAAATAAAACAATTTTAGTGAAGCATTAAGTGTGTAAAATAGACAAAATAAACGTTTGTTTAGTTTTTGGTATGTGCGCAAAGAACGCGCGGTCAACGGCAAGCATATGCCATCTCACTCGTACGACAAGTAGAAACCGGTTTCGTCGTTGCGCTCGCGTCGCGCACAACTTGTCTTACATCGACGCAGTCCCTCGTCATTTGTCGTTGCGATCTGTGTTATTTGAGCTTCTATTGTTTTAATCGATTACTTTGGCGTGTTTATTGGACTTTTAGTTTGCATTTGGTTTGGATTTTGTTGATAATAATATGGTTTAAGGACGTTTTTAAACACGAAAGTTTTAACCTCAATATTATATTTTTCTTTTTTAAGCTTTTGGCTTGAATCCCATTAACTACGTTAATGCGACATATAATATATTCGTGAACTAGAAACGTTTATCTAAACATCCTACCTAATTTTTTTTCTGTAGGCCGTGGGTATAGGTTTCATACTATGCTGCCCAATGACCTTTAACCTACTTCCCGGTTTCCGATTGAGCTGAAATTTTGCATGCATATATATATATATATCGCGTGACAATGCAACATTAAAAGCTTTTACCTAAAAGTTTTAAGGGTTTTTCAAAAATTATTTTGATGTAAAGTTAAGGATTTATGAAAAAGAATGAAAAAAATCTTTTGCCTTTTTTATATGTATACGTAGGTATATCTAATAATTTTGGCGTATGTAGTACATAACAGTTTGCACTGTTATGTATGATTTATAGTATTTACCTACAGATTTGTACGGAACCCTCGGTGGGCGAGTCCGACTCGCACTTGTTCGGTTTTTTTTAATTCTACTAATGAAAACTAGCTTTATACTTAGGTTTTGGTTTTTTTTTAATACAGTTACAAAATTGAAAAGATGATTCATAAAAATAATGAATAAAAAATATAATAACATGTTTTTGCATTTTCTCTGCATATTATAGTTAGTCATGTCTGCCTCTGCCTGTTTCTCCGCTTACTTGTTCTAAACTATGCAACGGATTTTAAAACGGTTTTTACTAATTGAAAAAGCGATAAATGAAGAAGGGTCTATGCTCGGAGTTTCTTTGCGTGATCGAATCAGAAACGAGGAGATCCGCAGGAGAACCAAAGTAACCGACATAGCTCACAGAATCGCTAAACTGAAGTGGCAGGGGGGAAAGCCACATAGCTCGTAGAACAGATGGCAGTTGAGGCAGTAAAGTTCTCGTGTGGCGACTGCGCACCGGAAAACGTAGCGTAGGCAGGCCTCCCACGCGGTAAACCGATGGATGCGGGCAGCGTAGGACCGGTCGTCGTGGTAATCCTTGGGGAGGCCTTTGTCCAGCAGTGGAAGTTTTTCGGCTGATATGATGATGATGATGAAGAAGGATATCCCTGCGAGCCACTAGAGACTCGCTCACCGCGCACCAGCTAGTGCTTTTATTAAAAAAAATGAGGTTTTGTCCTTATAGAAGTTTCTTCACGTAATAATTTATCTATGCAAATAAGGCTCAAAATGGAATAGCTGGACCAATAAATATTTAAATTAAATTATATCCATAGGATTAAACGATCGAAATTTGATTGATAATCGTTTGAAGCGGAACCGTTTGTTGTTGTTTGTTCAGGACAGATGGTGCAGGGACGGACAAACATTTCTCGTTTACCAGTTCATAAAATATGGATATAAAATCAACACACTTCAGATTTGGGGTCAATAGCTAAGTTTATTGACACACGTGCATGTTTTAGATTAACTTAATGATTTTGAGCTATGCTCGGAGTTTTCCTCCGAAAAAGTATATATATTAGTACTAATATACAGTATGGACACTCCCTGCCGCTCTCTAGATTGCGATATCACCCCCTCGTCACCCAGATTGATACGGATTGGTTACAATTTGGTTGTCGAACGTATAGGATTTCGCCGCCATTTTGTTTTTTCCGTCATTCCTTTTTTGTATGAAGTGTCCAGAGTGTGCCTCCGCGATCGAATCAGAAATGAGGAGATCCGAAGAGAACCAAGGTAACCGACATAGCTCACAGAATCGCTAAACTTAGTTGGCAGTGGGCAGGGAACATAGCTCGTAAAACAGATGACCGTTGGAGCAGTAAAGTTCTCGAGTAGCGACCGCAAACCGGAAGACGTGGCGTAGGAAGGCCTCCCCCACGGTGGACCGACGACCTGGTGAGGGTCGCGGGAAGCCGCTGGATGCTGGTAGCGCAGGATCGGTCGTTGTGGTAATCCTTGGGGACGCCTTTGTCCAGCAGTGGACGTCTTTCGGCTGGTATGATGATGAAATTTTATGATTTAGGTTCCGGCAACATTACAGGCGAGGAGCTGTAACTTCGAGTTATTTATTACTGGACTCCCGCGAGCATGCAACCATACATGCAAGATATAATTCCTTAGCATATACGAGCTTCAAACTTGGTGTGATTGTAGTGTAAACTCTAAATTAATATACCATAGGTCGCTGGTTCATATCCGGCTCGATCGACCACACGGCTGCATGTTAAAATAAAAATGCAGTCGGAAGATTTCACTTTTACTATATTTATTGAAATAAATGTAAAAGGGCAACATTAGCTCGAACATAGTATCGACCAAAGAGAAAGAAGAAGGTCAAACCACAGACTATAGTGTTACCAGCATCTTTATGTTCAGATTGTACTGAACATACAAAGAAGAAAATATAGTTTAAAAAAACTAAAAGCACGCTTTTAAAACACATTAAACTAAAAAGTGAAAAATAATTCCTGATATAAGCTGATAACATTAATGAACAAAAATCAATGTGAAAAAAGCGTGGGTTGCTCGATATACGCAAAATATAACACAAAGCTTTTTTCACAATAACACTAGTATTTTTCGCTCATTATTGTTTTCAGCTTCTAACAAGAATTATTTTATACTTTTTAGTTTAATGTGCTTTAAAAGCGTGTTTTTTAGTTTTTTTAACTATTTTTATTTTTCAATTTATAGTTCAGGATAATGAGATAAACTTAAGAAATTATTGTATTGTCAATGATTCTTGATAAATGTACAAAATTTGAATTAAAACCCAAAATCGAGTGCAAAACATTCAAACATACATACATACAAGTGAAGCTAATATAAGAGTGTTAAAAAAACAAGTGTGATTAGGACATTTTAAATTGTAGCGCCAGTTGATGTTTTTTATAATGTATAAACACAATTGTTCTTCTAGATTATTAAAATGAAATGTATCATTTTTGTACTTGTTGATGTTTTAAACGACAACAGTGGACTTGCTTCGGCTGATATGATGAAATGATGATGTTTTTAGGGTTATTTGTCCAAAGGTGTGGTGGTACGGAACGCTCGATGCACGAGTCCGACTCACACTTTGCCAGTTTTTAATTTAATTCAACGAACGAACTTTAGTACTGTCGACCGAACTAATGAGTGTTTGATTACTTAGGTAAAAATCACGTAATCATTATACAGGTGTCAAAATAATTAATGCCCAACACAGAGTACATTGTTAAGGATTAAACTGAAACTCCTCACGGAAACGTAATGAGGAGGTTCTACTCATGAAACTGAACAACTTTCCCCAAAGATTACAACATATAAGGTTCGTTAATTTTGGAACTTCCATACAATTCAGGCTAGGTGATTTAGTATGATGAGTGATTGTATTTTAACCACATCCGTGGCGTAATGGTTATCCGTTCGCTTCACACTAGGAGGTCGCGAGCTCGATTCCCGGTTGAGTCTAACTTCGCAAGACTCACTTTGGTTTATGGCAGGGCATTTTTAAGCCCGCTTGACTAGCCTGCACCATCTTATCTAGTCTTGCCTCCAAAACATCAATATTAACAGCATCATTGTGCAAAGAGATACGACAGTGGACATCTTTATACTCCGACATTATTATATTTTGTCAAAGCTAAAATAATCATTGATATAAAAGTGTACTAATAAATAAATCGTCATTTTTATACTTAGTCATTTTACTTAGTAGTCTTTTGTTTCAAAGTGTACTAATAAATAATTCGACATTTTTATACTTAGTCTTTATACCTAGTAGTCTTTTGTTTCAAAGTGTACTAATAAATAAGTCGTCATTTTTATACTTAGTCATTTTACCCAATAGTGTTTTAATTCAAAGTGTACTAATAAATAAGTCGTAATTTTTAAACTTAGTCATTTTACCTAGTAGTTTTTTGTTTCAAAAAGTACTAATCAACACGTCGTCATTTTTATACTTAGCCATTTTACCTAGTAGTCTTTTGTTTCTAAGTGTACTAATAAAAGTCGTCATTTTTATACTTAGTCATTTTGCCTAGTAGTCTTTTGTTTCAAAGTGTATTAGTAATAAATAAGTCGTCATTTTTATACTTAGTCACTTTACCTAGTAGTCTTTTGTTTCTTAAACCGTTCAAACATGAACATAAAATAACCAGTTAAGAATTGCTTTGGGGAATTTCAGTAAGCCCACTTCCATATTCGGCATCCTCCATCAAGTAAAATGATAACAAGAGCTTAACAATAGTGCATAAAAAAAGCTTCAAGACTCCCATCGACTTAGACAACACAAAAACTCCTGTGTGTGAAGGTGACAAAGTCCGTGTGGTCTTAGGTCTGTTATCTGAAAGTTTGCTCCAAGCCAGACATTGCCAGTGGTGACGCGGGACACCAGGGTCGATAAAGTGAACGCCTGCCTTAAGCGCTTTATACATGGTTCAGAGTTCACGCTTAAGAGTTTTCAGACGTGTTATCAAGATCGAAAAGGGATGATTATCGACCTCCGATGGACTGGTACAACTGCCACAATATATGTGTTAAATTATTCCATCTATTGAGGAACTGATTTACAGCGTGTACGTACAGAGATGTAGGTCAAATAGCGCATCAACAATAAAAAAAATATTTAACCGCCTCCGTGGCGTAATGGTTAGTCCATTCGCTTCACACCAGGAGGGCGCGGGCTTGATTCCCGGCGAGGTCAACTTGTAAGACTCGGTTTAGTTGGTGGTAGGGCATTTTCTAAGCTCGCCTGGCTAGCTACCACCATCTTATATAAGTCTTGCCGCCAAACATTAATGAAGCCAGAGTGATGTGTTGCGGCTTAAAGATAAGATAGCCAGTCCTCCATTGCGTTGGGGAATCTTGGTAAGCCCGCTTCCATCTTCGGCATCATCATCACTTACCATCAGATGAGATGATGCCAAGTGCTTACCATTTGTGAATAAAAAAAAACAAGAAATGAGCGGGCAACACTCACTCCTTAAAAGGATTTGGTGGCGGCTTTATACTGTCGAAACCAGAGCAAGATCGAGGGAAACGAGGTCGTAATACATCAATTAACTCAAACTAGGAACCCTTATAGTTCGTGTGTCTGTCACAGCCTATTTGCTCAGAAACTACTGGACCGATTGAGTTTAAATTTGGTACACATATGTAAATCGGTGATCCAAAGACGGATATGTAACGCAAATAAATTTATTTTGAACATGTGGGCCTCTTTTGGGGGTAAATTAGATTTTTACTTTTTTTGTTTTGCTTACATCATTATTCATTCATCAATAGATTATGTTATATAATGAAAGGACTTGTTGTGAGAATCTCAAATATATATTTTTAATATTTTAAAACAAAAAGTTTTGAGGTTATTTAAGAGCCCGCTGGAGTTCATAAATCCCATAAAACGTAGTATTTGATTCATTTGATAACCAAACAACTGATTTTTAAATTAAAAGACTTTTAAAAAAAAAGAAATTAGTCGAAAATTTACCATTCCCTCCTTATCTTAGAAACTACTAGGCTTAAAATCTAGGAACAATCACAGTACTTGAGTTTGAATGCAGATTAGATGAAAATCTGAGATTCCTACAAGAAAAATAAAATTTCCAAAGTCCAGAATAATGTACACCCCTATTTAGCTATAATATATGGTCTTAACAAAGGTATGCACTTTTTTTTAACTGGAGCTTGTACTCATGAAACTGAACAACTTTCCCCAAGAAACCCATGGTCAATACGCAATTATTATTATTTAATTAAATAATCAAACTACTCAGAATACAACTCTCAGCTCAGGCCACGCAAGTTCAATGACCGCGCGGTCACTCACTTTACGATACCGCGCCGTACTATTCTGGCGTATTCCGCGCAATTTAATAATTTTATTTAAAAAAAAAACAAATGCGAATTGACCATGGGTTTCTTGGGGAAAGTTGTTCAGTTTCATGAGTACAAGCTCCGATTAAAAAAAAGTGCATACCTTTGTTAAGACCCTGTATAGTATATACTGAGAGGTCTTGTTGTGTTGGTAGTTTAGATATGATGCGAAACCCTGTTTGTGTGACCCCGAGTTGGCACTTGGCCGGTTTTTTTTCGCATTTAGGATTCAAATTATTTATTTTCATTTGTTTTTGTCATAATTTTCATTATTTGGCATGCTTAATTATCCACACGAATGAAGTCAAGGGCTACAGCTGGTAAACACACAAAGTATAGATTTTTGTCAACACTCACACTCAGAGATAAAAACTTAATCTTAAGGGAGTGGATTAAGGTTGTGTCACTGTTTTCCTTGCTCCGGAGCTTACCTTAATGCACTGACCCCTATATCGGCTAATGGGCCCACCGGGGCGACTTCCAAGTTGTCGGCTAAACACATTAATGGCCAACCCCCAGGTTGGTCTTTTGGCGGAAATTGGTCGAACGCTAAACGGAACTTCAATTTTTAAATAGAGAAACTTAACTCCCTAGAAAGCGATCATCAAGGAAGTAACGTTCCATTGCCGATTCACTTCAACACTGACTAAGGAAGAGGGTAATGTTGTATTTTCGGCACCAAAATATAATATATACAAAACATGAAATGATACAAAAACAAAAAGTAGGTCATCATCATCATCATCATATCAGCTGAAAAACGTCCAGTGCTGGACAAAGGCCTCCCCTAAGGCACAGCATTACAATATGGCCTACGTAATACTGTGCTCAAAGATTTCAACGACGACCGGTCCTGCGCTGCCCGCATCCATCGGCTCCCCGCGATCTTCAACAGGTCGTCGGTCTACCGCGTGGGAGGTCTGCCCACGCTACGCTTTCAGGTGCGCGGCCGCCACTCGAGAACTTTACTTAACATAAGTAACTAAAAAAATCAAAAAAATAATAAACTAGAAAAAAAGTAACAAATAAGCAAGGAGCGCTGTGGTGCCAGAAAACTGGATTTTCAATCGACTTCCAAAAAAAAGGAGGTTCTCAAAACGACTGTGGTTTTTTTTGTGTGTGTATCCGCGATACCGTCGATGATTGTGAACCTATATTCGTGATTTTTTTTTTCGTTAGGATATGCTACCGAGTTGGTCCCATATAGATTTTATCAAAATCAGAGCTTTTTAAAATAAAATTAACAAAAACCAAAAATAATGCACAATTTTACTAAGCTGTTGCGATGGAATTCGGTTTTTTAATGTGTGTGCCCAATCTTCACGTAGGCACAGTCTATGGATTCTTAAACTGTGACGTAGGTATGCGCACGAGCCTTGGATTCTTTTTTGTTTAAATTCGGATTTTTGTGTGTACGTACTTACTTATTGTATATGTGTATTCTTAAGTATATACAATTAAGGTGAGCCAAAAGCAGTCATCCTATGTTGTTTGGCCATAACTATTTAGTAATCTGTGGTTTGGCTCTCTTTTTTTTCTAAATGAAATACTTCGATTCTGTTTTTTGATTATGTTTATTTTAACCTTTAGAATTTTATTGGTCAAGTCGAGAAGATTATATCGGCCAAATGGGCGCCGTCACAATTGATTGCCATACGTTATAAGGCATTTTTCATCACTTCGGCGAACTTCGGGCGACAGATTCTCGCATCGTGTCGAATGTTGTCCTTGAGGGCTTCCAGAGTCTCGGGCTTGTTCACGTGAACACGGAACTTCAAAAAACCCCACAAAAAAAGTCTGGAACGCTTAAATTGGGCGATCTTGCGGGCCAGTTCAAATCGCCAAAACGAGAGATGAGGCGACCCGGGAACGCTGCCTTCAGAATATCGGTTGTGGCTCGCGCAGTGTGTGCCGTTGCTCCGTCCTGTTGGAACCACATGTCCTTCAGTCCTAATTCCTCCAATTGTGGCAGAAAAAACTCGGTCAACATGGCCCTATAGCGCGCACTGTCCACTGATGTCGTTTGGCCAGCGGCATACTCGAAAACAAATGGTCCGATGGCATCTCCAGCGTGAACAGCGCACCATGCAGTCACTTTGAGCAGGTGTAATGGTTCCTCGTGCATCACTCGTGGATTTTCGGTGCCCAGAAGCGAGATGGAAATGAGCCTCATCGATCATTATGATTTTGGTCTAAAAATTGTCCACTTCTTCCTCGAGATTTCTTTTGGCCCATCTTGTATTTACGTATGTATGTACATATTTGTATGTCTGTTTCTTTGGCTGCTCTTGTGATGAATTTGGATGAATTTTGCAGTGCTACTTGTTTTTAGATTCGTCTTGATCCCTTGAGTGACAAACATAGGATACATTTTAGATAGTTTTTTTTTAGGTTTTTCCTGTTATAACTGGACTGCATAGTGCACTCTGCAATGGCTTCAAATTACTACTCAAGAATTGATCCAGGTTTTAATTCAAAGGAAGACAAATGTTTTATGAAGCGGTCGTAGCTCAGTGAGATTTTCGTGGTTGCATAGTATAGTGCACTCTGGCTTCAAATTACTCCACAAGAACCGATCCAGGTTTTGATTCAAAGGAAGACAAATGTTTTATGAAGCGGTCGTCGCTTAGGCAGATTTTCGTGGTTGCATAGTATTGGCATCTCCAATTGAGATTTTCGTGATTGCATAGTATAGTGCACTCTGGCTTCAAATTACTACACAAGAATTGATCCAGGTTTTGATTCAAAGGAAGACAAATGTTTTATGAAGCGGTCGTAGCTCAATGAGATTTTCGTGATTGCATAGTATAGTGCACTCTGGCTTCAAATTACTACATAAGAACTGATCCAGGTTTTGATTCAAAGGAAGACAAATGTTTTATGAAGCGGCCGTAGCTCAGTGAGATTTTCGTGGTTGCATAGTATAGTGCGGTCTGGCTTCAAATTACTACACAAGACTTGATCCAGTTTTTGATTCAAATGAAGACAAATGTGTAATGAAGCGTTCGTAGCTCAGTGAGATTTTCGTGGTTGCATAGTATAGTGCACTCTGGCTTCAAATTACTACACAAGAACTGATCCAGGTTTTAATTCAAATGAAGACAAATGTATTATGAAGCGGTCGTAGCTCAATGAGATTTTTGTGGTTGCATTGTATAGTGCTTTCTGGCTTCAAATTACTACACAAGACTTGATCCAGGTTTTGATTCAAATGAAGACAAATGTGTTTTGAAGCGCTCGTAGCTCAGTGAGATTTTCGTGGTTGCATAGTATAGTGCACTCTGACTTCAAATTACTACACAAGACTTCATCCAGGTTGTGATTCAAATGAAGACAAATGTTTTATGAAGCGCTCGTAGCTAAGTGAGGTTTTCGTGGTTGGGTTGATCACGCAGATTAACTGACCTGAAGCACGGTCATTACCTGGATGGATTTGACTGTTAGTGGCGTTTTTCTCGACCGTTTCCGTGCTTCGCAAGGCAAGTTAAGCTGTTGGTACCAGTCGCTATCACTAAATGCCGGTCGTTAAGCCGTGTCAGATACTCTATAGGCGGCTTGAAAAACTTCTGACAGTGGGGTTCTCCACTAGCCCAACAACCTCCACCAACCCGGACTTGACCTGTGTGTGTGTGTGTGTGTGTGTGTGGAGTATGACCTAACCACACCCTGCACACTTCGTACAACGGGCCAGAAATAACATTTCGAAAAAAAAATGACGGAAAAAACAAAATGGCGGCGAAATCCTATACGTTCGACAACCAAACTGTAACCAATCTGTATTAATCTGGGTGAGGTCGCAATCTAGAGAGCGGCAGGGAGTGTCCATACTGTATGTTAGTACTAATATAATATATACTTTGACCTAACCTTCCCGAGCTTGGGAAGAGACCTTGCCCCATCAGTGGGAACGTAATGGGTTGTTAAGTATATTTAAAAGGAGTTTTTTTCCCAGCGCGCTCCATACAGTCAAGGTTGATTCTTATAATTTTAATATTAATCAATGTTATTGAGATTTTGTTAACAGTTGCTAGAATAAACTTACATCTATGTTTGTGGTCTATCAGATTGTTTTTTTTTTTTGTTTATTTAAATCAAAGTTTTTTGCCGGTTTCACTTCAAAACTACATATTTTGATGAAAATCTGATAAACCTTAAACACAGGTATTAGTTACTAGAAAGCGTTTACAAAATTTCAATATCTTCTTCTTCTTCATCTTATCAGCTTATATACGTCTCCACCGAGGGGCTCGAACCTACCCTGAACTAGGGCGATCGGGCCTTAGCCGACCACGCGGGCTCAGTGTGGGTTGGTCGACTTCACTCACAACCTTCGAGTTTCTTCGCAGGCGTGTGCAGATTTCCTTACGATGTTTTCTTCACCGTAGGAGCGTCGGATGAACATATTATCTACATATAAAATCAAAATTCGAAAACACATTGGTAAGTGGCAGGATTCGAACCACGGCCTCCCGGACACGAGGTAGCGGCCGTAACCGTTAAGCCACCGACGCTCTTTTCAATAACTTTGATTATATGTATATTGTTCGGCCCAGTGCGGGTTGGTCGACTTCACACACAACCTTCGAGTTTCTTCGCAGGCGTGTGCAGGTCTCCTCACGATGTTTTCCTTCCCGTGTGGTCGACTAAGACTCCATCGCCCAATTCAGGGTAGGCTCGAGCCCCACGTTGGGGTCGTATATGACCTGATATGATGATGGTGAAATATTATTAAAATGAGAACCACACTTGTTTTGTTTAGAGCGCGCTAGGGAAACACTCCCCTTAAGTTCACATCACAAAACGCCTAATAATACCTATAATCTTAGCGACCATAAATTGACGTTACGGTACGGTCGTTATAAAGTTATTTACACAGCCATTATGTTTGTCATATAATTATGTTAAACGAAATAGGCATACTTTTTGAAGAGAAGCTAAAATTTATTTGCGATTCGTTTTGCCACTATTATCCGTTGCGATTCGTTATTCCACTTATTCGTTGTCATTCGTTTTTCCACTTGTCCGTTGCGATTCGTTATTCCACTTGTCCTTTGCCATTCGTTTTTTCACTTGTCCGTTGCGATTCGTTTTTCCCACAGAAATCGGAATAATATGTTTTTCCACTTGTCTATTGCGATTCGTTTTTCCACTTGTCTGTTAAAGTTTCAATTCTACTATGTGTCACACATTTAGATTTTTTTGTATGCGATATCAAATTCAATTTTTAACAAAATTGGTGTAGTAGTTGTTAATTGGAGATTTTACTCATCATAATGAACCAAAGAACCAAAAAATTTGGACCATTCATACAAATATGCAATATAAAAGAATGAAATAATGAAAATTAAAAAAAATACTTCTGCCTTAATTTAAGAGCTAGGCTCTTGTCGGTGCAGCATCCATGTCAGTTCAGTTGTGCAACTCCCTCCATTCAAAGCCGTTTTCTTTACCTCCCTGTAAGACTCAACATTTATCTTCTTCCTGGTTTGTGATACATAGCTTATCCTTGATTTTCCTCTACCCCGCTTCCCAAAAAATACTAAATGTAATTATTTTTAAAACTGCTTCTTGGAGTTCGATGTGAGGATGTTACTTATCATTTGAATTATGTTTTACCGAAAAAGATTCAACCGTATCGTCTCTGTAGAAGCCCAAACTTATTATGTTTTGAAAATGTTTTTTGTTTTAATTTAAAACGCGACACTGAAATGTCATGATGTGATATATTAATAGAATCGACTTAAAAAGCCCTTTCATTTGATACCACACACGATCGGATTCAGACCTTTTTTTTTCCATACAAAAAAGATTAGCTGATACGTCATACATAACTCCTCTCCCTTTTTTTAGTGCTACATCACAATGTTTTACAGTCACATTAATTCATATGGCCTAAAAATCAATCGTTTAAATAATTCTTTTAACACCATTTGCAGTTGTTTTTAGCGTACCGCTAGGACTATAGGTAAGTACTGTCTAAGTTTTGTCTCACGAGCGCGGGTTAGCCATACTTGTGTGTGTTAATGTACGTGCACATTGTGTTTGCGTGCGTAAGCTCGGAAGCTTACAATAGCGCACACAATAGCGCGTATCGATACGCATTACACACACAAGTATGGCTAACCAGCGCTCGTGAGATAAAACATCTGTATACGAGTTATCTTCTCCCGTGTGATGGGTTAAATAAGGCAGTAATGTAATTTTTTTTGGTTTTTATTCTCATCATCATAACTGCACTGTCCGTATCCAGCGGCTTCCTGCAACTTTCACTAGGTCTTCGGTCAAATAGTGGGCGACCTGCCTACGCTAAGTTCACTCCAGAACTTTACTGCCCCAGCGGCCATCTGTTCTACGAGCTTTACGCCCTACCCACCCCCACTTAAGTATGGTACTAAGATATAAACTTTTACTTAATTTTTGTTGTTTCATTTTAATCTTGTTTTAATCGAAGTGAAATGTTTTATAAGATTTTCCACTCATTTTTTTCAAACTGACTGGTCAATATTCGACAATAAATAAGGGAAATCAAAAAATATTTGTCTCCAAATTTAATATTGTATAGGTTCCTTTGGGAAAGTAGTTCAGTTTGGTAAGTAGGATCCTTCACCTGCTCCTTGTGCGAATGAAAAGTCACCATGGCTCCACACCTCTGTACCTTCTAGATATATTGTACCACAGTCTAAATAATTTATACAGTAGTCCAATGGAGAGGACAATCGTGCGGAGGCCGAGGGGCGAGATGGGGGAGGTCGAGGTTTAACTCACCGTTCGGGACAACTCATTCAAGGAACAAAAAGCGCCAGCAACAGAGGGTATAAATAATCTACACAGAACGCAGGGAGCAATCGAGCAAAGGCCGAGGGGCGAAATGGACGTACACTGTACACGCACACACAAGACATCAAAACATCTCCAAAACATTAGATAGTATATGTGCTAAGACATCGTCGAAGACACACACACACATACACACCGTTACCACATGCTGGACACTTCATACAACGGGCCAGAAATGACATTTCAAAAAATGAATGCGGAACAAACAAAATGACGGCGAAATCCTATACGTTCGACAACCAAACTGTAACCAATCTGTATCAATCTGGGTGACGAAGGGGTGAGGTCGAAATCTGGAGAGCGGCAGGGAGTGTCCACACTGTATGTTAGTACTAACATACGAGTATATACTTTACCGTTACTGCACACATTTTTTTAATAGTGGCTACAACTTGACAGTTCGCAGCATTTTATTAGATTTTTTTCTATCTGAGGGTTCTACTATTTATCTTCTGTGAGAAATATTCCAGTAATTCAGTTGCTATAATATATTTTCTCTGCCTGTACATTGCTCCCATTTATTTCTAACTCAGGTGCTTTGTGTCTTCTATTACCTGCATTTTATTTTAGATATTTGATGATAAATTGTGCACAAGGTACCGTAATCATCATTACAGCTCATATACGTCCCCACCGAGGGGCTCGAGCCTACCCTGAATCAGGGCGATTAGGCCTTAGTCGACCACGCGGGCCCAGTGCGGGTTGGTCGACTTCACACACAACCTTCGAGTTTCTTCGCAGGCGTGTGCAGGTTTCCTCACGATGTTTTCCTTCACCGTTAAAGCAATCGGTAAGTATGTACGTAAGTTTTTGAAAAACTCATTGGTACATTGGCCGTCCAGATTTGAACCCGGTACCTCTGGTTAGATGGACCGAGTCGTTACCGGCTGAGCCACCGACGCTATTAGGTACCGTAATGTTCAGATAATATTTATTTACCAAGGTAGGCAAGCGTTTGTTTTTTTTTTAATATTGTATAGGTTCCTTTGGGAATGTAGATCAGTTTGATCAGTAAGATCTAAAATCTATTATTATCAAGTTTTATGGTTTTTTTTTTAATGTTTGGTAGGTAAATAAACGTTTTGATGGTAAGTCATTGCACCAACTGCAGATTTTTTCACGAAATCACAAACGAGTAAAGTTTATTAAAACCGGCCAAGTGCGAGTCGAAACCGCGCACCGAGGGTTCTATACCATCACACATCTCCATTAGAATAAAAATGACAATAATTATTTTAAACAAAAGAAATCAGAAGACAGAAAGATGCTTTTTCATTTATTCGGACTCCTTAGCGCGTACTCGACCCATTTTCTTCATTTCCTGTTTAACTTTAGAATAAATACCTACTATTATCATACTAAGTAACAAGCTTGTATTTAAAACCGTTTATGCAATAGAGCAGAAAAAATCCTTTGTAAAAACACATTTTTTATGTGCGGTCATTTAATTTTTTTTTGTTACTAAATCCCCGATTCTAACACATATTTTATGAAAATTTAAGTCAACTATACCTAATACGGTTTCAAAGATACAGCCTTTTAAAGTTCGGACAGACTGACAGATGGGCAGCGTAGGCTAAGTCCCGTTACCTGGTACGAAGACCTTGAAATGATTGTAAAATAAATGAAAACCAAACTTTTGTTTACAAGCATGGGAATATGAACATTCAAAGTTTTACTAATAATTTTGAAAAAAAAACCGACTTCAAACAGGACACTGCGGTTCCCCTCGATTTCTGTGGGATGCCATTATTAGATCCTGGTTTCCTTATTATGGTACCACCCTTGAGATATCTCCTTGCCAACAAAAAAAGAATCATCAAAATCGGTTCATAAACGACGCAGTTGTACGCGAACACACATAAAAAAATATGTAAAAATACGGTCGAATTGAGAAACGTCCTCCTTTTTTGAAGTAGGTTAAAAATAGAGGGAATATCTACTAAATAAATATCGATGCAATGAGGAGATCCGCAGGAGAACCAAATCAACCGACGTAGCTCATAGAATCGCTAAACTGAGGTGGCAGTGGGCAGGGCACATGGCCGTTGTTGGGGCAGTAAAGTTCTCGAGTGGCAACCGGGCACCGAAAAACGTAGCGTAGGCAGGCCTCTCACGTGGTTGACCGATGACCTGGTGAAAGTCGTGGGAAGTCGCTGGATGCGGGCAGCGCAGCACCGGTTGTCGTGGAAATCCTTGGGGCTTTGTGGACGTTTTTCGGCTGATATGATGATGATGATGAATTATCGACGATTCTGTAGATTTCATTTAGCCAGTGAACCCCAAAAAACGTAACTAACTAAATAGCAATTATAAGTAATAAAAGTCAACTTGTTACAATATCTAGGGTTTTACTAAGAGCCGGTGATTAATATCACTGAATTCATAAAAATGTCTGAAATGTTTCGCTCCATTGAAACGTATCTCTGGTTGAACAATGAACACTCCCATAGGAATAAAGCACTGATATATGAACGAACCTTATATGTAGTATAGTCCATTTTAAATGCCAAGGTCTCATTCCATTTAGAACTTAACATGTGCAGGTGGAATACTAAAAAGTGGATTGTTTTGAAGTGGATTTAAACTCCAATCTAGCAACAGTTGAGACACAATAACAACAATTTAAGGTACCTACCTAGTCCCTTAACCAAACCTAGTCGAGCTGAAGCAGCCTACCTTTTCTTGCATAAAATACATCAAATACAAAGGCCACATTCCACTTCAGACGGTCATGAGGTGATAGCAAAAGACAAAGAGATAACAATCGGTGTTTGGAGATACCTTTTTATGGCGTGGTGTATTTACCCAACTGCCCAAAAAGCAGGGTAATGTTTTTCGAGTGTACGTTAGTATTATGACGTCATCTACGTGACGCCAGGGGGTTGGTAGCTCGGCAGATTAATATCATAAAAGAAAAACACATAAGTACGTATTAAATATAGTTGAAGAGATTTATTTATTTAATACGAAAAATCGATATAGGCTCTGTCAGCTGACTTATTATTTGTTCTTTACGCGAAAACTATTTGAAATAATTTCTTGCAATGAAATAGATAACTATAGTGATCTCTGTCCTGGCGCGCGGTCTTCAAATATCACACACTTGATAATGGACCTCTGTCCTGACTCGCGGTCCACCATAGAATGAATCTCAACTGTTTTGGAAAGCTTTCGAACAACTTACTAATTTGAATTTGAACTTATATTTTTAATACGATTCGCGCTGGCAAGTAAGTACTAAAGGAGTCTCGAGTGAGGAAACGTAGAGATATACGATCTCTACAGTATATTATGTAATATATGTATGTATGTATACAATAAGGCCGCCTAAATAGGGGATCGAACTGCATCAAAAATAAATTCTGAAATATGATTTCCTAAAATGCTCTCCTCTTGAAGTTTCAAAAAACCTTACTTGTTTTGTTTTTCCGTCACGTCTTCAATTTTTAATTGGTTAAATTCCAAAATAAGTTCGTCAATGATGCTAAAAATCTGTGACGTCACTTGTGGGTATTTCAAACATTTTTTGGACCAAATTTCGTTTTTGTCAGATCATAAAAAGTAACTCAAATGACTAGTAGTCCGATCCCCTATTGTAGGTGTACAATGTTATTTTAATACTTTCTGTACTATTGTTTTTATTTTTTTTGTACCACAAAGTACATATTTAATTTGATTGATTGATAGTATGTATGTAGTAAGTATGTATGTATGTATCTTTGACTGAGCCTGTAGCTTAAACTGCTTGATTTTGGAGTGCGAGTCTTAATCGCGTGAGTGACACGCTACATTTATACCCGACTGCCCGAAAAAGCATTTAACCCCCTCCGTGGCTTAATGGTAAGTCAATTAGCTTCAAATCAGGAAGTCGCGGGTTCGATTCCCGGCGGAGTCTTTGTAAGACTCGGTTCGAAGAGCATTTTCTAAGACCGTCTGGCTAGATACCACGATCTTATCTAAGTCTTACAACTAAACATCAGTGTTAACAGCATTGATGTATTCCAGCTTGAAAATAAGATAGCCAGTTCCTCATTGTGTTAGGGAATCTTGGTAGCCCCGCTTCCATCTTCGGCACTATCGTCACTTACCATCAGGTAAGATGATATAAAGGACTTACCAATTGTGGACTTCTAAATATATTTCAAAGGAGACTTGAACTTAACACTTTTAACGAGGCGAGTTGAAAGGAAAGTTTTGGGATAACCTATAGATGGGCAGTTAGTCGTATTGACTAGCAAAACTGGTAAAAACAATGATAAAATATAATATGAATAAATGTATTAAGGCGAGATATTGTTCAGAACATTTGTCTGAGTTTTTTTTCTTTACGTGTAAAGAGTAAAGAAAATAAACTTTTATGCACTTTTTCAATGTTTTATTTTTTTAACACAGTTATAGGCATTTAAAAAAAAAGTGAGTCCGACAATTTGTCAGGATTTTATTGAGGAACTAGCTGTCCCAGCGAACTACGTTCCACCTTACACTATACTATACTACCCTACCCTACACTACACTACCCTACCCTACCCTACACTACATTACACTTCACTATACTACACTACCCTACCCTAGCCTACCCTACCCTAGCCTCCCCTACCCTACACTAAACTACACTACACTACCCTACCCTACATAAGAACCTTCTCATGACAATAACGTACTCGACAAAAAAGAATTAGAGAAATCGGTCTAGCCGTTTACGCGTGATGCCGTGACCAAGGGAAATAGGGATTCATTTTTAAATATATACTGGCTGTCCCGGCGAACTACGTACCGCCTTACACTGCCCTACCCTACCCTACACTACACTACCCTACCCTACCCTACCCTGCCCTACACTACTCTACCCTACACTACACTACCCTACCCTTCACTACCCTACCCTACACTACTCTACCCCACTACTCTACCCTACCCTACACCACCCTACACTACCCTTCACTACACTACCCTACACTACACTACCCTACCCTACCCTACACTACCCTACCCTACCCTACACTACCCTACCCTACCCTACACTACCCTACCCTACCCTACACTACCCTACCCTACCCTACACTACCCTACCCTACCCTAACCTACCCTACATAAGAACCTTCTCCTGACAATAACGAACTCGACAAAAAAAGAATTAGCGAAATCGGTCCAGCCGTTCTCGAGTTATGCGCTTACCAATACATTTTGCGATTCATTTTTATATATTAGATAGACAAGAGAGAAAAAAATAAGGTGCTATAATATGTCTAACTGTAGTGAAGTAAAACTGGTTTTTGTCGGTTAAAACAGCAAAAATTGTCAAAATTTAAATGAACTTTGCAATTTTTTTCTATAGAGAAAATTTCATCAAATCGTTGTTAAGCCTCCTACACTATGTAACAGATATATTTTAATAAATTGAAAAAAAAAATGCTAAATATATTGCAGTTTCAACCGCAGAAAAATGACTTATTCCAACCCTCGATTTCGGGGTTTGCATTATTTTCTGACCGAAGACCTGGTGAAGATCGCGGGAAGCCGATGGATGCAGGACCGGTCGTCGTGGAAATCCTTATTGGAGGCCTTTGTCCAACAGTGGACGATTTGTGGCTGATATGATAATGATGATGATGATTATTTTCTGAAAGGGTTTCGCCTTAAGTATCCACCTAATTTATAATCTATGCAAACAAAATTAATAATTTATCAAACGCCGAGAATAATGTAGGTAGGTACATTTTAAATAAGGTATACACAGGTAATTCTCTTTTTGGAATTTCCCCCCGGAATACTTCATGTTAAGCGTAAAAATATTTAGCTTAGGTTATAATAATATGGGCTTAAATGTTTTTCTTACATGTTTGGATAGGCTTGTACAACAGCTGATGAATCTTTTACATAAACCGTTTGTTGCTAGACTAGAGACTAAACATTCGGGGTTATATCTATTTTTGGAGTACTTTAGAATAGATTAATATATTAGAGCCCGATATGAAATTTATATGAGGAGTGAAATCGAGTGTTGATCGGTAACGGGTTAACAAAAGGGATACTAATTACAAGCTTTTTTTAAAATTATTAACTTGCAATGTATGTATGTTTGTTCGGGTGCGCTGAAATTTTGTAATATCGCGTGCAATGCAATATTAAAAGCTTGTAGCTAAAAGTTTTTAGGTTTATCGAAAAATATTTTTTGTGTAATTTTTATATTTTATTTTTATTCACAATTGGTAAGCCCTTGGCATCATCTCACCTGATGGTAAGTGACGATGATGCCGGAGATGGAAGCGGGCTTACTAAGATTCCCCAACGCAATGGAGAACTGGCTATCTTATTTTCAAGCCGGAACACATCAATTTTGTTAACACTGATGTTTGGCGGCAAGACTTAGATAATATGGTGGTAGCTAGCCAGGCGGGCTTAGAAAATGCCCTTCCACCAACCAAACCAAGTCTAACAAAGTTTGATACCACCGGGAATCGAACCCGCGACCTCCTAGTGTGAAGCGAATGGACTAACCATTACGCCACGGAGGTGGTTAAAACATTCATTCATTACGTTTTTTTTAGTCACGAAGGCTAAAAAAACATAGCCAGGCCGCCTAATGAGAGGCTGGAGGTCGAGCTTTGCGTAGAGCGAAGCCCGGAGCGTTCCATGCGAGGCCAAAAGCCGGAGGACGAAAAAAAATACTTTCCTGAGTAAACTCCTATCGCGCGTCGGATCTGACACGAAAACATTTTTTTTATTTAATAGTTAATTGTGTACAAGTACAAAACATAACAAACAGATATAAAAGAAAACAATACCAAGGGTATAACTTATTTTTCATAAGAAATTTCCTCCAGCAAAGAGAGAGTTTCAGTTGAGATAACAGACATGTCCACAAATTAAAAATCTATTAAGTATACATTTATGTAAGGATTCAATAGTGTGAAATACATAATATAAGTAATTTATATAAATGTTTTTTACATATTTTTTTACTATTAATGATGATTTTTTTATTAAAACACATAAAGTACACTATACCTAAAACACCTTTAAATAAAATGCCCAAAATACCTAAAATAAAACACCTAAAATAAAACACCTAAAATACCTAAAATAAAACACCTAAAATACCTAAAATAAAACACCTAAAATACCTAAATAAAACACCTAAAATACCTAAAATAAAACACCTAAAATACCTAAAATAAAACACCTAAAATACCTAAATAAAACACCTAAAATACCTAAAATAAAACACCTAAAATACCTAAATAAAACACCTAAAATACCTAAAATAAAACACCTAAAATACCTAAATAAAACACCTAAAATACCTAAAATAAAACACCTAAAATACCTAAAATAAAACACCTAAAATACCTAAATAAAACACCTAAAATACCTAAAATAAAACACCTAAAATACCTAAAATAAAACACCTAAAATACCTAAATAAAACACCTAAAATACCTAAAATAAAACACCTAAAATACCTAAATAAAACACCTAAAATACCTAAAATAAAACACCTAAAATACCTAAATAAAACACCTAAAATACCTAAAATAAAACACCTAAAATACCTAAAAGAAAACACCTAAAATACCTAAAATTGTAGCGCGGTACGCTGTATATTCGTTCTTCTTTCATTCGACCTTTTCTTCATTCCATCTATTTGTTCTTTAACGCATGCGCTTTCATCTATGTGACGAAATGATTTAAAAAATCCGATACATCAATATTTTCACCACCAAACATTGTTTTTAAAATAATTATTTACAGTATAACAGCGCGTTCAGGATGCCGTTTGAGATGCCGAGACACTGTAGTGCATCAACAATGTTTGCTGAGGCGCAGATCGATTGCTTTTCGCAATAATGCAAAAGCATTGCGCCTCACTACTAAATCAAAGTATATAGGTATATTAGTACTAACATACAGAATGGGTGTCCATAGGGAGTGTTCCCTGCCGCTCTCTATAGATTGCGACCTCACCCCCTCGTCACCCAGATTGATACAGATTGGTTACAGTTTGGTTGTCGAACGTATAGGATTTCACCGCCATTTTGTTTGTTCCGTCATTCCTTTTTTGAAATGTCATATCTGGCCCGTTGTATGAAGTGTCCAGGGTGAGCGCGCTGACAGAGCACTGAGACTCGCCGCTGATGGCGCGCTGGGCGCGGCTGCACGGTCCCGTCGCCGTCGTGCCTCGTTGCCTCCAGCCGCTCGACAAATTTAATTTTCGTTATTAACCGACTTCAACAAAAGGAGGAAGTTTCTCAATTCGACCGTATATATATAATTGGGAATTTCCTAAAATCCATTCTTAATGGATGCCCAAGTCCTAATTGCTATATGTATTCCAAATTTCAGCGAAATTTGTTCAGTAGTTGCAGCTGTGCGTTGATATACCAGTCAGTCACCTTTCCTTTTTAACCCCCGACGCAAAAAAGAGGGGTGTAATAAGTTTGACCGCTATGTGTGTGTGTGTCTGTGTGTCTGTCTGTTGCACCGTAGCTCTCAAACGGGTGAACCGATTTGGATGCGTTTTTTTTTATTTACAAGCAGGTTTTTGGCGATGGTTCTTAGATACGTTTTATCAAAATCGGTTCAGCCGTTTCAAGGTCATCAGCTCTTTTGTTAGCTGCGGTAGGGTTCTTAGACTCTTAATGTGTATTTACTTTACTTTCAAACATACATGTGACCTAAAACTTGAAACACTCATGTATGCTTAATAAATATGCAGGATTATGGAACTCTTGGTCTGATGCTGCAGCCAGGATATCCAGAACACTAGCACATCCTTGAAAAAATTATAGCAGATATGTCGTGTTTGGACTCGTTTTGTTCAGTATTTGATTCTGCATACAATGCAATGGTGGCAACACGGTAAGCTGATGCTGCGGCCAGGATATCCAGAACACTAGCACATCCTTGAAAAAATAATAGCAGATATGTCGTGTTTGGACTCGTTTTGATCAGTATTTGATTCTGCATACAATGCAATGGTGGCAACACGGTGAGCTGATGCTGCGGCCAGGATATCCAGCAAACTAGTACACTCTTAAAAAAATAATAGCAGATATGTCGTGTTTGGACTCGTTTTGATCAGTATTTGATTCTGCATACAATGCAATGGTGGCAACACGGTTCTTCTATTTTAAGTGCTTATTACTTTCTGAAGTGTAAATCAGCCTTTAGAGCTAAAATCCCATGGCTGTAAATAAAAAAAAATAGAAACGATACACCAAAAATGATTTCCAAAAATTTTAGGAATTGATTCTATTCGATTCTTGTTCTGATTTTCAGTAATTTATGTTACATGTACGTACACACAAAAACTAAATTTTATATTCAATAACTACCTAATAATTTACGAGTATTCAATAAAAATGTTAAAGAAAACATAAATATTTTTAAGAAGGAAAAAAGTGGCGCTCGTTGATTTATTAACGCAGCCTTTCATAATAAAATATTTCAACGCGCGCCTAAATAATTTAGCATCTCTTACATAACTTCCAAACATTTTGGTTTAAAAACAAAACAACCGAACATAATTTTGATGAATGTTTTATAGACAAATCTATATCCTTTTAGATATAACTGTACTTGTCAATAATTATTTTGAAAATAAGTTAAAAATTTAGAAATAAAAATTAAATTAAAAATTTAAAAAACCCCCCCTGCAAAAGCGGACATTTAAAAAGTAAAAAATAATACCTTTCGTTGAGCCATCAAATTAATTTCAGAAATACCTATATATATTTTAATTATCGAAATCGATGGATGGCACGATAGGGTTTGCTCTTAAAATGGCGCTGTAATGTCGCGTCGGGGTTCAGTAGTTCAGTAGTTTCAGTACTTTCAGCTGTGCGTTGATATACCAGTCAGTCACCTTTCCTTTTATATAGAGGTATACAGACAGATTATGTGATTTTGTTGATAATATGATAATTTGAATTGATATTTTTAATATTGAACTAACAATTCTATGGATTTTTACAAAATAAAAATTGATTTGATTTGATTTGAATATCTTGATTCTCTCGTATAATACCCAGTTTGGGTCTTTTACTTCATCATAATAATAATGTAACACCTTTATACCGTATGTTTCACAAATAAATAATTTTGTATTTGTATTTGCATAATTGATAATAAAATTCTACTCATCTGTAAGCAAGCACGTAAGTTTTTTAAAAACCCACGCCCTATCTACCTACCGTACCTACAACGTCGTGTTACAAAATGGAAAACCTAAAATACCTTAAATTTAATAATTAAATACATGTTTATACGATGAAGCGCTGGGAGTTCCTTATGCTACTCCATATTACAGTGTCATCACATCAGTCACATTGGCCCATAGAATTTACACTGGTGTTCAAAGTTTGCCTCCAATACCTCCGAATATGTCACGTTTGGGAAGGGATCAGTATATTTAGTGATTACAATATACATATATGTACCTACGAGTACACTTATATTTATTAAGGCAATTCGATGTACAATCCAACTATATAATATCAGCTTTGCCCGCGGCTTCGCCCCGTGTACATCGTTTTTATGTCTTTGAGGGTGGGTGGTGTGCGAGCCGCAGCGGCTCGCGAGCGTGGATGTGAGTTTTCTCCAGATCACTCTGGAACTATATCGGACTATATCAGGCTATTCTTACTATAGCAGTATATGTCACTTCTCACCCACTCAACCAATTCTGTACAAAAATCACTTCAATCCGTTGCTCCGTGGCGACGTCGACGTGCGCGAGCGTGGAAATGAGTTTTCCACAGATCCCTCGGGAAATATGTCAGGATGTACTAATTAGTAAATTATGCTATTTCTCACCCCCTCAACCATCTCTATGCAGAAAATCACAACAATACAGTATTCCGTTGCCATGTTAAAGAAATTAACCGAAAAAAGAGTAGTTTTTCAGTTCCCTCAGGAACTGTATCCGGACTATGCTATTTTCACGGGATAAATAGTAGCCTTTGTCAATTCCAGTTACTCAAGATTGTTTGAGGTGTTGAAGCGTGAAAAGGTAACAAACACATTTTCACATTTATAATATTAGTAGGGATTAGTAGTAAGTAATGTAATGTATGATAATATATCTTTATGGCACCCCGGACAGCCACTCCAGTTATAGCTGTAATTCACCAGAGTTCTATATCTAAGACAAGCAACTAACCGCGACTTAATCTGCGTAAAAATTTGAATATCTACGAGTTTGTCACTTGTGGGAAATAATACATTTTTCCGAGATAAAAGCAAGGTACCAAATATATAAATCTAGGATATATTCTAGCATTTAGTCATTTCGGGGTGAAAGAGTTAGGCTGGCTGTCAAATCAAACAAAGTGGATCGAAGCTAGGATAAACCCACCAATAGTACAATCAATAAACGGAGCGCGGCGCGGCAGACATCGTAACGTAATGGAATCACTCAAATATCTTTTGAGGCTTATACCGCCGCCAACAACCAACTCTTAACCACTTTTTACTTCAATTAAGGATTTTTTATCAAAAAAAAATGTTTTGTAATTTACAGGATATGAGGAGTGATTTTGATTTCCTCGAATTCTATTTAAATACACAGAACTGAAGAAAAAAATATCCTACTGCACCTTTTTTTTCTAGTTGTAACCATAGAACTGTTGCAATTTTAATCAAAACATTTTTTTATTTATTATTCTTATTTATTTATTTATAAGACTAACAGCTAAATATTGACAGTGTATAAAACTAGATAAATACAGTGCTTTATATAAGTCTCCGCCGACTCAACAAGATTTCAAAAGAGATTATATATTATTTATAAACTTCTTAACAAAACAATATAAAATGATTTTGTTTTCTTCATCCATCATCATCATATCAGCCGAAAAACCTCCAATGCTGGACAAAGGTCTCCCCCGTGGGTTTCCACTACGACCGGTCCTGTGCGCTGCTCGCATCCATCGGCTTCCCGCGATCTTCACCAGGTCGTCGTTCCCCCGCGTGGGAGGCCTCGTTTTTACTTTTTGTAAATTCTTATCATTTTTATAATTAATTTAATTATTATTAATTTTTAGTAATAGTAAAGTTAAACAGTTCTATTCGGTTTTTATTTACTTAGCGGTCTCCCTACGACTCTTAGATTTAAATGAAACTACTTAAATTAAACATAAAGGGCCAAAACATATTATTTTCTACTTTTTATAGATATTTTGTTGGGGATTTTTATAATTTTTAATTTAATTTTCATTTCATGCTTTTTAAACAATGTATAATGTTTTTTTTCTTACTTTTTTGAAATTCTTATTTTATTTACAATTAATTAAAAACTACAATTTTGCGCGATTCGTCAGCAGCGATTGACTTAACAGCCACGTTTCAGTACGAGCTGGCAAGAACTTTATTTGCAAGCTATTTCCTTGGATGTTTGAAACATCATGAATCAAGTTGCTAATTTAAGGGACCGAGGAGCCTTAACCGTACAGACCGACCTTGAATATTGACATTCCCTTCCTTTAGACAATTTTTAAAATGGCGGACGTTGGCGGAAGATGACAACAAATCGTCAAAATATAAAAGTTTGTACGCAGTGCTAAAGAAAATCTAAAAGCGCTTTAATTTAATGATTTAAAATAGCGCATCTAGATGTATTTCTTTTGTTCTCTCGTCGCTTGTTTTAAGGTTTAGTGGCGGGTTACTGCAGTTGCCGCCACACAACGCTCTGTTACAACGAAAAATTAAAATACCTGAGAAATTTATCTGGCTATGCCTAAAGATACAAATACAACATATTTTTTCAGTGAAACAACATAAATTGCGATTTTAGTGCACCAAGGATTCCCTAAGACTCCTGTGGCAGCCACCCGATCAGGCTTTAGCAGATGTGGGCGTCTACCATTTTGAATTTTCAACTGCCAAAGGGATAAACAGAGTGCGGCGCGGCAGATATTGTAACGTCACCATCTAATATTTTTGACCGACTTCAAAAAGGAGGAGGTTCTATGTTCTACTGTGTGTATTTTTTATGTATGTTCACCGATTTCAATTGTGGACTGATTTTCAAAAATCTTTTTTTATTTAAATACTGCCAAGGTAGTAAGATTGTCACCAAGTCAGGATCTGATGATGGGGTCCCAGGGAAATGTATTTGCGTCAGGTAGTCATCATCTAATGTTGATAAGCTAGAGATGGCAGGCACAACTCCTTAACGGTTAGGTTAGGAGTTAGGTAATTCTTTAAATATTATACGTAGATATATGTAGGTACGTATAGACCGTTCTTTCAAGTTATTTAGGTAAGATGATGATGGAAGGTTTGATTCCTTAATTTTCATGCTGCTGATATGATCTTAGAAGCCACAGCACTCGGCATCGGTTCATGAAACACATGCATTATGATTTGATAATTCCTATTAGCGAGTAGGTGATTGGGTTTAACGTTGTAAGATAGATAGCATTATCACTAAAAAATAAAATAAAAGTTTACAAACTGACTTCAAAAATAAATTCACTCAAAAGTATGAAATAATATTTTGTATATAATTAAACGAATTGTTGGTTAAAAATTACGAAATCAAAGGTTTCAAACTTGGTGTCAAGGTCGGTGCCAACCAGCACACTATTTACCTATCAAATGTATTTATGTATGTATGATTTGATGGCTATGCTGGCACCAACTTCTAATTTGATTCGATTTCGTTATTGTTGGTTAAGTTCGTTTAAATTATGTATAAAAATATTATTTCATACTTTTGAGTGAGTTTATTTTCGAAGTCGGTTTTTTAGTTTTTTATTTCAACATTTTATATTTTTTCTACCTATTAGAAGATGCCTTCAGATCATTGAAAATGTCATCGTTTGGACATTAAATCAATTTTTATGTCTTACTAAACCTTTTTCAAATGTAGTATCCCTAAAGCAACACACAGAACCATGGCCGGTTAAAATGTTCCCTTCTTCCTCATTAAATGCAAATAAAGGAGGGAGTGATTTTTTCAACATTATACGTTTTTACCACCATTATATTCAAATTCTGATTATATAAAGAGTTATTTTTTGCGATTTTAGCAGTCATAGCCCAATATTTCCTCAGTATAATGAGTAGAAGCCCCAGTTACCGATCTATACCTAGATTTTACTACATCCTGTACAATTGGTATATGTAGGTAACAATCCATTCCGGATTCCAGGACACCATTCGAAATTCCAGTAATACAACGTGCCTCTGTGCCCCGTGACACAGTATTGTTGTCCTGGAATAAACGTTTGTTTGCGATTCCCGGAATCACATGCACATCCCATAAAAAGTACCTACACGACAATAAAACGCATGTTGGCATGGCATGCTAACCACCTCCGTAGCTCAGAGGCAAAGTTCATTGGCTTTACACAGGAGGTCGCGGGTTCGATTCCCGGCGGGGTCAATTGTAAGACTCGGTTTGGTTGGTGGTAGGGCATTTTCTAAGCCCGCCTGGCTAGCTACCACCATCTTATCTAAGTCTTGCCGCCAAATATCAATGTTGATATCATTGGTGTGTTCCGGCATGAAGATAAGATAGCCAGTTCCCCATTGCGTTGGGGAATCTTGGTAAGCCCGCTTCCATCTTCGGCAACATCGTCACTTACCATCAGGTGAGATGATGCCAAGGGCTTACCAATTGTAAATAATAAAAAAAAAAAAAAATGCACTGGTGAACGGTCGACCACAAAAGTGGTTTTAAATTTTTGTAAACTACGAACGGAGGATAAGACGTCTAGCATTGCATAAACAAAACACTGTCTCTTGAAATTCGGTAGAGTTGACTGCATCAAAAATAATTATGAAATAACTTTAGGAATTAATTAAAAAATACAAACCCGACTGCATAAAAACTTAAGAGTCTCCATAAGGCTCGAGTTTCCATACAAACGTAGTTCGGCTTCAATACAAAAACTACATGCCGGATTGAATGCAAGCTTTGTAAATATATTAAGTAGACACATATCGATGTTTGTAATTAGTTTTCATCGTATTAAATTTTAACGTAACTAAACGAAGGCCTAAATTATTTTTGTACTGAAAGTTTCAAACTCCTCTTATTTTTTTTCTGTTTTATATTAGTACATCGAAAACTAATTACAAACATTGATATGTGTCTCCTCAATATATTTGAAAAGTTTGGATTCAATCCGACTTGTAGTTTTTGTATCAAAGCGGAACTACGTTTGTATGGAAACTCGAGCCTCCTGGCGGCCCTTAAACCCTATTTTTTGGCCATTTAGGTAAAAATATATCCAATGTCAATCACGGGATCAAGACGAATCTAACGACACCCCGAACTCCAAAATCCATCAAGCCATTAAGGCTACAGAGCGTGCCAATTAAATAAATATACTGTTTTTGGCTAGTCGGGTAAATGTATCTTATGTCACCCACGTGATCAAGATAAATCTTTTTTTTTTTTATTAAAAATTTGAGTGCGTTTGGCTGCACCTCACCTGATGGTAAGTGCCGATGCAGCCCAGGATGTGACACGCAAGCTCAAATAGTGCCTATTCACTCTCGTCTAACGACACCTCGAATCCATCAAGCCGTTAAGGCTACAGAGCGTGCCAATTAAATAAATATACTGTTTTTGGCTAGTCGGGTAAATGTATCTTATGTCACCCACTTGATCAAGATAAATCTAACGACACCTCGAACTCCAAAATCCATCAAGCCGTTAAGGCTACAGAGCGTGCCAATTAAATAAGTATACTGTTTTTGGCTAGTCGGGTAAATGTATCTTATGTCACCCACGTGATCAAGATAAATCTAACGACATCTCGAACTCCAAAATCCATCAAGCCGTTAAGGCTACAGGGCGTGTCAAAGAAATAAACATACATACACTTAAAAAACACAACCCTTCTCTGGTGCAGTCAGTTAAGTAAATTCACTAAATAGCCCTCTTTCTGTAATTTTATAATAAACTAGCTGTCCCGGCGAACTTCGTACCGCCTTACATTACATTACACTGCCCTACCCTACCCTACCCTACCCTACACTACACTACACTACCCTACCCTACCCTACCCTACCCTACATACACTACACTACCCTACCCTACACTACACTACTCTACACTACCCTACACTACACTACCCTACCCTACCCTACACTACCCTACCCTACATACACTACACTACCCTACACTACCCTACACTACCCTACCCTACCCTACACTACACTACCCTACCCTACCCTACACTACCCTACCCTACATACACTACACTACCCTACACTACCCTACACTACCCTACCCTACCCTACCCTATAATTTGAGATTTAAACTATCCTATCTCTCAAGTTGGATCGAACTGCACATGGTGTGCGAATTTTATTATAATCGGTTAAGTGGTTTAGGAGTCCATTGGGGACAAACATTGTGACACGAGATTTATATATATTAAGATTACTCATTTGGTTATCCATGTCATTTTCTATTTTAATTAATAAAAATAAAATATATAATTGGGGCGACAAAGGCAATAAAAAATTATGACGTCATATATCAATATTTTAATCCTTTTTAGGGTTCCGTAGTCAACAAGGAACAATTATGTCCATCTGTCTGTCCGTCTTTCCGCGGTAACTTTAAACCGCCTTAGTGGCGTTATGGTTAGTCCATTCGCTTTACACCAGGAGGTCGCGGGTTCGATTCCCGGTGGGGTCAACATGAAAGACTCGGTTTGATTAGTGGTAGGGTGTTTTCCAAGCCCGACTGGCTAGCTACCACCATCTTATCTAAGTATTGCCGCCAAACATCAGTGTTAACAAAATTGATGTGTTCCGGCTTAAAGATAAGATAGCCAGTTCTCCATTGCGTTGGGGAATCCTGGTAGGCTTCCATCTTCGGCATCATCGTCACTTACCATCAGGTGAGATGATGCCAAGGGCTTACCAATTGTGAATTAAAAAAAACTGTTAGTAATAGAATTTAAAGATCTGCTGACTACGATCGCCTGTGGATATACTGCGACCGCCATTCGTAGCTACTACGAGCGCCATTCGTAGCTACTACGACCGCCATTCGTAGCTACTACAACCGCCATTCGTAGCTACTACGACCCCCATTCGTAGCTACTACGAGCGCCATTCGTAGCTACTACGAGCGCCATACGTAGCTAATACGACGTCGTCGTAGCAAAAGCGAACCGAGGGTTCTGAATCACCGCGCAATATGCTTTTCTTATCATCATCATCATCATCATATCAGCCGAAAGGCATTCACTGCTATACAAAGGCCTCCCCCAAGGATTTCCACACTTTCCATATCTCTTTATCAAAATAAATGGTACAAATACAACCACACCGAGCATACTTTTTTACAAAGCCTTCACCGTCTAGCGTAGTCTTTGAGTTCTGTAAGCTTCTCCTCAGTCTGCTGTGTACGCGTGTTGTAAGTTGCCAGGGCCAAAGATCATTGGGTTTGGTAGCTTAGCATCTGCCGGGGATTCTTCGCAACCCCGCCCCGCCGTTACCGTGACTTATAGCGGAGCCAGGAATAGCAGGGCCGCTTGGGACAAGGGGCCGTTTTCTGGGTGTGTCAATCAGTTTGAGGGATTTTGCCGTAATCGCCGTGCTTGACAGGCGGGTTGGCGATCGCAGGATGGTTACAAGTGTCTTGCAACGCGCAGACAGGACGCTGCTGCCCAAGTCCTATAGTAGTCTCTTATGACCCCCATTGGAGATGGGATAGCCCTATTCTAAGTCGGGATGCATGCGGTAGAAATTATGGAAATAAGGGGGGGGGGGGGTAATCAGGATGTGTAAGAAGTCGACCAATCCGCACTAGGCCCGCGTGGTCGACTAAGGCCCGACCGCCCTAATTCAGGGTAGGCTCGAGCCCCTCGGTGGGGTGGGGACGTATATGAGCTGATATGATGATGAAGAAGAGTGGCATGGTCAATTTTTGCCTATTTTCTTAAAATAAAAGGAGAAAAGACCGCCCTTCATTTTTAAGTTATTTATTACTAGTGGGTGCTCGCGGCTTCGCCCGCGCAGTATCCGTGGGAATTTCCCGAAATTCTTTCTTAGCGGATACCTACGTCATAACATCTACCTGCACGCCAAATGTCAGCCCGATCCGTCCAGTGGTTTAGGCTGTGCGTTGATAGATCACTATGTCAGTTAGTCAGTCACCTTTGAGTTATAATTATATATTTAGATTTGTCAAGAAATCCGTTTACTTAGGTTGCCTGGAAGAAATTACTACGTAGCAATAAGGCCACCTATTGAATAAGCTTTCTTCTATATTGTTTAATTCTTTGTTTATGTTTTGACGCAACAAAGAATATTGTATTGTATTCTGTTCTGTTGTTTTTGTTGTGTTGTGTTGTTGCATTGCACTGCATTTTATATTTTATATTAAAATATAAAATATATAAATATATTGACGTCACTATGTCAGTAACGCGAACAATTAAAGATTAACATAAATAACAACATAAGTGACAAGCAGGCTCAGGTCACTTAAAATATTTATTTATAAGCCAGTTTAATTTCCTGACAGCTCAGACCAGTATATAAAAATTTATCTATATATTTTTCATGTGTGCGCATGGGGATTATATTGTTGTTCCCACCACAGTGCCTGTTCAGTCTTTTAAAAATTTCTAATCCGCACGTGATAATATCAAGACGCGGTTGCTAAGGCCGCCATCGGTTGTCCTAGCGACGAGTTGCGTCGCTAGGTCTCTTCCTCTGCAGCGTCCAATTGCAAGACGATCCTGTGACGCACCTACGTAACGACGCATGCGTCTTGTTACCAAAACAAGCAGCCGTCATATTTTGACTTTGACTTTTTTATGTTTTCAGTGTACATTTTAAGTTATTTTATTGTGTTTTTCAATTTGTTTTAAGTTTTTCTTTTTTGTGAATGTATTTATGTGTTGTGAATGCAGTCCGTGACCCAATCTTGTGATAGCACGTCAAACGCGACCCATACGTGTACACAGTGCAACAAGTCATTCAAATCTTTGAAAGGCCTCAACATACACACTACAAAAACACACAGGAAATGTATTAGCCAAAACAGTTCACCTTTAGACATCCATCCCATTATTGCGAATGCGTCTACTTATGCAGGTAACGATCCAACTCCTTTCCACACATATCTTAGTCATTTGAAAAATAGTATACCCATAGTTAAAAGAATCCCTCGAGGAGCCCGAATAACCGTCGCTACACATTTGTCACAATTAATTCAGAAATGTTACAAAAGCAATTGTACTCAAGACTGGCAGAACCTATTTTTATTTTCAACCAGCACACTACATATAATAAAAACTGATGAACTGAATTTATCCTTGACACAAAAGATTAAGAATAACTGTGCTTTAAGCTCCTCGCCTTCACCCGCACCTCTAATCAAACTTGATGCCCATCGTAATCGTAACAAACTCATCGAAAACAAAATCTGTGAAGGAGATCTCAAAGGTGCCGCTCGCCTTTTGTTCTCCAACGACGTGCTATCACCAGATACCCCTGACACCCTTCAGGCCTTACGGACAAAACATCCTTCAGCTCCAGTAAACCCATATTTTCTCGACCCACCAACAGCAGGGCAAGCATGCCTTCAAATTCAAAACAAAGATGTTACGGATGCCATTTTGTCTTTTAAAACAGGTTCGGCTGCAGGTTTGGATGGCATCTCACCCCAACATTTGAAAGACTTAACATCGCATTCTGTGGGTGATGCAGGCGAGCAACTTGTAAATTCGATCACTAAATTAATCAATTTTATGTATTCCGGTAATGTCAATCCAGAAGTTATTCCCATTCTTTTCGGCGCGAACCTCATTGCCCTCACCAAAAAGGACGGAGGGGTGAGACCAATTGCTGTTGGATCAACACTACGACGTCTGGCCTCCAAAATTGCTGTTCGACATATTTTACCAAAATTAAATTCGGAATTTGAACCCGTACAGTTAGGCTTCGGTGTAAAAGGAGGGTGTGAAGCAGCCGTCCATGCCGTACGATCCTTCCTAACTTACGGACAGCCTGACGTGTTGCTCAAAATTGATGTCAAAAATGCATTCAATTCGGTAAATAGGGATACCCTGCTGACGGAAATAAAACAACATATACCGGAAGTATACAATTATCTTCTTCTCAGTTACGCTGACCCAACAAAATTGTTATATCGTTCTAATGAACTGTCCTCGGAAGTAGGTTGTCAACAGGGTGATCCCCTTGGGCCTGCAATTTTTAGTTTGGCTATAAATCCGATAATTAAAAATTTAAATTCTAAAATCAACGTTTGGTATTTGGACGACGGAACCCTAGGAGGTGATGTGGACACTGTGTTTTCGGACCTTTTTTTAATCAAAAATAAATTTGAAGCCATTGGTTTGGAGCTTAATTTTAGCAAATGCGAACTTTTTATTAATAACTGCGACTTAAATTTAAATGACGTTAAACAAAAATTTAATATTTTGGCTCCAAATATTAAAATAGTTAACAATAATTCCCTTTACCTTTTAGGTTCTCCAATTTTTGCTGAATCTTTTTCTGAATATATTAGTAATTCAATTACTAAATTTCAAAATTCTGCTGACCGTCTGCTTGAAATTAGTCCACATTATGCACTTTGTATCTTAAAATTCTGTCTTTTCGTCCCAAAATTTACGTATGTGCTCCGTTGCTGCTCCTTTTGGAATCACCCAGATCTCTTAACACAAGTAGACGATTTAATCAAAATTTGCTTAGAATCGATTCTTAATATGCAGCTGAACGAGCAATCTTGGACACAAGCATCCCTACCCATCCGTTATGGTGGTTTAGGGATCCGCAAAATTTCCAGTGTCGCTTTACCAGCCTTCCTATCTTCTGTCCATAGTTCAGCAAATCTCATAAGTAAAATCTTAAGGGCATCCCCTTCAAACTTTGAGATTGCCGGCTTGGAAGAAGCTAGAAACGCTTTCTTAATTGCATGCCCAGGTCAAAATTTTCCAGTTTCTCCAAATTCACAGAGGAGCTGGGACGACATAAACTGCAAATTGACGTATGACAATCTTTTGAGCTGTAGTACAGGTTCGGCGCGTGCTAGGCTTTTGGCCGTGGGTACGCATGAGGCCGGCTACTGGCTTCACGCGTACCCTTCGTCAAATACAGGAACATTTCTTGAGCCTGACACGCTCCGAATCGCAACCTGTCTACGGCTTGGGGTTCCGGTCTGCGCTCCTCATAAATGTCCCTGTGGCAGTGATGTCGACAAGCTAGGACATCACGGACTGTCATGCCAAAAAAGTGCAGGCCGCTTCTCGAGACATGCCGCACTTAACGATATCATACGCCGGTCCCTTGCCACCGTCAACGTGCCAAGTCTACTTGAGCCGACTGGTATTGCAAGAGACGATGGCAAGAGACCGGACGGAATGAGTTTGATTCCATGGAAGGTGGGGCGGGTGCTGGTATGGGATGCAACCTGTACAGACACGCTGGCCCCTTCCCATCTTCATGGAACCAACAACAGAGCTGGTGCGGCTTGTGAAGCGGCTGAAAAAGCTAAAACTGGCAAATACAGGGGTCTAGGCTCCGAATATGATTTTGTCCCATTCGGTGTCGAGACCCTTGGTCCGTGGGGTCCTAGCGCTACAAGGCTTTTTAAGGAAATAGCAAAAAGGTTAGTCGACACCACAGGAGACCTAAGAGCTGGCAGCTACCTTGGACAAAGAATTAGTCTAGCTATTCAAAGGGGGAACGCTGCCAGTATCTTCGGAACCTTGCCTAAAGGGACTACTTTTAATAATATATTTTAGGCATATTATATTTTTTAAGGTTTTTAGTTTTAGGTTCATTGTTCTAGTATATATATTTTGTTGTTTATTTACATAAAATATATTTTTTATATTTTATATTTTATATTTTATATTTTATATTTTATATTTTATATTTTATATTTTATATTTTATATTTTATATTTTATATTTTATATTTTATATTTTATATTTTATATTTTATATTTTATATTTTATATTTTATATTTTATATTTTATATTTTATATTTTATATTTTATATTTTATATTTTATATTTTATATTTTATATTTTATATTTTATATTTTATATTTTATATTTTATATTTTATATTTTATATTTTATATTTTATATTTTATATTTTATATTTTATATTTTATATTTTATATTTTATATTTTATATTTTATATTTTATATTTTATATTTTATATTTTATATTTTATATTTTATATTTTATATTTTATATTTTATATTTTATATTTTATATTTTATATTTTATATTTTATATTTTATATTTTATATTTTATATTTTATATTTTGTGTTTTATATTTCATATTTCATGTTTTATATTTTATTTTTTATATTTTCAAGTTATTTATCCTGACAATCCGTTTTCACACAAAAAATGTTTTTAGTTCACATGCCTAGACTCCGATAAAACAGTCGGTCACCCAAGTACTAAAACCATAGTTTACGTCAATACGTATCCGAAGGTTTCTTTTATACATAGTCATCTTAGGCCTCATAAGAAGGCTCAAGGTCACCCAAAGGGCAATGGAGCGTGCTATGCTCGGAGTTTCTCTGCGTGAAACGAGGAGATCCGTAGGAGAACCAAAGTAACCGACGTATTTCTCAGAATTGCTACGGGGCACATAGCTCGTAAAATAGATTGCCGTTGGGGTAGTATGGTTCTCGAGTAGCAACCACGCACCAGCATACGTAACGTAGGAAGGCCTCGCACTCGGTGGACCGATGATCTGGTGTAGGTCGCGGGAAGCCGCTGGATGCGGGCAGCGTAGAACCGGTCGTCGTGGAAATCCTTGGGGGAGGCCTACGTGTAGCGCAGTGAACGCCCTTCGGCTAATATGATGATGATGATGAGTAAATTTTAATCGTAATTGGGCTTAGAATTTTCTAGTTCACAGCAAATAAGCCTTTAATAAGATCTAGTGCGGTGAGCGGTTAACTTCAACGCACCTTAATTATTAGAATTGCGTGCGCGATGATGAAACGAACTTGTAACCAATTTTCTACCTCAAAGCCTTTGTTAATTATAATTATTCCAGAAGTAATAAACCTTTTCGTTAATAAGTGTTTTATTATTATGAGTTGTATGTTATTATTTTATGTATTTTATGTGTTGTTTTTTTTACCTTCGAGCGACAAAGAAACAAATAGAATGTTATGTGATCATCCGAAAAACTGAGTACCAGATTTTTACGAAAATATATTATAGCATTTAAAACACTAAAAAAGTGTTCTACAATATGTGTGTTTATCTATGTATTTGTGTGTGAGGACATCCTTATCTTCAATTTTCAGAGTAACTGTTGTACCGATTTTTATGAAATTTTGCACATAAATATTTTATCATTGATGACTTTTCAGCACGTTTACATTCCAGATTTACATAATATTTGTCAAGCTAGACACTTGACCGGTTAAAAATTATTTTCCAGGGTAATTTTTTAGTATTTTTAATTTTCAAATTCTCATACAACAGTGTAAAAATATTTTTTTTCCACAAATTGACGCTAGATATTTTTAAAATCTTTTTAATCGGCAACACTTATCAACACCTAAAACACACCATTCTAATGTCTCTTAAAACTCTGTAAAATGGTGCCTACATACAAAAATATGTTTTTCTCAATATTGGGGCTAAGTATATTTAACAAATAAAAAGTGAATTAAAAATGAGTTTACGCAATCAAGAAACCTTTACCTTACCTTAATAAATATAGTTAAAAAAACCAAAAAAACACGCTTTTAAAGCACATCGAACTAAAATGTGAAAAACAATTCTTAATATATAAGCTGAAAACAATAATGAACGAAAAATACTAGTATTATTGTGAAAAAAGCGTGGGTTGCTCGAAAAATACGAAAAATATGTCACAAAGCGCTCCAAGCTTTTTTACTATTTTTTAACGCAAGTATTTTTCGCTTTTTAGTTTGATGTGCTCTAAAAGCGTGTTTTTTTGTTTTATTAAACTATATTTATTTTACAAGTTTTAGTTAAAGATAATGAGATAAACTTATGAAATTATTGTATTGTCACTAATTCTTGATAAAGGTACAATGTTTGAATTAAATCTGTCAGTTAAAAGTGGGTCAAAATCGAGTGAAAAGGAGTCGGTTACAAACATACATACATACAGATGAAGCTAATAAAAGCGTGATAATAAGCCACCAGTGGTATGTCTAGGAAATCCCTAAAAAAACAAATTAGTTAAAACTTTAAAACCCGACTGCATAAAAACTTAATCCTTTTTTTTGACAGTCGGGTGAAAATGTATCCTATGCACAGATTTGAACGCCCGTCTGCATATTTTACTCAGATTTTCTTGATACAAGCAAAAAGTAGTGTCATCTATCGTAACTCGTACGAACTAGCGTGGGCGAGAGTTGACGTCAGTGCCGCGTTAACAGAACCTTGGTAGAATTGTCGCTTTAAAAATTCGTTTATTTAAGTTGTTTACAAGAAAAAATACATTGTAAGGTTACTTATCGATGATACGACATCCCATGTTTCTTTTAAGCCTTTCTTTCATGATTTTTACAGCCTCTAACAACACAATAAGGCATTTTTATATGGAATATCTTTCCACCGCACTGTACAATTTCCCGCAGACGACTGAGTCGCGAGTGTGCGAAACTTTCGATTTTCGCACCAATTCGCTGGGAGCATTAGTCGCGCGCGTTGGCCGGGTCCTTACGCCAGTAATATATAAGTCACTGATCCTATGCCACTGACGAGACCAAGACGAATCTAACGACATCTCACACTCCAAAACCCACCAAACCGTTTAGGGTACAGAGCGTGCCAAAGGAATATACATACAAAAATACAATGGAAAAACATAGCCCTCCATCTTGAAATTGAAATTAAATAATGTTAGACGTACTTGCGAGGAGTGTACAGTTTTTTTCTAATAGGGGATTGGACTGCTAGTCATTTGAGTTACTTTTTATGATATGTCCAAAACGAAATTTTGTTCTAAAAATGTTTGAAATACCCACAAGTGACGTCATAGATTTTTAGCGTCATTGACGAACTTATTTTGTGAATTTGATGAATTAAAAATTGAAGACGTGATGGAAAAACAAAACAAGTAAGGTTTTTTGAAACTTCCAGAGGAGAGCAATTTAGGAAATCCTATTTCAGAATTTATTTTTGATGCAGTCCGATCCTCTATTGAGAAATGTGTTAGAATGAGAATTCGCTTTTATAAAAACACTAGAAATGTTGTGTATTAATTATAAAACGAATGATAACTCATTCATAATGCAGACTAATCTGGTGATGTCAAATATTGCTGTCAAACTCGTTAACCAGGCAGCGTGCGGAAGTAATCATCATCATCATATTAGCCGAATGAGGTCCACTGCTGGACAAGCGCCTCCCCTAAAGATTTCCACGGCGACCGCTTCTGCGCTGCCTGCGTCCAACAACGGCTTCCGGCGACCTTCGCCAGGTCATTAGTCCACCTTGTGGAAGTAATGCTTTTCAGTAAAGGTCTCCAATGCTCCATCGTCATTATCATCATATCAGCCAAAAGACGTTTACTGCAGGATAAAGGCCTTCCCCAAGGATTTCTAGGACGAACGGTCCTGAGCTGCTCGCATCCAACGGCTTCCGCGACCTTCACCAGGTCGTCGGTCCACCGTGTGGGAGGCCTGCTTACGGAACGTCTTCCTGTGCGCGGTTGCCACTAGAGAACTTTACTGCTCCAAAGACCATATGTTCTACGAGCTATGTGCTCTGTCCACTGCCACTTAAATTTAGTGATTCTGTGAGCTATGTTGGTTAATTTGGTTCTTCTACAAATCTCCTCATTTCTGATTTGATCGCGTTAGAAAATTTTAAGCATAGCCCTTTGGGTGACCTTGAGCCTTCTTATGAGGCCCATAGATAGCAACCATGACTCCGTTCCGTATGTCATCACTGGCAATACACACTTGTCAAATACCTTAGTCTTAAGACACTGCGGTATTAGGGCTCTCAAACAGCTTAAAGGGGTGATTGAGCACAAAAAAGGCCCAAAAGTGTTCGTGAGAGACCTGTTTGTTGAACAAAGTCAACTGACCAAGCTAGAGACTGAGGATGGCAGGATCATATCGTCTAAGACTGGAATAAGTTGAAAAGTTCTACGGACAATTGTACAAGACCACACGTTTGCCTGTCAGCGATCTGGCTAAAGACCCAAGAGCCAGAATAACCCGACACTAAACCGAAGATATCCCAAACGTCAGCCTGTATGAGATTAGAATGGCGCCCAAACCGCTCAAGAACAACAAGGCACCAGGTGATGATGGAATTACGGCTGAACTTCTGAAAGTAGGTAGAACACTGGTATTAAAGCTCTTCATAAGTTGTTCAATTCCGTAATACTCGAGGGGCAAACTCCTTAGGCATAGCACTTAAGTATTATGCTATTCTTCAAAAATCGCGACAAGACCCTGCTGATAAACTACAGATCCATCTCATTTCTGAGCCATTTTTACAAGCTGTTTTCGAGAGTCATTGCGATCATCGCGCACGCAGGTTCAACGACTTGCATTTTCCAGAACAAGCCGGCTTCCGAAAAGGGTTTACTACCATAGACCACATACATACGCTGCGGCAGATTATACAGAAGACTATAGAGTACAATCAGCCACTATGCTTGGTATTTGTGGACTATGAGAAAGCCTTAGATTCAGTCGAAACCTGGCCTGTACAGCATTCATTTTGGAGAGTGTGCCCTAGAGCTTCACGACCTCATTCCCTCCTCTCCATTTCATTATTGGACGACCAAGCAAGTAGGGCAATTCCACCCCTTCGTCGTTCACATTTACGCACGAAGCGTTTTCCTTTTGCGTTCATCGTGCGAACGGCCAAGGAGTGGAACTCCCTGCCGGTGTCTGTATTCCCCGATTCGTATAGTTTAGGAATCTTCAAGACGAGAGTGAATAGGCACTTTTTGAGCTTGCGTCTTACATCCTCGGCTGCATCTGCACTTACCAGCAGCCAAATGCACTCAAATTTTAAAAATAGTTTCTGCAGCGTTGTTTAATTTACTATGATACATCGAGGTGTTGAAGGGTTTGTATGAAAACGCCACCCATGTTGGTGCGCCTCCAGTGCTAGAATTCGAAACCTATGCAGCGAAGGGTGAGACAGGAAGACGTTATATCTCCAAAACTGTTTCAGTGCATGGTCCAATTATTTTTATAATTCCATAGTGAAAGTTGTTTAGTTTCAAAAACAGAGAGCACTGTAAAAGTTTCAGTAGTTTCTAGAGTTCCGTACCCTAAGGGTAAAAACGGGACCCTATTACTAAAACTTCTCTATCTGTCCGTCTGTCACCAGGCTGTATTTCATGAACTGTAATAATAGCTTTATAGTTAAAGTTTTCACAGATGATGTATGTCTGTTGCCGCTATAACGACAAATACTAAAAATTAGAAAAAGTTAAAGTTTCCATACAAAAAACGTGTTTTTTAAACGTGAAAAAACTTTAATATGATGATACGGAACCCTATGTGTGCGGTTCCGACTCGCACTTGGCCGGTTTTATTCAGATACCTCTACTATAAAGATGAATAATTTTCTGGCCGCGAAACAGACACCTCTTCCTTATTTTCCTTGGAAGAATTTTCACAAACTTTCTCGAAACGAAGTAAGAAACTGTTTTTCTGCTTCCCCGAAAGCTACTGTGATATAACTTCTGTAATCATTTCGAGCTGAGTATCAAGTACTTTTTGTTTCTTGTCAAAAGTGATTCCAGTCCGTAATTTTAAGACATCGATTTTCTTATTTAGGCGAAGTATTGATCGGAACAGTTGTCTTTGTCTTTTTATTTACGTGTAAAGAGTAAAGAAAATAACCACACTTTTATGACTTTTTCAATGGTTTTTCGTTTCTATTATAAACTACAATGAAAGTGTAAAAAATAATAACATTACTCACTTTGTATTATCTTGACAAATATTGTTGTATATTTTTTTTAATTTATACTTCAAAATATAAGTCATAATCATAATTAGAGTTGAAAGTTACGATTAATCTTTGGGTTTTTTAATATCGAGCTAAAACTGTTCAATCGTGTTTTTAATAGCTTTTGACTTTAAGGAATATCATAACCATAAAGGGTATTTATTTTCTACCTTGGGTTTTCTATCGATTAGTAGTATTTGACGTCAAAAATAACGAAAATCTGTAATATTATCGCTTTAATAACTTTAACTCAGACCAAGATGTAAAGTAAATTGTATAACCACGCTGTGCATACTTTCTCGCAAAGTCTTGACCGTCTATCGCGGTCTGGTATACACAAATAAACAATGAACATTGTGCTTACTTAGTAGAAAAGAATAATGTTAAGTTTACCAGACTACTACTACCACATCATCAATCATCATATCAGCTCATATACGTCCCCACCGAGGGGCTCGAGCCTACCCTGAATTAGGGCGATCAGGCCTTAGTCGACCACGCGGGCCCAGTGCGGGTTGGTCGACTTCACACAGAACCTGCTAGTTTCTTCGTAGGCGTTGCAGGTTTCCTCACGATGTTTTCCTTCACCGTTAAAGCAATCGGTAAGTATATGTACGTAAGTTTTGTTAAACTCATTGGTACATTGGCCGTCCGGATTTGAACCCGGTACCTCTGGTTAGAAGGACCGAGTCGTTACCGGTTGAGCCACCGACGCTTACACCGACGACTACTACCACATACGTACGTGCATATACTCACCGGTTGCTTTAACGGTGAAGAAAAACATCGTGAGGAAACCTGCACACACCTGCGAAGAAACTCGAAGGTTATGTGTGAAGTCGACCAACTCGCACTGGGCCCGCGTGGCGTGGTCGACTAAGGCCCGATCGCCCTAGTTCAGGGTAGGCTCAAGCCTCTAGCTCTAGTTTAGTTTTTGGTTGTCCCCATTTCTGTATACAATTAATTGTGAATTAAATTAATAAATAAATAATAATTTTCCTGGGTCAACTAGATTAGGACGCGCTTTTTCGGTTTTTATTATTACGTAAAAATAGCAAAGTCCAACACATTTCCTGTTAGGATCGAAAAAAAACTATATTTTGGTTGCTTTCTCTCACATAGCAACGGAGAAAAGGATTGACGTGAGATAGATAGATTTATGAGCATAGCTTACTATAGTCAAAGTATATATATTTGTACTAACTACTACAGTTCGGTTGTCGAACGTATAGGATTTTGTTTGTTCCGTCATTTCTTTTTTGAAAAGTCATTTCTGACCCGTTGTATGAAGTGTCCAGGGTGTGCTATAGTTCCCGAGGGATTTTAAGAAAACTCTTTTTTGCGCTCGCACATGTCGCAATGGAGCAACCATGAAGGAAAAATGATTTATTTCCATCATGGGAGCAACGGATTGGTGATTTTTTGCACAGAGATAGTTGAGGCATTGAGAAGTGACATAGGCTACTAACTAGCATAGCCCGACATACTTCCCAAAGGTCTGGAAAAAACTAATTACCACGCTCCCCGCTTCCCAAATCACACCACTCATCCTTAGATAGTCATAAACATAATAAAAACTGGTAAAGTGCGAGTCGAACTTGCGCAAAGTAGGGTTCCGTGGTATTTACACGTGCCTTTAACAAAAATTTGCACTTTAAAGCTTAATATTTCGCAAACCGAATCGAAAAATTTTTTTAGCCAACCCTCAGTAATTTTTAAAGACATAATTAACGGTAAAAACATCGGTAAAAAGCGTCGGTGGCTCAACCGGTAACGACTCGGTCCATCTAACCAGAGGTACCGGGTTCAAATCTGGACGGCCAATGTACCAATGAGTTTTTCAAAAACTTACGTACATACTTACCGATTGCTTTAACGGTGAAGGAAAACATCGTGAGGAAACCTACACACGCCTGCGAAGAAACTCGAAGGTTGTGTGTGAAGTCAACCAACCCGCACTGGGCCCGCGTGGTCGACTAAGGCCTAATCGCCTGATTCCGGGTAGGCTCGAGCCCCTCGGTGGGGACGTATATGAGCTGTAATGATGAATTAACGGTACCCCACACGATAGGGTACTTCAACGAAAAAAAAATCACCCCCTATTTACATGTAGGGGAGTTGACCTAAAAAAAATATCTACAGTTTATTGTACCACTTTGTCGTAGTGATTAATATGTATACCCATGTCAAATAACAGCTTTCAAGTATATTTATAGTCTCTGAGACATACGGACAGACAGCCAATCATTGCGAAACTATAAGGGTTCCTTGTTGACTTCGGAAGGCTAAACATGACGTCCACGCGGGCAAAGATGCAGAACTAAACTAGTCGTCTATAAATCTAGCACATAAAACGTTGTATTTCATAAAACCCTTAAATCTGTTTGTTTACGCAGTTTATCCTCGTAACGCCCAAGATTTTTCGTCTTTTTAGTTTAGTAGATCTTTAGGCCGTAGAAAATATAAAAACATTTAGTAAAAAAATGGCCTTGGATCCGAATGACTACTGGAATTTTCGTCTTTCGTCTTTCAATATATTTAGTAGCTAGTATATTTAATCAGCTTAGTGCTTTTTAGGGTTCCGTACCCAAAGGATGCCAACAACAAAATAAGTATCCGTCATCCGTTCATCCGTCTGTCTGTCATCGGACTGTATCTCATGGACCGTTACAGGTATACAGTTGAAGTTTTCACAGAGTAGGTATATGTATTTCTATTGCCGTTATAACAACAAATAACGTTTCTTGGATGGGAGGTCCCCATACAGGAAACGTGATTTTTTGCGCTATTTAATTTCAACTACAAAGTTTGTCCTTTAATTATTGTTTTCGTTGATGTTTGTAAGGTTTCGTACCCAAATGTGTTTTTGGCCGGCCTTTTTTTCTCATAAAACCGAACAGCTAAATATTAGCTCTTGTTATTAGCAAAGCGTCGGTGGCTCAACCGGAAACAACTCGGTCCTCCTAACCAGAGGTCCCGGGTTCAAATCCGGACGGCCAATGTGATGTGTACGAAGGTCGCGTAGCACACGTCCGCAGGTGTTAATAAAAATACCCTACACGCTAAGTGCAACACCAGGCAACCACCGTCTATCACACGATAGGAAGGAAGGAGCTTTTGTTATAATTAGACATTCTATATACTTGCTGAAGTTGTTTTCTGAACTTTTATATTATCTTACCCCAGCTGTTACCAGCTGTGGCGACTTCTAACCGCTTATGTTGGTACTTGGTATGTAGTCCAGTGACGTGCAAAGAGCCTTTATCAGAATATAACCACCTCGCGTATAACTTGTCATGGTGAAATATTAAACCCGGTGGCTGTGACGTGAGCTATAGTATTTCCAGCCTCAGCACGGCAATTCCCTACCCAAGTTATATGAAAGATTAAACATTTCAACCTGCAACGGTGTCGAGGGAAAATAGATAAGTTATAGCATTTTCGTCACGTAGTGAAAAGACATTTCAACGAGATGGAAGCGAATTTCTGTGGTTAGAAAGGGTTTTCCTTATGTAGGCACTCGTGTTCTCCTAATGTACAGAAAGACGATGGACGCATTACAAGAGGTGAATAAAGTGAATTAAAGGACGAAACTGAACAACTTTCACTTAGACACTGCGGCGTCGGCGTACCCTCCACTATGCCGAGATACGCATAGAAGTAACTTATGGAGGGAAAGACAGGGTTCTTTGAAAAAATAGATAAGTCCACCAAAACTGAATTTATTATATCAGCTCATATACGTCCCCACCGAGGGGCTCGAGCCTACCCCGAATCAGGGCGATTAGGCCTTAGTCGACCACGCGGGCCCAGTGCGGGTTGGTCGACTTCACACATAACCTTCGAGTTTCTTCGCAGGCCTGTGCAGGTTTCCTCACGATGTTTTCCTTCACCGTTAAAGCAATCGGTAATGATATGTACGTAAGTTTTTGAAAAACTCATTATTACATTGGCCGTTCAGATTTGAACCCGGTACCTCTGGTTAGATGGACCGAGTCGTTACCGGTTGAGCCACCGACGCTAAAAAACAAAACTGAATTAAAATATATTTAAAAAACGTAAAAAATGGAAAATGACAGTTTGGTTAAATTGCATGGGAATCAAATGACCATTTCAAATTCAAAAACAAACAACCAATGAAAAAAAGTAAAAAGACAAAAAAAATGATATAAAAACAGGTTGAACATATAAAAAAACAAAAATATTGACTTCGTCACAACACTTTCAAAAAATTAATTTATGAAATTTTGATTTGTATGAACAAATCCAAAGTTCAGTATATTTTTTTCCGAATTGACCTTTCGGTTCATTAAGAAAAGTTGTTTAATTTCGTTTTTCATTCACCTCCTTATGTGTACGTCGTTGATCCAGTCATCTTGTAAACAATCGGTTGAATTTTTGAAAAGAGAAAAAAAAATACTTTTAAAATATTGATTAGTATGAACAAACCCATCAGTTCAGTATCATTTTTTCTTTGAATTGACTATTCGTTTCACTAAGAAAAGTTGTTCAGTTTAGTTTTTCATTCACCTCCTCATGCGTACGTCGTTGATCCAGTCACCTTGTAAACCAGCTTAAGTTGAATTTATAAAGGGAGAAATAAATACTTTTAGAATATTGATTGGTATGAACAAATCCATCAGTTCGAATATAGCTCATAGAACGCATGGCCATTGGGGCAGTAAAGTTCTCGAGTGGCAACCGCACACCGGAAAGCCTAGCTTAGTCAGGCCTCCCACTCGGTGAACCGATGACCTGGTGAAGGTCGCGGGAAGCCGCTGGATGCGGGCAGCGCTGAACCGGTCGTCGTGGAAATCCTTGGGGGAGGCCTATGTCCAGCAGTGAGTGGACGTCCTTCGGCTGATATGATGAACAAATCCATTTATCTTTTTTTTTTTTAATTGACCATTCGGTTCATCAGGAAAAGTTGTTCAGTTTCGTCGTGTCATTAATCTCCTCATGCCTTCGTCATTCATCCAGTCACCTTTTGTATACCAGCTTCAGTTAGATTTATGAACTCGGCTTTTTCCAAATAACATCTTACTTCAACGGAGCATAGCCTGGCAACCGCAGAAATGACTGTGCACAAAAGAACAAGTTTTTCAGATGTAACATCGAATGTTGGGATAATTAATCCAAAGTAAATAGGATCAATGGATTAATTTGGAAGCAGGAGCAATGTTCTTGTCATTATACGTTCATTACCGATTCATAAATATCTACGTAATAATACCTACTGTTAATGAAGCAGATTAATTTGTTGGCAGGCCTATTAGATCAAACGATGAAATGTTTTGATAAGTACCACAGATAAGTGAAATTGTTGCCGCTCCGTTTGATGTATTATCACAGATGAGATATATTAGTTGGTACTCATATTCCTCAGAGCAATAACTAAAGCATGTTTTACAAACTAAAGCATGTTTTAATGTTATTCCTCAGAGCAATAACTAAAGAATGCTATAATAAGTCATATTCATATACCATAACCAACATAAGACTTATTAAAATTGTTCAAAAAAAATGAGTTTTTTTTTACAAAAATGAATATAGACTATTCTAAGAAACTCATTTGATTTTTCCAAACCAAAGCTTATCGACCAACAGAACAAGACCTCTCAGTACATACTATGCTCTAGGTAAATAGGGGTCTACTTATTATGGGCCTTGGAAATTTTATTTTTCCTGTGGGATTGGTAGGACTTTAGATTTTCTTATAGGTTTTCCTGTAATCTATGCGTTCAACCTCATATACTGTGATGTTTTCAAGATTTTAGGTCCCCATGGTTTCGGAGACATGGTGGCAAGTTGTTTTTTCGCCTATATACCTGACTGCGCCAGAAGGAGGGTTATGTTTTTTGAGTTTATGTATATATTTATGTTTGTATATTTCTTTGGCACGCTCTGTAGCCTGAGGAAGGTGTCGTTGGATTCGTCTTTCTTGTGAGTGTGACACAGGATATATCAAAATGGCGGATTTTCGGCGCAAAATCTGTCTTCAAAAAATTTTCTTCTTCAAAACCTATCCAGTGGGGTATCAAAAAAAGTTTTTTTTTAAAGGCCGACAAAGATTAATACTCAACTTTTATGTTTATAAATGATATTTGGAATGAGAAATGTTACATTACTTAAATTAATTGAGAAAGATAAAGATACCTAACATATACTTTCGTTGGAATTTATTAAACAGCATACATTTAAATTATAAATTCATTCACTACGAAAACCAACAAAAAAATTTGAAATAACTAAAAAATAAAAAACCGGCCAAGTGCGAGTTGAACTCGCGTGGATAGGGTTCCGTACAATGCCAAAGTCAAATACAAAATAACACATTTGAAATCCTCACAGTAAGATATATAAAAAATTTGAGTGTGTTTGGCTGCACCTCACCTGATGTTTAGTGCCGATGCAGCCGAGGATGTAACCCGCAAGCATCATCGTCACTTACCATCTGGTGAGATGATGCCAAGGGCTTACCAATAGAGAATAAAAAAAAAGACTCAAAAAGTGCCTATTCACTCTCGTCTTGAAGATTCCTAAATTTGACGAATCGGGATTTACAGACGCCGGAAGGGAATTCCACCCTTTGGCCGTTCGCATGATGAACGAAGAAGCAAAACGCTTCGTTTGTAAAGGTGGAACATCATCATCATCATCATATCAGCCGAAAATCGTCCACTGCTGGACAAAGGCCTCCCCCAAGGATTTCCACGACGACCGGTCCTGCGCTGCCCGCATCCATCGGCTTCCCGCGATCTTCACCAGGTCGTCGGTCCACCGCGTGGGAGGCCTTCCTACGCTACGTTTTCCGGTGCGCGGTCGCCACTCGAGAACTTTACTGCCCCATCGGCCATCTGTTCTACGAGCTATGTGCCCTGCCCACTGCCACTTCAGTTTAGGGATTCTGTGAGCTAGGTCGGTTACTTTAGTTCTCCTGCGGATCTCTCGGAGAAACTCCGAGCATAGTACCACAGATTACTAATTAGTTACTACGTAACAGATACTTCACTCAGTAGTAAATTTCCAATACCTACTGCTATAATAGCCTACTCCATCGCGTCAGCTTGCTTCACACCACGCGATCCCACAGCAATCGCAGGGCTGCCTCTTCGATAAAATTAAATTAACATAACTTTTTGTGTCTATGTTATTGAGAACTGTGAATATGTTTTGACTTATAGGTGGTAGTTTAAAATTGTATCATTTATCTATCTATATATCTAATATATAAAAATGAATCGCAAAACGTGTTGGTAAGCGCATAACTCGAGAACGGCTGGACCGATTTGGCTAATTCTTTTTTTGTCGAGTTCGTTATTGTCAGGAGAAGGTTCTTATGTAGGGTAGGGTAGGATAGGGTAGGGTAGTGTAGTGTAGGGTAGTGTAGGGTAGGGTAGGGTAGTGTAGTGTAGTGTAGGGTAGGGGAGGGTAGTGTAGGGTAGGTTAGGGTAGTGTAGGGTAGGGTAGTGTAGTGTAATGTAAGGCGGTACGTAGTTCGCCGGGACAGCTAGTATATATATGTATATAATTCTCGTGTCACAGTGTTAGTAACCATACTTCTCCGAAACGGCTCGACCGATTTTTATGAAATTTTGTGTGCATATCGGGTAGGTCTGAGAATAGGTTCTTATCTATTTTTCATACCCCTACGTGGGCGAAGCCGCGGGCAACAGCTAGTAAAATATATATATTTTTTAAAAAGGTGCTGATTGTGCAATACATCTAGATAACACATAATTTTAGAGGTCAGTGTGTAAGTAAAATGAAAAAATCTTTATATATATATATCCTTTATTGTACACAAACATTTAAATGACAAGAACTTAGAGAGGACATGTACAAAGGTGGACTTATCATTATATAAGAGATCTCTTCCAGCCAACCTTACCGGGTGTTAGGAGACTTTAAAGTATGGGAGGTAAACCTGTGTATACTTAATAATCATAATTATAAACTAAATAAAATACAATCAAATATAAACTAACCTAATGTACGTACATAAATAACACATACTTAAATTTTTAAATTAACAACATATATAATAAATAACTAAAATATAAAAATTAATATTCTTACTAAAATAAATACTATACTAACAAACGTACATGTTCTGTAGGGAAAGAAGATGCTCTTTAAGTTTAGTTTTGAAAGTATTAACAGAGGGGCAGTCGCGAATGTTTGCGGGCAACTTGTTCCAGAGGTTCGCAGCTTCAATAGTGAAGGAATTGGAGAAGAATTTAGTATTGGAGCGGGGAACTACCAGAGTTTTGGTGACACATTTACGTCTTTAAGAGTTACATGTGTTTTATTTTGATATATTTTTTTATTAATTTCTTACCCTTTCTAAATTCTCGGTTATAAATCGCATAAAACCGAATCACAAGCACAGATTACTAAATAGTTATGTCACAAGTGTTTGCGTGCGCTAACAGCACGACAAGTTGAGACAGGTCGCCGCGCCTGCGACTCACATATTATCACAATTATATTTTAATAAAAACAGCTTTTTAAACGTTGTTAAAATAGTGTTTAAGATAAGTATGACGTTTCTATGTAACAAAAAAATGTAAATCTGTGTTTGAAAGGCAAGCTAATGCCACAGTGTAATAAAGAGTACTAGCTAATGCTTAGTATACCTAGTATTAAAAATAATTTTAAAACGACAAAAAATAGTAATAGTTTATCATTTACCTTTCTTCATTGACAGGTAAATGGAAAAATGTTAGGTGTTTAATTGTTTATCTCTTCTTTTGCTTTATTTGCACCCATCTACAGCACATAAGGCACCAGACGGCATCGTAGGTACGCGTACGAACGAACGAAACGATTTAAATTGAACTACGTGCGTGCGCTTCGTTTGTGAAAACCGCACTGAATTAGGTCCGCAAACGGCCCGAGAACGCTGGGCCGGGCGGTAGGTAATTATAGCGCGCAAGTACATGGAGTGACGGAGGCCTGATAGTACGCTCCATTGCCCTTTGGGTGACCTTGAGCCTTCTTATGAGGCCCATGTAGTAAGCGACTATGTCTCAGTTCCGTAAGTCATCACTGGCAACACACACAGACAACACAGACCTTAGTCTTGAGACACTGCGGTATTTGGGACGTGAAGATATTTCGAAGCTTCCCGAACGCTGCCCAGCCGAGTTGGATTCGTCGATTGATCTTTTTCTTGAAGTTGGACCTACCTAGCTGGACTGTTTGTCCCAGGTATACATATTCGTCAACAACAACAGTGTAGAGTCTGTAACCTTTAGAGGGGTGGGTGCGACACGGACATTTAACATTATTTTCGTCTTGTCCATGTTCATTTTAAAACCCACTTGTTGAGAGAAGTTACTGAGGCCTTCGAGCATTGTGCTTAGGTCTTCCATAGTCTCAGCCATGACCACAATATCGTCAGCGAATCGGAGGTGGGTTATATACTCGCCTTTTATATTGATGCCGAGTCCACCCCAGTCCAGAAGCTTAAAAACATCTTCCAGGGCGGCGGTGAACAGTTTCGGAGATATAACGTCTCCCTGTCTCACCCCTCGCTGCAACTGGATAGGTTTCGAGTTCTGATTCTGGAGGCGAACCGACATGGTGGCGTTTTCATACAGACACTTCAACACTTCGATGTATCGATGGTCAATTTGGCACCGCTGGAGAGACTGTAGCACAGCCCAGGTTTCGACTGAATCAAAGGCTTTCTCATAGTCCACGATCGCCAAGCATAGTGGCCGATTGTACTCTTCGGTCTTCTGTATAATCTGCCGCAGCGTATGTATGTGGTCTATGGTACTAAAGACTTTTCGGAAACCGGCTTGTTCGGGAGGCTGGAAGTCGTCAAACCTGCGTGCGAGACGATTTGTAATGACTGTCGAACAAGGAACATTGACGACAAAGGGGTGGAACCGCCCTCCGCACCTGGTCGCCCGATGATGAAATGGAGAAGGGGAATAAGGTCGTGAAGCTCCAGGACACACTTTCCGAAATGAATCCTGTAGAACACCGATAGACAGGCGACTTTGTGGAGATGCTCGAGGCTTTGGAGCCTGTTTGATTGAAGTTCCTCGTCGCCAATGAGTCTCCTAGCGCGTCGGTCGATATATTCTAAGGCATATAGCTGGTAACGAGCCGATCCATCCAACAAGTGAGAATAGTTCTCAATACAGTTAACTACTACTAGCGCAATTCTAATGTTTTAGTGAACTTCTTTTTTTAAAATAAAAAAAATTGTGCGTTTGGCTACACCTCACCTGATGGTAAGTGCCGATGTAGCCGAGGATGTAACACGTAAGCTCAAAAAGTGCCTATTCCCTCTCATTTTGAAGATTCATAAATTATACGAATCGGGGAATACAGACGCCGGTAGGGAATTCCACTCCTTGCCCGTTCGCATAATGAACGAAGAAGCAAAACGCTTTGTACTTAAATGTGGAACATCAACGACAAAGGGGTGGATCGCCCTCCGCACTTGGTCGTTCGATGATGAAATGAAGAGAGTGATGAGGTCGTGAAGCTCCAGGACACACTTTCCGAAATGAATCCTGTAGAATACCGATAGACTATTTTCTATTATGACTAGAACTTTATTCCGTAGGTGAACGTATTACATTGAGTTTACTTTTCCTGTAATCTACAAGCCATGAAGTATATTTTGTATTGTTTTCAAAATTTTAGGCTCAGTAGTTTCGGAGAACAGAGGGGGGGGGGGAATAACATCAAAACTATTTATTTTACAATTTAAACAAAAATAAATTTAAGATCCTGTTAGCGAGCCCTTTCATTTGATATATGACACAATAAGGTTACCAAAACTTTTTTAATTTCCTAATTTGTCCCCTGAAAATAACCCTTATTTTAAAAAAACTTTATTTACTTTGCACACCTGTGTTTGGGTCATAGTATTACACTATCCTACCAAATTTCACCTGATTTGGTCCTGTAGATTCGGAGCAAATGGGCTTGGACAGACGGACGGACTGACAGACGCACGAGTGATCCTATAAGGTTCCGTTTTTTTTTTGTACGGAACCTAAAAAGGAAATTTAAAAAAAAGAAAAACCCTACTGCGTAAAAAGTGAACTTGTCCTGCACAATCTCACAACAGTCTAATGCAGTCGGAGGTAATATGTCTTTATTGTAAATTAAAAAAGATTACTTTTATATGTCTTAGTATCCTTATATCTAATATATTACAAGCCTTACATAAACTTGCCGTGTCACTTAATTAGTTTAAGACAAATCTTAGAAGCTTAATTAGAACGGGTTTCCGATTGAGCTGAAAATTTTCCATACACAGTTTGGAGCACAATGCATGGTTGGCTAAGTGACGTTATTTTAAATCCAATATAGCGGACCTCCAAAGATGGCCGACCAATTATTTTTTTATGCATTCCCATGATATGGGTATATAATCAAAGGATTTGCTGAGAAAAATCCAAAAAACGCAGTCAAACGCACTCAAATTTTTAATAAAAAAAAAACTAAAATTGTTTTCAAATTAAAGCTTGTAGGTACCTACTTAAAAGTTTTAAGGCTTTTGGAAAAAAAAATTTAACACCTAACTCTTAACAACTTTAACTGCCTTCTAATAGTTTACTCGTAAATGTCATCAAAATAAGCTATAATCAGAGATTTGTTATATATAGCATATCTCTGGCTATAATAGCATTTGTAGACGCTGCGAATAACAAATTGTACTATCTGATTATTGACAAATACATAACACTTTTCCACTCTGAAAAAAGAAGCCTAATGAAGACTACAGAAAATAGAAGAGGAAATATGCTGGGACACCTAGTACGACACGACAGTCTACTGAGAACAATCATAAAAGGAAAGATAGAGGGATGGAGAAGTAGATTAAGGCCAAGGCGAACTATGTATTTAGAACAAATTAAGGAGAAGGTTGCTGTCGTGTCGTATCGGGAGGTAAAGATGATGGCCGAGGACATAAAAAATTGGAGATTGATCCACCGACAAGAGCATTAGGTCTTAAATTTGAAGAACAAGATATTGTCTGTTTGTCCACATATTTCTAAGAAACTAGAAATCAAAGCATTTTTTTTGCCACATGAACTATCTTTCAAGTTAGTTAGTTCAGATAACAGTGTACAAAATCTCGAGCGCTTACAAAATCTCGCCATTAGGTTTGTGTTCGGCTTGCGAAAGTTTGACCATATTTTTGAATATCGCGCTCGGCTTAAATGACTGCCTGTTCGTCAGCGTAAAATAATAACTGTAAACTCTTTTTTTCCTTACTTGTCTTATCTCGTAAACATATATGGCGTCCCTATGTCAATGTCACTGGAAATAGCTTTTCATAGGGTGGGAAACAATTGAATGAACTGAATGGAAACCATTGAATGAAATGAATGTTAGTCGTGGTTGATTCAATGATGTTAAAGTTTTTTTTCTTACTTGTCTTATCTCATCAACAAAATTTGTACTTCATTTAATCATTGAATCAACCAAGAATAAGAGTTAGTTCATCCAATGGTTCCCAACCCTACGCCACATTTAATGTGGCGTAGGGTTGGGAACCATTTGACACATTTCACAGTTCATGAATCACAGCCTGGTGACAGACGGACGGACGGACAGCGAAGTCTCAGTAATAGGGTCTTAGGAATATTCTGAGACAGTACGACATTATTTAGGAAACAACTTCTGTTTTTTAGAATTTGGAACATAATCTCGTTATCCGACGAGAAACTCGCCTAAGCCTAAACTAAATAAATAACTTATAAAATACATGTGAATATAAGTACCATAAAATAATTAAAACATAATTATATTTACTGTTTGGAAAATAGTTTGAAGCTTGAAAAAAGATGATAAGAAACTCTCATTGCTGGTGAAATTGCTTTGCAGTCTACCATTTTTTCCTGATAATTTTGTATTTTGGAAACAAATGAAAACTTATTCCCGAATCTCCGTAAGTACTAAATTCAGGAACGCAACAATATTTCGTTTTTCTGTTATTATTATTAACAGGTTTCTTAATGTAATCGTGAGCCATCTAATTATATCTAAAATTAACCTCACCTTATCCTCAACTTAAAGCAAAGTGTCGTTCTTAGAAACTTCTTCATTTCGCCGCTAGGGGCGCGCGGAAAATCTTTGCATCGCCAATAATGCTTGCCATCACTTTCTGTTTGAGTACATAGGCTGTATATCAGCCGTGAGACGTCTACTGCTAGATAATTACACTCCCGCGGATGGCAGACTTTTGCCAATTTTATAGACTATAAATAAATAGTGTTTCTGTGATTTTTATTTCTCTGGCTGATGCGAGTAATTAAATTTGCTAAACTTTGAATAAAAACTATCAAAGATGACCTAATTTAATAAAAGATATATAGTCAAGAGTTTAAAAAGCTTCTATTTCCGTCATTTTTCTATTTCCCTAGCTGTCTAGAGTAATAAAATAAAAATTACTAAACTTAATGTAATAAAATGTTTAAAAACTATCAAAGATGACCTAATTTTTAGCTCGCAACAACAGTTCAAAATCATTCATTCAGTCATTCACTTCATCCCTTCTCTACACCAAAGCAACAAAACAATCATGTCGATTTTTAATCTGTGACAAAATCCTTTATCAACTACGCAATTTTATGGAAAAAGTGTTAAAAAATGTATAAAATAATAGCAGTTTTCAGTGTTAATTCATACGTCCACGTCGTACTTACCATTTACAATGTTTCTTAATCTCAAAACTATCAAAGATGACCTAATTTTTAGCTCGCAACAACAGTTCAAAATCATTCATTCAGTCATTCACTTCATCCCATCTCTACACCAAAGTAACAAAACAATCATGTCGATTTTTAATCTGTGACAAAATCTTTTATCAATTACGCAATTTTATGGCAAAAGTGTTAAAAAATGTATAAAATAATAGCAGATTTCAGTGTTAATTTATACTTCCACGTCGTAGTTACCATTTACAATGTTTTTTAGTCTCATAATGTGTATGGTGTATTCGAAAAGTGGTGTTTTTTGTTCAAGCGGTGTTTGTTGACAACATAAGACAAGTAAGGAAAAAAAGAGTTTAGTAGACATTACTAACGATATAGAGGCCAAAAAAAGTACTTTTGAAATTTTGGTTTGTCTGTCTGTGTGCATGTTCGCGCATTTTGATGGTTGTTCCTTATAGCGCGGGTTAACATATATATTTTTACTAGCTGTTTCCCGCGGCTTCACCCGCGTGGACCACGTTTCTATGACTTTTCGAGGGTGCGCAGTGCGCGAGCCGCAAGCGGCTCGCGAGCGTGGTAAAAAGTAGCCTATGTCTTAATCCAGGTCCTAATCTGTCTACCTACCAAATTTCAGACAAATCCGTTCAGTAGTTTTTGCGGGAAAGCGTAACAGACAGACAGAGTTACTTTCGCATTTATAATATTAGTAGGGAAGGGATAAGTAGGGATGCCCGAAAATTTAAAATTTCCCATGGCAAATTCAAAACCTGCACGCGTACGAAATCGCGGGCACAGCTAGTAATTTAAAATATGGATTCTTAGACTGTGATAATATGATACCTAGGTTGTCAAAAAATCGTTAGCCATAGACTAAATATATAATCTCTTTTTCCCTAAACGGCTACTTCAATACAAATCTCCTTTCTGAAAATCATTGGTTACCTATGTTTAGTTCTTTTTTTAAATATTTCTTAAGAATATCTGGTATTCTTCTTTTGTTTGCAACAATGGACGTCTTGTGAAAAGGTTTTCGTGATATGTTTTTTATGATTATACACTAGGTTAACCTTCAAAGAATCTCATGAACCATTTTGGTTTCATTTCACAAACTATTTTTAGAACAGCCCACATACAAGGGCGGTACGTGATAAATGCAAACGAGTGACATTTTTAAGCCCGAGCAAAACAAAAACCAGCCAAGTGCGAGTTGGACTCGCGCAAAGTCACTACACACTACACTCACACACACCACCACACACCCACACACAACACTAACTCACACAAGTACTATATCTTATGTATCTACTTACTTTGACCTAAGTTATAGCATTCTAATAATATGTAACCGGGGAAGAGACTGGTTTCCCCCAATACAGGGAATCCTAGTGGGGGAATCTGAGTTCTTTAGTTAGTGTAATATGTTAAAAATTTCAAACAATAAACTAAGTATGTTGTATTTTTTGTAAAGTGGGCTTCAGTAGCCTTTACAAAAATAAATGTAATAATTTAAAAACTAAAATTGTTTTTGCAGTTGGTAATGCAACATTTTGTACGGAAAATCTATGAACTTTTTACAAATCCAACTGCACGTCTTATGTAAGTCGACTATTACTTCTAAGCTATTTCTTTTAAAATGGATTATAATATGTCCTAATTTTTAATTTAAATTGTTTTCAGATGTCCTGATATAGCGGTTTAGCTGGTAGGGTGACACTGAACTCTATTCAGTTTTACTAAAATGGTGCCTTATTTTAGCTACGCACATACCTATACGCATGTGCGTAGATCTCTCTATCAGTTTTTTTTAATACAACAATAAGGCTTGAGATAATAAAGTTATCGTGAAACCTCCTTGGCAAAGGACCTATTCCTTGGTGCAACTATATGCACTCCATGCGTCATCAGTCTTCTTCTGATACAAGCCATCACCGTAGTATTTATCTCCTTTCTTCACAAAGATATGACATCTATGTTAAAAACTATCTTTTTAAAAGTCTGAAAATGAATCTTTGTTAATTATATATTTTAATTGCTAGATATTAAAAATAAGTGTCAAAGTAAATCCCACGAGTGCGGAAAAATCAGTTTTGCGCAACAAGCAACTATATTTAAAAAAATAATGAGTGTTTTTTACCTTGGGGGAGAGGGTAATGAATAAACAAATAGATTAAGTGATCGTCCGAAAAACAACTACGAGATTTTGACAAAAAAATCACTTTTTAACAAATAAGTGTTATGGAAAAAAAAATGAGTTATTGTTACTACGAGTATATGTGTATGTCCGTATCGTCGATTTGCAAAGAAAATGTTTGACTGATTTTCATGAAACTTTGCACATGGACATTTTATTATAAATTATTTCCTAGAGGCTCCTTTTTTAGATTTTTATTTTCAAAATATTAAGTATACTTCCCATATAGAAAAAATTAAAAATGTGTTATTCTCAAAAACTGCGCTAACGGTGCTTTCTAAATTTTTATCATCGACAACACATAATAACTTATGTTGCTTATAAATATTTCATATGTGGTATATCTGCAAAATCTCTAAAAATTATATCTATCAAACAAAAAAAGTTTTAAAATATTTTCTTCCTAAATGGCGCTCAGCTTATTTATGAAATTTACGCGATCGAGAAATCTCGCTAGCATCTATAACATGACATTAGTGGTATTTCTAGGAAATCTCTAAAAAAAGATAAATCCCGTACAAATTGAATAACGATAGAAGCTCCTGCAAGAAGGTATGACATCCATGTATCCATTCTAGAGCCACACCACAGATAAAACACTGATAAAATCGTTTTCAGATAACGATTATTCATTTGTTTAGACTATTGTGTATCTCGACGACAATTGACGATGAGTAAGTTGTTTTAAGAATGTGTACCTTATTATGTAAAGATTTTGAAAACTAAGTCTTGAGACCAAAGTGATTTGATTGAAATTGCGAATCTCGACAGAGCAGACCAATTAGGTAGCTGGCAGCTACAAAGAAAGGTACGTAAAAGAAAAAAAACAATTCAGAAACAGAATATTGTGTCTCTTATTTCTTATTCTATTCATACTTTGAACCAATCTCTGACAGGTCGAAGGAAGTCAGAGCTAAGCTAAATTAATTTGCCATTGTGTCGTATTTGTTCATAATAAAAGAGAAAACAATATGTAATACTCGCTTCTTTCTGAAATAATAATCCTATGGCTTTAGCTGGTTAGCTTGCCCATGTCAGTCAAGTAAACCAAGGGAACACAACGCACAAAGGCGCAACTTAAGAGCTCCGTCAGTCCTTTGGGCACTGAGAAACAAAAACTATTCACAAATATACAGGTTGTAACAAAATTGGTGAAGGAGCCGTTAACTTGGGGTTCAACTCATCATACTGAACAACTTTCCTCTGCTAAATTAATTTGCCATTGTCTCGAATTGGTTCATAATAAAAGAGAAAACAATATGCAATACTCGCTTCTTTCTGAAATAATAATCCTAAGGCATTAGCTGGTTAGCTTGCCCATGTCAGTCAAGTAAACCAAGGGAACACAACGCACAAAGGCTCAACCTAACAGCTTCGTCAGTCCTTTGGGCACTGAGAAACAAAAACTATTCACAAATATACAGGGTGTAACAAAATTGGTGTAGGAGCCGTTAACTTAGGGTTCTACTCATCATACTTAACAACTTTCCTCTGCTAAATTAATTTGCCATTGTCTCGTATTCGTTCATAATAAAAGAGAAAACTTTAAGTAATACTCGCTTCTTTCTGAAATAATAATCCTATGGCATTAGCTGGTTAGCTTGCCCATGTCAGTCAAGTAAACCAAACGAACACAACGCACAAAAGCTCACTTAAAAGCTCCGTCAGTCCTTTAGGCAATGAGAAACAAAAACTATTCACAGAATATACAGAATGTAACAAAATTGGTATTGATGCCGTTAACTGGGGGTTCTACTCATCATACTGAACAATTTTCCTCTAGGAACCTATAGTCAATTCTCAAAAAAAAAATTAACTTCCATACAAAAATGCTCAAAATTGGTCAATTTGTATGAAGACTTTTTTTATGATTTCAGCAAAGTCATAGAAATAAAGTTGTTCAGTGTGATGAGTAGAAGCCCCAGTTAACGGGATCTACATCAATTTTGTCACACCCTGTAGAGAGTGTAAAAAAAATAACGTAAGGTCTGTTAACTGGAGCTTCTACTTGTCATACTAATAATTGACAACGCTTAACACGTTAAAAAGAACCGACTTCGCAGCGACCATTTTTGCTTCATTTTTTTAATACGTTAGTAAGTGTTAATTTTGGTAGTTTGATAAAATTTATGTGGGACCAATTTTAAAGTTTAATGAAAAAAATAATTATCGAAATCGGACTACCCTGTAAAAAGGCGTGGTCATACAAATAAAACCGGCCAAGTGCGAGTCAGAGCCGCACACATAGGGTTCCGTACCATCATACTAGATGACGCTAGTTTCTTTACTTTAGAAAATTCACGTTTTTTGTATGGAGACCCTCATTATTTTTTCACTTTTTCTAATTTTTAGTATTTGTTGCAACAGTATTAGCGACAAGAGAAATACATTAACTGTGAACCTTTCAACTGTCTAGCTATCACGGTTCATGAAATTAAGCCTGGTGACAAATGGACGGGCAGACAGACAGTCAGACAGATAGACAGACGGACGTACAGTGAAGTCTTAGAAATACTTAGTTTTTAACCTCCTCCAATTGTGGGAAACCTTTTTTAAGTTGGCTGAAAAAACTTTTACCACGGAACCCATAGTCCATTTAAAAAAACGGTTGTCTGTAAAGTCGGTTTACTGACGATAGATGAACGTGATAACGTCATAAGAAAATTCTGATGGAATGGTTTCATAATATCGAAAACGGAACGCCTCACGGAACGCCTCAGAGCGAGGTAACGACGGAACGCCTCAGAGCGAGGTAACGACGCATGGTAACGACGCATTTTTTCGTGCGTGCAGCCGGCTCCATCGAATTATAAGACGTTATCACGTCAAAAAAAAAAGACTCCCCTCCTCCCCATACAACCATTCAACACGTTTACCAATTTTGTGTAAGTATTAATTTACAGAGATTCAGAAATATTTTTTTTGAGAAACGACTAATTGGTTCCCTAAAAAAAGTTCCGCGAGTAAAAAACGGGTAAGAGTACGGGTCCTATACCAATTTTGTAACACCTTGTATACCTACTTACCTCATGTCCGAAACCACAGAAGAGCGAATGAGTAATGTGCCGAAACCGAAAACTAGTATACAGGGCGTTAAAAAGCATCTGCAAAATTTTAACTATTGATATCGTAATACAATGTTTCTCCGAGCATTTTTTTAAATTCTCATAATTCTCGATCTTCTTCGTACAAAAATATTTTTTTTACGGATTTATAACATAAAATTATTCAGTTTCGTTAGGAAATACTTAAAATAATAATACTTAAGTATAATATACAAAGGCTTGTGAAAGCTCATTACTTAACTTAATTATGTCTCTGTTCTCTGTTTTTAAATTCTTTTTTTCCATCTTCCTTACTATCTCATTTTTCTTTCTTTACCATGGTTAGATAAAATGTATAATTTATTTATGTATATGTTTTTGTTTATGTAAATACTTCTTTTTTTATATATTATTGTTATAATATTTAAGTATTATATGTAAATTTTTATTTATTTCTTTTTTTGTTTTAAGTTATTGCACCGCCCCTTAACTTATACTATCGCTGTTTCCCTACCCAAAGGTTGCCTGGAAGAAATCGTTACCCAGCAATAAGGCCACCTATTTTATAGGCTTTCCTCTGTATTGTTCATTTCTTCTTTTTTATGTTGTGATGCAATAAAGAATATTATATTGTATTCTACGCATTGAAATTTTGCAAATATTTTTCATAATCATCATATCAGCCGAAAGACGTCCACTGCTGGACAAATATTTCCACGTTGACCGGCCCTGCGCTGCTCGCAAATATTTTTATCACGCTGTATAAGGTTAGTATAATATGATGTATCTTATACCTTCGTACGAATGTCCGAACCACAAAACGTGGTCACAAAAACGTTAACACACTGACTGTGATATATGTATTACGTACTTTATATACTCTTCTATTAGTTAATGGATATTACCCTGTATGAAGGAGGGACCTTTTTTGCAACTAGCTGTTTCCAGCTACTTCGTCAGTGTAGATAACTGAACATTTAAAAAAAAACACTTATAAATGAATCAATTATGAGTTTTTTACAGATTATACGAGGGCTTCCTTTTAAGTCTTGTCTTTGTCGTTTACAAACCTCCCGCGATAATTTAAAAAAACTTACAGCATTTTAAACTTTTTGAATTTAGAAGCCGAAAACAAATAAAATCATTTCGACTGCTCGAACCGTTTTATTGTAGCATCTTGCCAAAGTAAACGAATGTGTAGTGAAAATGGAAATCACCAAGGGAAATAATTACATGCTATAATTTTTTATAACTTTCGAAGGGGATTAACGCAACTTCAGTGCTTTGAGGAGCTGACTTCTGTGTTTAGTACCAAATCACCGTGTCTTAGGACTGTAGAACGCTGGTATTTAGAAATTCAACGGGGGCATTCCAGCCTCAGTGACGAATAACGTGAAGGTCGTGCACAAACAACCATGATCCAAGACAACATCGACGCTGTGCAACAGCTAATCGTCGAGGATCGTCACGTGACCTACCGAGAAATAGATGCCTTTGTAAGCTTTTCAGGGACTTAAATTTCACAAAATCTTGCATGAAGACCTCGGTGTAATAAAGTTGATTTCACGATGGATAACACATTTACTTAACGATGAACAGTAAACAGCCCGTGTTAGATAGTGTCGCAAAACTCTGCAACAATTTGACCCAGGATAGTCAAAACACGTGTATGATATTATCAGTGATGAAGAATCTTGGATTTATGCCTATGATCCAGATTCGAAGCAGCAGTCGACTGTTTGGGTTTTCCAAGATGAGCCAAAGCCGAAAAAAGTCATACGTTCACGAAGCACTTCAAAGAAAATGGTAGCGTTGTTTGTGGCTAAAACTGGTCACGTTCCCACTATTGTGCTAGAAGTTCGTAAAACAGTTAACGCTGTCTAGTATACGACAGTTTGCTTGCCACAAGTTATCGCCGAGTTCCGAAAAAACAACTCGAAGCGCCGTATTATACTGCACCACGACAACCCAAGCTCACAGACTGCCCGAATGACAAAAGCGTCTTCAATTGGTGAAAATGTCGAAATTTTGGACCACCCCTCGTACAGCCCTGACTTTAGACCAAATCTTTTTTTCACCTTCCCTAAAATTCTTCGTTGTCAACGTTTCCTGACGACTGAAGAAGCGGTAAACGCATACAAATCGGCTATTTTGGCATGTCTAACTTCAGAGTGGAATAAGTGTTTCCAAAACTGGTTCGAACGAATGGAAAAGTGAGTAAAGATCGGAATCTAGAGAGCGGCAGGGAGTGTCCATACTGTATGCTAGTACTAATATATATACTTTGACCATACTGTGTTTTCATTGTATGTCACTTAAAAATACTCAAAGACTATTTTACAGCTATAAAGCTGAAATTTGATGTGGTTAAACAAATCTTTGACACCTATAAACATATACGGGCTGGACTATACATATACTAACATACAGTATGGACACTACCTGCCGCTCTCTAGATTCCGACCTCACCCTCTTGTCATCCAAATTGATACAGATTGGTTGTAGTTTAGTTCTCGAACGTATGGGATTTCGCCGCGATTTTGATTGCTCCGTCATTTGTTTTTAGAAATCTCATTTCACGACCATTTGTATGCAGTATCCGGTGTGTGGTATGGTATTGCAGTAATAAAATTCCAAGACTGTGGCGGTACATTTTAGGTGGTCTCATCGCTCAAAGTGATTTCTTCCAGACAGGCCAAAAACATAATCGGAACTTTAACATTCAGGATATCTAATAGAGTGCGCTAGGAGCCCGGATGTACATAGAGTTTACAAATTCTATAAGATATAGGTATTGTGGCACTGCCCTGGTCTGTAACTCTATTAATATAATATGTATTATGACCTCATTCAGATCTCGTTAGGTACCCGAACACTTAAAGCCGCCGCGAGCTCGTTTTTAGAGGTGAGGATTGCCCGTTCACACACCCGAGAGATTTCTTTGTGCGCTATTTGACCTAGATTGACCACCGTACACGCCGTAAATCAGTTCCACGACCGACGGTACAATTTGACACAGAGACTGTTCAGATGTACCAGTCCCTTGGTGCTTGGTAACCACCCCTCTAATCTTGCTTGAGGCATTATTTCAGTACTCCTGTCCATAGTATAGAGTGATTGAGGCAGGCATTCACTTCGTCAGCGCAAATAACCGCGAAAAAGAACTGTGATACAAACCATCGCACGATTTTTCCGCCTAATTTCAGTACTACTGGCCATAGTATGAAGTGGTTGATGCAGGCATTCACTTCATCAGCCCTGGTGCCCAGCGTCACCACCGGCAACTTCAAGCGCAAATAACTGCTAAAAATAACTGTATTACAAACTATCGCAAGATTTTTCCGTCTAATTTTAGCACTCCTGGCCATAGTATAAAGTGGTTGAGGTAGGCATTCACTTCATCAGGCAACTTCTGGCGCTAATAACCGCTAAAAAAGAACTGTGATACAAACCATCGCATGATTTTTCATTTGGATATCGTAGACCAGTCTGTTCAAAGATTATGATTATACCGTTTTCTTTTGTGCCGTAGTGTCCGTGTGTCACTCCAAACTATTAGACAACAGTCCTAGAACCACGCAGACTTTGACATTGTTACGTGACACCCCACACACAGGAGTTTCCGAGCTGTCTTAATCGATAGAATCTTGAAGGGGCTATGGGACATTTTACCGCCAGAAAACAGAGTGGCAGCAATCCCTGAAGACGCCAGCGAAAGAAATCTTTTCTTATCGCCTTATTTCCGCCAGAAGTATTGCCAGTGAGAAACATTTTTGTCCGGTGCCTCCCTGTGCATCAATGGAAAACTTTTATCCGAGCTGCAGCTCCACGCTTCTATCTATTTTACCGAAAACCACTCTTTGCTCAAACTCTGAGTCGTGGGTAGTCGATCGTAGATATTTCAGCTGTACTATAAACTCTTTCCAGAGAGTGCTTGCGGTTTATTACCTTTTTGATGTGGAAGTAAACCGGTTCCATAACATAGTGGTTAGTCCATTTGTTTCACATCAGAGAGTTACGGGATCGATTCCCGGTGGACCATACTTTGTAAGATTCGGTTAGGGTAGATGTAGGGAATTCTCTAAGCCCTCCTAGCTGGTTACCATCATGTTATTTAAGTCTTGTTTTACAATAGAGGAAATGGTTGCCATTCTATTTACATAGGTATAAGAAAAAAATCGGTTACCATGTCCCTCCTAATATATTTTTTTATTATTATTCACAATTGATAAGCCCTTGGCATCATCTTACCTGATGGTAAGTTACGATGATGCCGAAGATAGAAGCGGGCTTACCAAGATTCCCCCACGCAATGGAGAACTGGCTATCTTATCTTCAAGCCGGAACACATCAATGTAGTTAACACTGATGTTTGGCGGTTTGTTTATAATAATATACTTTGGTCCTTCGTATTCTCTGTGTATTGAGGTGTTTTGCTTCAGCTGTTTCCTGCGCTAGTTGGCGATGTTGTGAAAGCCTATAAATGTATTTGTCGGCTGCCCCATTTTAAAACACAGTAATGACAGATTTTTTTTGGTATTATTGCATTTTCATTACTTTTTGGACTTAATTACAAGTATTTTTCTTCCAAATATTTATTGCAGTATTTTCTGTTTATAAGTCAATTTTTTTATCAATTTGGCGCAATTTTTTTTAATAGGGCATATTTAAAAAAACAGAGAATTGTCAGTTACTGTGTTTTGACATAGGGCAGCCGTTGTGTACTAATGTATTTTTAAACTAAATTTATCAAGTGCCGGAGAGTGATTAGGCAGAGAGATTACTTGCATTCCATATTAGTCCTCAACGACTTCGACGGGTGTCGGCAATGCACTGACGACTACCCTAGCACAAGTGTTAAGATTAGGAATAGTCGTAAAACTTTGGTGCTACAGTGGGTTGTGGGCAGCGGGAGCCACTTTCCGTCAGGGCATCAGCTTTTTGCTACCTTTTATGATAATTTGATTGTAGTAAATATCACTTATTATTTTTTGACTCAAAAATGGCTGTAACGATTTTGATGAAATTATATACGTCACTATAACTTAACACGGCTTACAGCACACGGTAGGTAGTTTGTTTTTTCGAGAAAAAACCGAATGGTACCTCCCATACAAATCCAGCATTTTTGTTACAATTTTAATAAAATTTTGTGAATAACTAGGACTTAATAAGGCCTACTGCACTGCGTACTTAATTACGAGGCTAAAGCCGCCGCCTCCTGTCCGGGAGGGAGGTCGTGGTTCGAATACTGCCACGTACCAATAGGATTTCGAATTTAGCTCGTATTCTAAGAAAAATCCAAGTAAGCCTAGGTACCTTCCGTACAAACCGAAATCTATCTAATATATAAAAATGAATCGCAAAATGTGTTGGTAAGCGCATTACTCGAGAACGGCTGGACCGATTTCGCTAATTCTTTTTTTGTCGAGTTCGTTATTGTCAGGAGAAGGTTCTTATGTAGGGTAGGGTAGGGTAGTGTAGTGTAGGGTAGTGTAGTGTAGTGTATGTTCTTTAGTAGGGTAGGGTAGGGTAGGGTAGTGTAGTGTAGTGTAGTTTAGTGTAGGGTAGTGTAGTGTAGTGTAGGGTAGGGTGGGGTAGGGAAGGGTAGGGTAGGGTAGTGTAGTATAGTATAGTGTAGTGTAGTTTAGTGTAGTGTAGTGTAGTGTAGGGTAGGGTAGTGTAGTGTAAGGTGGTACGAAGTAAGTACAATAAAATCCCTATTTCATTATATCAGCAGAACGACCTCAAAAAAAATTTAAGCCACTAATTTAATTCGTACCCGCCTTTGATTTAGTTATTGTTGGTTAATGTTGTGTATTTAAGTATAATCATATTATTTCACACTTTTAAGTGAATTTCATTTTGAAGTCGGTTTTAAGTTTTTTTAAACTTTTTTATTTTCTTTATTTTTAGTGGTAATGCTATCTATCTAGCAACGTTAAATCCAATTACCTATACTCACCAATAGGAATTATCAAATCATAATACATGTGTTTCATTAACAGATACAGAGTCCTGTGGCTTCCATCATCATCTCAGCAGCATGAAAGTTAAGGAGTTAAATCGTCAATCATCAGCTCATCTGAATAACCTGAAGGAATACAACTATCGGTCTATGCATACCTACGTACTCGTATATGTCTGTGTATAATATTCAAAAGAATTTTTCCGTAACTCCTAACCGTTAAGGAGTTGTACCTTCCTACATCAGCTTATCAACATGAGAATATGACTAACAGACGCAAGTATATTAATAGCTTTAGAAAACATATGAATCACGTAATTACGAGGGCAGTTTGACAACTCAATGACTTTAAGGTTAAATAAAAACTTTTTTAATATTTTTTTTTGGTCTCTTATTTGGAAACTCACTACGAAGCGCATGCCGTTCTTTTTTCAAATTTGGCGCGTAAACAAGCTTTTTAGAAACAAAAAAGTTAGGCGACTTCTAAGTATTCTTTGAAAATGGAGAAAAGCGAGTTTCGAGTGCTAATTAAACACTATTTTTTAAGTGGTAAAACTATTAAGCAGACCGAAGACAAATTGAAAAAGTATTATTATTATGAATCTGTGCCTTCTCATGGGATGGTACATAAGTGGTTCACTGAATTTCGTTGTGGACTTACTACTACTAATGACGCGGAGCGCCCAGGAAGGCCAATTGAGGTCACTACGGAGGGCATGGTTAATAAAATACATGATATTGTTTTGGCAGACCGTCGAGTGAAGATACGCGAAATAAGTGATGCTGTGCACATCTCGACTAAACGAGTTCTTTATATTTTGCATGATATTCTGGGCATGAAAGAGCTTTCTGCAAGATGGGTGCCGCGTTTACTAACAGTCGACCAGAAACGAAATCGTGTAACAGCTTCTGAGGAATGCCTAACCATGTTTAATCGCAATCCGAGTGAGTTTATGTGTCGGTACATAACAGTTGACGAAACGTGGGTCAATCATTATACACCAGAGACTAAGCAACAGTTGAAGCAATGGACTTCTACCGGGGAACGTGCCCCAAAGAAGGCAAAAACTGTTTGCTCGGCTGGTAAAGTGATGGCCACAGTCTTTTGGGACAGCCAAGGGGTTATTTACATCGATTTTTTGGATAAAGGCAAGACAATAACCGGAGCTTACTATGCTGCATTGTTACATAGATTCAATGAAAAGTTGATCAAGAAACGACCGCATCTAGCATAGAAAAAAATTCTATTTCATCAGGATAATGCACCGGCCCACTCGTCTGCAATCGCGACATCAAAAATTGACGAATTAGGATACGAATTTTTTCCACACCCTCCGTATTCGCCAGATTCAGCCCCCTGTGACTTTTTCCTCTTCCCAAACATGAAGAAATGGCTTGGCGGGCAAAGATTTTCGTCAAACGAAGAGGTGGTAGCGGAAACTGAGGCCTATTTTTCAGGGTTTGACAAAAAATATTTTTTTGATGGGTGTAAGAGGTTGGAACATCGCTGGACTAAGTGCGTAGAGTTGAAAGGAGATTATGTAGAAAAATAAAAATATATATATGTAAAAAGAGTGTTTCTTCTTTCCAAAGTCATGGACTTATCAAACCGCCCTCGTAGTGCCTTTAAAATTCAAATTTTTCATTATTTTTGAAGGGTTGCCCTCGATTTCCCTGGGATCCCAACATCAGATCCTGACTTGGTGACAATGGGACCCCTTCGGGAGTATATTCTTTCGAATGAAAAAAGAATTTTGAAAATCGGTCCACAATTGACGGAAAAATCGGTTAACATACATCAAAAAAAAAACGACGGGTTGCACTCCGGGAGTGCCGGCAGAAGTGAAAACTTGAATATTGACGTTGTGCATTTATATTACATTAAAAAGTTTATATCTAAAAATATAAAATCAACAAAAAATCAACTTCATCCGTCTTACGAATTTTCGATCAGGTCACGTGTCCTGACGCGAGTTTAACATTTTTTACCCATTACAAAACAAGTGCACAACGCCGCTAAAGAAGTTTTCACTTCAAAAATACAGTCGTACTTAGTACCTCCTCCTTTTTGAAGTCGGTAAAAAACAGCCAAACTAGTCTCCGTAGCTCAGAGGCAAAGTTCACTGGCTTTACACGTAATATATAAGTCACTGCTTTACACAGTAGGTCGCGGGTTCGATTCCCGGCGGGTCAAATGTAAGACTCGGTTTGGTTGGTGGAAGGGCATTTTCTAAGCCCGCCTGGCTAGCTACCACCATCTTATCTAAGTATTGCCGCCAAATATCAATGTTGCTATCATTGGTGTGTTCCGGCATGAAGATAAGATAGCCAGTTCCCCATTGCGTTGGGAAATCTTGGTAAGCCCGCTTTCATCTTCGGCAACATCGTCACTTACCACCAGGTGAGATGTTGTCAAGGGTTTACCAATTGTGAATTTTTAAAAAAAACATTCTTAAGGGGTGATATTTCTTACATGCGGCAATAGATTTTAATTTAAATAGATATAATCTAGATCTGTATAAAATAAAACCCCTCTGATTATTGTCAGTCTGTTAACAATCCAAAGTATAAATAAAAATCAAACAAATATGTGCATACTACTAGCAGAAATTGTTTTTTATACCTTACTGTTGTTATAACAAATACAAAGAATACAATAGCAAAGAAAACTGAGTCATCGAGTTGATTTATAATTTCACGATCCACGAGTTTTCCCGGAGGGCTGCTCTTGTATGGAAAACAGATTCATCCGATAACAGGGGGAGAAAATAAAATGTATAACTTTGTTGGTTTTCCCTGTTTGATCTGAGGCGGTGCTGGCGCGAGGGCGGAAGTCGAGTGGATTCTGCGATCTGGGTGAAGATCACAGCTACACTCGCACTTCGCACACAACAAAGGCTCCTCGCCTCGCACTTCGCGCACCAAAAATAATTTAAGGTATATTTGTAGTGTTGTAGGTATTTTATGTTTTTTTTATTTTCGGTATTTTAGTTATTGTAATATTCAATCATTTTCTATTGGAAATTAAGTGGTAAGTTTTTTTTTTAAATGTAGTCCATTCATTCCTTTCAGATATATTAGATTCATTTATTGATAAAATAAATTTTACTAATCAATATTACTTATTCATTAATATAAAATGAGTAGACAAAGTTGAATAATAAACATGGGAAAAAAGCGGCAAAGTGCGAGTCGGACTCACGTGCCAAGGATTCTGTACCACCACACCTCTCCACATAAGCAAAATAATGATAAACGTCATTATTTAATATTAATTAACATAAAATGAGTAGATAAAGTTGACTAATAAGAATACAAAAAAACGGAAAAATGCAATTCGGACTGACGTGCCGAGGATTCTGTACCACCATACCTCTCCACATGAGCAAAATAATGATACCTATTCATTTATATATGAAAATAAATTTCACAGGTCAATTCATTAATATAAAATGAGTACACAAAGTTGACTAATAATAATAGAAAAAAACCGGGAAAGTGCGCTCACGTGCCGAGGATTCTGTACCACCACACCTCTCCACATATGCAAAATAATTATACTTATTCATTTTAATCAATAATCAACTACAGCAACAGAAAAACATTTTTATTCAATTCGCGATCCTTAGCGGGAAGTGCGACTTAAAATTGGCTGGTTTTTATTACTTGTTGATTTACTATAACTTTTTACTACTTTTTTAGCTTTTGCCCGCAGCTTCGTCCGTGTGAACATAGTTTCTATGACTGTTTTCAAAAGTGCGTGGTGCGAGAAATGATTTTTCTCCAGATCCCTCGGGAACTATGTCGGGATATCCTAATTAATAGTATATGTCACTTCCTTTCCCTATTATCTTTGTCCAAAATATAGTGCGCGCAAATGAGTTTTCTCCAGAAACATCGAGAACTATGTCAGATTATACTAATTAGTAGTGAATTAAAAAAAGTAATCTGTATCTGGGGGCACGGCAGTGCCCCCGCCAAGTCGAGAAAAAAAGCGGCACGGCCGTACCATCCTTTTCTCGAAGCAGTTCAGGCCATTTTCGACCCCCCACAACTTCGTTGTAGATAAACCTAGAAGCCTGAATTTTCTGTACCCAAGCAGGCATCATATAAGCACGGTATATTCCAAATTTCATTCAATTTGAACCAGTACTTTAAGAATTATAACTAGTCAAAGTTTCCTAATTTGTCACTCACTGACTGACAGATCATCAAAATTCCAAGGCACTTCTAGCCCACATAGAAGATTCAAATTTAGAATACAATTAGTCTTTAGTGTATAAAGCAAGGAAAAATTCAAACTTTTTGCAATTTCGGTCCATTTTTCTAGTTACACAAACTACATAAATAACTTTGTAATCCCATATAAAATATATAGGATTACAAAGTTATTTATGCAGTCGCAGGACCGAACTCCTTGATTTACTAGTTTTTAAGGCGCAGTTCATAAATCAATGTAGTTTTCTACAAAAATAAGTGAAATCCCACCAAAAACATCCTGTAAAAACTAGCCAAGTCTCGATTGAGCTGCTTGTTTTTCTATAAAAAGTAATGAAATCTCTAAGCAAAGCCAAGCCTAGTCTAGGGTTCTTTACTGCGATTTCTTTATTATTATGGTTAGATTTTATGTGACCTGCCGTTGAACATTCTTTATGCATATTTACTCCTTGAGACATCCAAGTCAACGGCCAAGTCACATAAAATCTAACCATAATAATAAAGAAATCGCAGTAAAGAACCCTAGACTAGGCTTGGCTTTGCTAATAATAAAGAAATCGCAGTAAAGAACCCTAGACTAGGCTTGGCTTTGCTTAGAGATTTCATTACTTTTTATAGAAAAACAAGCAGCTCAATCGAGACTTGGCTAGTTTTTACAGGATGTTTTTGGTGGGATCACTTTCAACACCCTTAACTATCTTTGTGAAAAGTATAATGTCAATCCATCGCTTCATTGCGACGTGACAAAAAGAAAAAAATTGGTTGTCTGTAAAGTCGGTTTACGGACGATAGTTTAACGTAGTAACGTCATAACGTAACGGGACAATGAGCGTAACGGGACAATGAATCAACCTTTTTCGTTCGTGCAGCCGGTGTCCATCGATTTATTAGACGTTGTCACGTCTAAAGAGTGAGTTAACAAACAGCTATCCTACGAAAATTACTTACGAAATCGGGATAAAAGATAGCTATTGTCCTTTCCCATTCCACAGGCTATGTGCATACCAAATTTCGTCAATATTGGTAAAGGCGTTGAAGCGTGAAGCGGTATTAACAAACAAACAAGTTTTCACATTTATAATATTACTAGCTGTTATCCGCGGCTTCACTCGCGTTTAAAATTGTTTTGATGACTGTCTATGAGGTCGAGTGGTGCGCGAATCGCAAGCGGCTCGCTAGCGTAGACATGGGTTTTCTTTACATCCCTCGGGTACTATAACGGGTTAATCTGATTAGTAATGAACCTATGTCACTTCGCACCCCCTTAACTACTTCTGTTGCTCCGTTGCGAGCCTGGAAATGAGTTTTCCCCAAATTCCTCAAGAACTCTCTCAGGCTATGGTAATTAGTAGTTTTTGTCATTTCCCATCCTCTAATCCATCTCTGTGCAAAAAATTACAACAATCCATTGCTCCGTTGCGATGGAAATCAACCAAATAAATATAGTTAAAAAAAACTAAAAAAACACGCTTTTAAAGCACATCAAACTAAAAAGTGAAAAATAAATTCTTAATTTATGCTGAAAACAATAATGAACGAAAACTACTAGTATTATTATGAAAAAAGCGTGGGTTGCTCGATATACGAAAAATATTGTACTTTTCAGTTTGATGTGCTTTTAAAGCGTGTTTTTTTAAACTATATTTATTTTTCAGTTTTTATTTCAGGATAATGAGATAAACTTACGAAATTACTGTATTTTCACTGATTCTTAATAAATTTACAAAGTTTAAATTAAATCTGTCCGTTTAAAGTGGGTCAAAACCGAGTGCAAAAGAGTCGGTTACAAACATACATACAAACGTACTTTTAAACAGTTGAAGCTAATATAAGCGTGTTAAAAAGAGTATTTCTTTCAGTTCCCTCAGGAACTGTATTGGGCCATGCCATTTTCACGGCATATCTTTTACCCAGTAAAAAAAGATAAGTTCGAATTCTTGTAGGAAATGAAAAAAATGCTCTTTTATTTGGTTAATTTCTTTAACAGTGTAATTGTTGTATTTTTTTGCACAAAGATGGTTGAGGACCCCCTCTGACGTAGAAAATGACATAGAATACTAATTAGCCTAGCCAGAGATAGTTCCCGAGGGATCTGGGGAAAACTCATTTTAAGCTCGCCGTCGCAACGGATTTACGTCATTTTTTGCATAGAAATAGTTGAGGGGTTGGGAACTGCTAATCAAAATAGCCCGCGCACCACTCACCCTCAAAGACAGTAATAAAACGATACCCACGCAAGAGAAGCCGCCGGCAAAAACTAGTTATATTTTGAAATTAGTAAGGATTAGTATGGATTCTTTTATTGGACGCACTCCACGTGGCTAGATTTTTTTTTACCAATAAGCCTGAAGCATTTAGCAAGTATAAATTAGGTTTGACGACCAGTACCAGATTTTGATGGGATCACCAGGTACCTACACAACCATATGTGGTGGCTATTAGACCACTTTTACCAACCATCATCTACTATTTAAATTTAAAAAACCCAGTCATTGTAGAAAGTTGTTTCAATCAATCGGTTTTAATTTATGATTAACACGTAAAATTTCGTATAATATTTCGTCTATTTATTTATTTATTTAAAATTATCTCTAATTATTTATTAAATAAACTTACCTTTCATTGACAAGCATATCATGATCATCCTTATCACTAAAAAACGCATTATTTAATTTTCCTACTTATTAAAACCTCTACTAATAAAAAATAAAATATATTGTTAATTAACAAACGACCACTTAATTCACTATTCGGTGATTTAGTGCACCACACTTTAACGCTATCTTTTATAATATTGCACGAATGTAACTGTTATTTTTTATGTTATGTTTATATTGTAACAAGATTTTTATACTGTAACAGTTGTTATTTTTAGTTCAGTTTTATTTGATTCTGTTAGTCTGCCACATGGCGTAGCACCGTAACGTTGTAGCAAACGTATTTCTCCCGTAGCAACGTCGGAGCTAACTGCCGCGCGGCAGACGCGTACACCACGAGGCGGGCAGAATACTCCTTCACTGGTATTTCGAACCTTATACAGGCCCTCAAGGTAAAATTAATATTATTGGTCAAATTGGGATCATGACAGCATAAAAAATAAGATATTAACGATAGATCATTAAATTTCCCCTCTACTAATATTTTAAGAAACCTTACTTACTGTACTTTTCATCAAGTCTTCGATGTAAAATTAATAAAATCACAAAATGAGTACACAAATGATGCTGATAAACTGTGACGTCACTTCTAAGTATTTTAAAAATTTCTAGAACAAAAATTCGTTTTTGACAGTTGGAAAGAAAAATAAACAAAAACCAAACAGAATAATGCAAAATTGTACTAAATTGTTGCGATGGAAGTCGGTTTTTTAACGTGTTTAAAGTTTTTTACGCTCAAAATGTACTCATGACATTAAAATCTTTCTCCAAAGAACCCGTATAATCTGAGCTAATAAAATTTGGCTTGCATTTAATAGATTAGCTGAGCTGCCAATTTATTTTTTTGAACTGATTGTACAGGTTACTGGGTCAAAGTTGTTCAATTTCATGGATAGTTGCTTAATTTTTTTCTAATTATTTTACTTTCATTTTCAAAACACTTCCAAAAAGGAGGAGGTTATTAATTCGACTGTTTTTTTTGTATGTTTGTAACGCGATATCTTCGCAGATTGTGAACTGATTTTCGTGATTTTTTTTTTACTCTTTAGAGTTCCTTCCTGCTTCGTTCCATATAAGTTATACCAAAATGTTTACGTTTTTTTTTTAATTAACAAAAACCAATAAAAAAAAAATATTATAAGTTGTTACTATTGAAACCGGATATTAATGCGTTTCCAATAACGTTGTTATGTAGTTAGAATGAACTAGCTACAAAGAAGAGCTCACATTGCTTGACCATATCTTTCTTTGAACTCGGTGAATCGTAAGAAATAAATAAAATTATTTCATGCATGACGGACTGTGGAACTGTCATTTCGATGACAGCTTCGTAAAGTCACAAGCAGCGCCCTTGACGATCTATCAAACTAAATTGAAATTCAAAGAGAACAGTATCGACTTGTACCATTAATACAAGACCAACCGTAGTCATACTTTTTAGTTTCTTTTTAATCTGTTTTGATATTATCTTCTTTTTAATTTGTTTTTGTTTTTTTATGTACTTCCAAATTTTAACTTTTTTCATTCCTGTTTTCTGATTGCTTTACTTCATCGTATCTCTTACCTTTATCATTATTTGCGTGTCATGTTTTATCAAACCTTATGCTGGTGGTATTATTTTATTTATTCAGATCTTGCCACTACCTTTCAGAACTTCTAATTTAAAGTTCGTGCGCCATATTAGGTACATCTTTGATAAATCCCGCTCGCCGCTCCTGGCTCGCGTCAATCGGTTGCGCCAAAGAAACCGCCCTGTGTTCAATCGCGGTGCCGCCAACTTTACACCTGCACGGGGTGGCGCGAATCTTGTTCAGTCTTTAATTATTATTATTAATGTGGGCGACGATTCTGAAGACTTTGTCCAGCAGTGAAAGTGATAAAAATGTATGGTAAATTCTAAATTAAAAAGTACCTATTTAATTATTTTTTGTATAATTGTTTTATCCTTCAACACATTTCCAGAACTCCATTCGGGTATACTTTATGTACGAACGTACTTTACTTGTGTCAGCAACATCGGGAGTCGGAGGGCGCGTCGAGACTGCAGTGTTCTTGTCAAGAGTCCTGAGGATAAAGGGCTATATATATATATATATATACAAGGTGTAAAAAAATTGGTGTAGGACCCGTTAACTGGGGGTTCTACTCATCATACTGAACAACTTTCCCCAAGAAACCCATAGTCAGTTCTCAAAAAAAAATTGGACCCTCCATACTAAAATGCACAAATTTTTTGCGATATCAGCAAAGTCGTAAAACAAAGGTTGTTCAGTATGATGATACTGAACAACTTTTGTTTTACGACTGCTTTGTTTTTATGAGTAGAAGCCCAAGTTAACGGGACGTACACCAATTTTGTTACATCCTGTATATATATATATATATATATATATATATATATATATATATATATATATATATATATATATATATATATATATATATATATATATTCTATAATTTATGTATTAGTGAGTGTTTCATATCTGCCAGGCGTCCCGTGACGGCTCATTTTTTTTACGATTTGTTGAGCAAAAGTTGTTAAGTTTCATAAGTTGAAGCCTTTGTAAAATTTTGCGCTAAAACATTATACAAAGAAAGAAACAAATAAACAATTCACAAACAAAGAAACTTTTGGCAGCGACCCCAAAATTAGCCTTATACTCATAATATGTTTCCAATAGTTCTGCCCAAAACTTGACAAGACCCACTATGCCCCTAATAATTTGTACGTTGCGTCCTTTTTAGGATTCCAAGCCTCAACAGGTAAAAAAAGAACCCTCGAAGGATCACTTCATTGTCCGTCTGTCTGTCTATCAAGACCCTTTTTTAGGGTTCCGTAGACAAAGGGTAAAAACGGGACCCTATTACTAAGACTTCGCTGTCCGTCTGTCACCAGGCTGTATTTCATGAACCATGATAGATAGACAGTTGAATTTTTCACAGATGATGTATTTCTGTTGACGCTATATCAACATATACTAAAAATTAGAAAAAGTTAAAAAATGGGGGGTCTCCATACAAAAAATAAGTTTTTTTGGAACATGGAAAACCTAGCGCCATCTAGTATGATGTGAACTCGCACTTGGTCGGTTTTTTTCGTAGGAACTCGTGGAAGTATCAAGTTGAATAGATCCTAGTAGTTGGAAATATCAATTACTAGGGATCTATATGTACGATCTCTTGAAGCTGTAAAAAAAACAAGCTTCTATGTCAAGGTGATGAAAAAAATTCTACCATTTATGTCACATATTTATAATATATTCGCAAGTAAAACGAAACTGTTACTTCCCCTTTAATCTAGAATGAAATTTGGAAAGAGGAAAAAACACAAATAAAGGGAAAACTCCAAAAACTGTAAATTTACAGTTATCTACATATTTAAAAAAATATAAAATCTATTACGAGTCCGTCCGGCCGTTCTATCCAGCCGATTAACTTGTTTTTTTTAATGAAATATATTGATGCACAGATTTATCATCAAGCCTTGGAAATCGCCAATTTTCACCAATTTAACGTGATTTTCATAGCTTTCTTTCTCTATATATCCGGTTCTAATTGAAGTACATTTTCGTTTTTGTCTAAGAACACTAGCTAGAACTAGCTCTTTCATTTGAGCTATTGCCCTTTTACACTGGTTGAGTTGGAGGAAAGCTAGGTGTGAACTTTCATGAGGAAGGTTTATGTGTATAATTCCTCGCGAGCCGCTTATCATGAATGTTCATGCGGCGGAACCTTGGGCAAAAACTATTATCACATTAAAAATTTTTTCTGCGATCACCAACTTACATTTGCAGTTAGAGAATTAACCGTCACGTATATCGATGTATGATAGAACAATTTTTTAACTGCATAGATACCTAAGTCTGTCCTTTAATCCAATTTTTGTTTTCGTTGATTAGTGTTTGTTTGGTTTCGTACCCAAATGTGTTTTGCTACGGAACCCTCAGTGCGCGAGTCCGACTTGCACTTGGCTGGTATTTTTTTTTTCAAAAAAATGCCTGAATTTTATTCAAACAGAGTATTTGTTGATCCTTATCAATAAGATCCAATAAGCAAAAGCCGTGCGTGCTCAATCACATAAGAACAGAAACCTTTACAATTTTCTTCAAACTGCTTCTCAAATGTACTTGAATTTCTGCTGGATCATCGAGTTTAACATTTATAAATAGACGTTTTTAAAATTGTCAACTCATAGGTCCTGCTATTCGGAACTCGTTTTAGAAGTTTCAGCAAGTAGTGAATACCGATATAACAGAACGCTGACGCTCTTACGTTCTGATCTGTTGGGATAATGGCGTAAGCGTTTTTTAGTCGATGGTGATAATAATGCGTAAGATGGAAATTCCACTTAATATAAAAAATAATATATGGCCTATGTCCAGCAGTGGACTTCCTTCGGCTGATATGATGATGATGATGATGATAAAAAATAAATAACAGCCACGCTGCACATACTTTCAATCAATCAATCAAATCAATTTATTTGTGAATCACAGGTTACAGTAAAAACGTGTTATTAAATAAAGTTGGACGCTGTGTTCTGCTTTTTGGCATACAAATTAAGACAATCTTAATTAAAATAAACTTAAATCACGGAATCAAATACACTATGTCAAAATTTCTCGTGAAACCTTCACCGTCTGGCATACGGATACACATACACTTATGGGCAACAATAAACATTACTGTAAGTATTAATCGAAATTGAGATTTTGATGGGGATGATATGAGCTCATATACGTCCCCACCGAGGGGCTCGAGCCTACCCTGAATTAGGGCGAACGGGCCTTAGTCGAAAACGCGGGCCCAGTGCGGGTTGGTCGACTTCACACACATCCTTCGAGTTTCGTCGCAAGTGTGTGCAGGTTTCCTCACGATGTTTTCCTTCACCGTTAAAGCAATCGGTGAGTAATATGTATGTGTGTAATATCGATATAAATCCGTTTTATTCAAGAGTTGCTTAGTAAAATTTATACCATGACTACGAGAAAAAGAAAGATTTAAGCGAAAATAGACATTTAATGAAAAAAAAGGAAGGATAAATTAATTAATTAATTACTTAATGTTTAAATTGGAGTAATTTTAATAAAATTAAGAGTAAATTTCTTATTATTATTAATATTAGGATGGTCAACTTGACAAGCGATATTTATTTCCTGTCGATGGTCAGAACTTTCTGCTGGCATCTATGGACGTTAAAGGGCGTGGAGTCAATGGATCTTTAGGTTTCTTCAGGTTTATGCTGATTGTTATCTGAAGGCTGCGTTTCGATTTATTTTCGATAGAATCTTCGATTTATCCTTCAGTCACGGTAGTAGACTTCAATCCGCCAGTGTTCGCTAATAACGTTGCAGAAGTCCTTCGGAAATAATGTCCTGTATACATCTCGGGATTTGGTAGCTCCAAAAACCAATTTCATTCATTCCAATCGGGTTTTTTGTACATTTATTTTTAGAATAGAACAAAAAGAATCTATTGTTGTTTGCATTCGGAAGACGAAAACTTTATATATACTCTTTAATATACACAAACTTTTAAATGTCACCAACTTTTTTCTACGATTTTCATGTTATCATCTCGGATTACGATGGTTAGGTCGATTTTCTTTTTCGTCTCCCTTAAAGTTACCAGTAAAGCGGTGAAAGAAATCATTTGCACATTATCCACTGTCAGTTTAACAAGCTCAATTGAACGACACGCTTCACTAATACCCAGAATCAATGCAACCTGTAAATGTAAATATAAAATCTGTTTCAAAATGGGTGTTAATAGATTTACAATACAATTAAATAGTTCTAATCTACTTATGTGAAGTAAATTTGTTGAAGATTGGTTACTTATACTGCCAGAAATTTCGATTCTGGCGCTTCATTCAAAAAGTGTTCAACAAGCGGCAAAAACCAGGTATTTTTTCGTTTTGTAGCCTTCTGATAGCCTTTTTAAGTAGGCTTCCAACTTCTAGTATGTTTTTATGTGAATGTTACGCCTTGTTTTTATAGTACACTGTAGCATACAATACATCATCATCATTATCATCATATCAGCCGAAGGAAGTCCACTGCTGGACATAGGCCTATACATACAATACATATCTACTCCAAAATGTCGATGACTTCTTTTTCTTCTACAGGTCATTAAAATAAGTTAGGAAAATAGACTCTGAAAATGTGCCAGAAGCTTGATTTTCATTTTTCTATTTGCAAAACTCATTGTAGGCTTTGATGTAAACCAGCCGTGATTGGTTGAGTACTATGTATTCTACTATATCGGCCGCCCTCTCTTTCATAAACTCAGGTGATAACACATCTTCATCACTTGAATGCATTTTCAATCGATTTAATAGAAAGTAACAATAAATTTTGTGTTCGTACAAAGAGCACCTATTCAAAATAGCGCCAATTTACTAATGAAATGACAGCAAAGAACACAAAATAGTTTTTGTTCTAATTTTTTTGTTCTTATTCTTGTGGAAAAGGTCGAACAATAATCTCGAGGCGTTATTTGCACAAGGAGTTTTTATGTCGAGTATTTTTTACACAAGGAGTTTGAATCGAGTATTTCTTGCGCAAGAAGGTCGTAAAGGATTGAGATGGAGGTTTGAATATATTGATGTGTTCTGAATTCAAACACCAAAATTGTGATTAAAAGTGATTTTTATTCACTGTTTTAATTACGAGTGATGTAAGTATTAGAATCCTGAGCGACGCCAGTGATTATGGTCCTCGATATAAATCTTTTTTTATAAGAGTTGCATACTATAATTTATACCATAACTCCGAGAAAAAGAAACATTTAAGCGAAAATAAACATTTAATAAAGTAAAAAGTTAAATTAATGAAATTGCTCATTAAAGTTGGAATAATTACTAAAATTAAGAGTTTTTTTTATTTTTGTTCGTACAATTTGTAGTAATCAAAATAGCGCCAATTTACTAATGAAATTACAGCAAAGAACACAAAACATTTTTTTTATATTATTGCTCCTTTATAAATCTTTTTTAATCACTATTCTGGTATTTCAATTTATAACACACCAATATATCGCATCTCAGCTATACAACCTCCTTGCAAAAAATACTCGATACAAACTCGTTTGACATGAAACTCTTTGTGCAAATAATTCCTTGAGATTTGACAGTCCGATTTTTTTTCGAAAAGGAGTTCAGCATTAGAATAAAAACTGTTTTGTGTTTTATGCTGTCATTTCATTAGTAAATTGGCGTTATTTTGAATACTAAAATTTGAACGAACACAATAGTTATTTGTTATACAAGAGTGCAAAGTTGCTTTTTAACCGCGTGCTCAATTTTAAAAGCAAGTGAAGGAGGCTCAAATTTAATCACGAGCGAAGCGAGTGATTCAAACATTAGAATCCTGAACTTTAGCGAGGGAATCAAAAGAGCACGAGGTGAAAAATCTTTGCACTCGAGTGCAACACGTAACTTATCATCCCACCTGAGCGAGGAAATGACTAAATGCCAAAAAAAACATTTGCACATTATTAAAAGTTTCAGTCAATTCTGTTGGCGTCAAATAAACTTCCTCGTCACTAGAATCACTCGTTTTAGGTTTTTCACTTGTTTTCAAGTTTCTTGTTATAACCTAAGGTTTTAACAATATGACGTGAAAAGAAAATGGCGTGCGCAAAGCAAATTAAAAAAAATACACCAAGATTTTGAATTCACAAACTTAGTGCACACGATGTTCTAAATTCAATTTACTTTATCCTCTAGCGGTTAAAACCGTCTTTTGCACTCAGATATCGCAGAGTAAAAATACTCTTTCCGAGACGGAGGGATGAAAAGAAAATTACTCTTTATTTTAGTAATTGTTCCAATTTAAATGAATATTTTAATTAATTTATCATCACTTTTTTCTTCATTAAATGTCTATTTTCGCTTAAATGTTTCTTTTTCTCGGAGTCATGGTATAAAGTATAGTATACAACTCTTTAAAAAACATTTATATCGAGGGCGATGAATCACTCGCATCGCTCAGGGTTCTAATACTTGAATCACTCCCTACGGACGTGATTCAGTCATTAGAACCCTTCACTTGCTCGTCATTCATATATGGCCCTCGCTTTAAAATCCGTCCTTTATTCACTAGTTGCATAATATACTATTTATCGTTATGCTAAACTCCTTGTCAAAAATGTCCAACAATCAAATCTCGAAGAGTTATTTGCACAAGGAGTTTGTATGTCAACTATTCTTTGGACAAGAAGTTTGTATCAACTATTTTTTGCACAAGAAGGTTGTATAGCATTGAGATGAAGGTCGAATATATTGGTGTGTTCTTAATTCAAACACCAAAATAGTTAAAGAGCATTTTATTCACTGTTTTCAGTGAATAAGATAAGCTTTTTAGAGGGGCAATAGTATAAACGATTTTTTGTCTCGATTCTGGTCTCGTTTCTATTAGTTCCTGCGTCACTCCACACTGTTCCAAAATCCCAACTGCCCAAAAAGGAGGATTATGTTTTTCAGATGTTTGTATGAATTTTTGTATGTGTGTATGTTTGTTTCTTTGGCTGAGCATGTAGCTTAAACGGTTTGATGGATTATGAAGTGCGAGGTGTATTGATCCCGAAATTGACTTACGATACATTTTAACCCGAGTGCCCAAGAAAGAGGGATTTTTTTTATGCAGTCATGTTTTAATTTTTTATTAAATTGGCTAGGTTATCATTAATTCCATCCAACCATAGCTTTTTTGGTCTTTCTCTCTTTTCCATAAATCTTCGTGTCACGTGCTCATTTTCTCTTCTTCTGGGCAGTTGGCTTTTTCTCTTCTCCGATACCGGTGCTATTTAAAAACTACCTCGTATATACTCATTTCTGATTTTCTCCTTCCTGGTTACTCCTCACATCCATCTCATTATCCTAAAAAAACCAGCGAACGAAATATAAATATTTTGCAAAAGTTTCTTAACCCGGCGAGCACGAGGCAGGGTATCTCATACCCTGGTAAAATTTCAAAGTAGTGTATTTTTGAATTCGTCTAGCAGCACTAGCTTGCTCAGTAACTGCAGGCAAGGGCGTGCGGGAGAGGTTAGAGGCGTGATCGCAGTGTTGCGCGGGGCACCAGTCGGGATATTCGAGTGCAAACCTATCTCGGGTATGTCTTACCCTTCCTCATTTTTGACGTATTTTTTTATGTAATAAAGACATTTACTTTTTTTATTTTTTCTATTAACACTTTGTTCTTTTTATTGATTTAATTGAATGGATTTGTTATTCGTTCTTGGATTTGACATTTTTTTTTATAATTCTTAGTTTTTGACAAAATAAAAAATATTTAAAAATATTATAAATTATATTGATTTTCATTACGTGGAGGACCTCATTATCTTTCAGTTTTAAGTTGATTTACATTCCAAAGAATAATATTTTTGATATAGGTATTGTTAATTATTCAAAACCTCTAAAATTTTGTTTTTTATAATTATATATAGTCTAAGTAAAACGTAAATAAATAATAATAAGTGAATAATTAAGAACTTATTTCATTTCATTGAGCAAGTAATTGTTCTACAAAATAAAATAAACAAAATTAAAAAAAAAAAAAATACAATGGTAAATTAAATTATGGGTATCTCCCACCCTGCCACATTCTTGATGTAACTTTTTTCCACCTCATGCCCGCCGGGTTAAATAGGACGATATTTAATAACATTATACTCCCCCTGTCGAACTAGCAGTACCTATTCACCAAGGATTCAACGATGCGAACTCATGATTAATATGCTTGGAACCCTCAAATCAATGGACGGGCTAGGGGAGCGGACAGATCACTTAAGATACGGTCGATAGCACAGTTCAGTCAGCTAGTGACATCATATCCCGTCCTGTCAATGCATATCGCAGTGAACACCAGAGGATTTTCATATCACAAATGGGCTACATCATTCTCATATCACCTGAAGGACGTCCACCGCTAAACTTAAACCCAGGATTTCCACAACGACCGATATGATGATGATGCCAGTCTCCATACAAAAGTGTTTCAAACCCATTATAATCGCATTTAATTTGTTAGCTCGATGCGCAATGAGCTAGGTAGGTACTTACCTAATTACAATCCTACTAATATTATAAACGTGAAAGTTTGTAAGAATGTATGGATGTATGTTACTCTTTCACGCAAAAACTACTGAACGGATCTGACTGAAATTTACTTAAAGGCTACTTTTTTCCACGCTTGCACTGCTCACCCTCGTAAAGTCATAGAACATTGTCCAAGCGGGTGAAGCCGCTGGAAACAGCTAGTCTTAAATAAAAATTCCTCTAATAACTAACTATATTTAGAAGTATGTAGCCTTTGTTACAACTTCAAAAGATCTTTCAATAAATAACTCTTAGGAAACCTACGTTCTAATTAAAACATAGTAAATAAGGCCCGATCGCCCTAATTCAGGGTAGGCTCGAGCCCCTTAGTGGGGACGTATGATGAAATAAGACAAAAGATGTAAAGTCTACATTACGTATGATATCTTTCATTAAAAATTTCCAACAATTTAATCAATAAACTAACCTAAAAATCCAATTATTTATTTAAAAAAAAATTCTGATACTAATGTTTTCAGTGATTAATGTTACCAATTAATATTGAAACATTAATAACCGAAAACATTGGTATCAGAATAATTGTTTTATAAAGATTCTAGCTGTCCCGGCGAACTACGTACCGCCTTACATTACATTACACTGCCCTACCCTACCCTACCCTACACTACACTACACTACCCTACCCTACCCTACCCTACACTACCCTACCCTACACTACCCTAACCTACACTACCCTGCCCTACATACACTACACTACCCTACCCTACACTACACTACCCTACCCTACCCTACACTACCCTACCCTACATTACCCTACCCTACCCTACATACACTACACTACACTACCCTACCCTACACTACCCTACACTACACTACCCTACACTACACTACCCTACCCTACACTACCCTACCCTAAAATAAAATAGATTTTGGCCGATTCTCAGACCTACTCAATATGCTCACAAAATTTCATGAGAATCGGTCCAGCCGTTTCGGAGGAGTACGGGAACGAACATTGTGACACGAGAGAGTTTTATATATAAGATAATTTAATTTTTAGGTTATGTTATTGTCTACATTGTTGGTAATCCCTACTATCCCTACTATATATCCCTACTATCCCTACTAATATTATAAATGCGAAAGTAACTCTGTCTGTCTGTTACGCTTTCACGCAAAAACTACTGAAGAGATTTGGCTGAAATTTGGTAGGTAGACAGATTAGGACCTGGATTAAGACATAGGCTACTTTTTACCACGCTCGTGAGCCGCTTGCGGCTCGCGCACTGCGCACCCTCGAAAAGTCATAGAAACGTGGTCCACGCGGGTGAAGCCGCGGGAAACAGCTAGTAATATTATAAATGTGAAAGTAACTCTGTCTGTCTGTTACGCTTTCCCGCAAAAACTACTGAACGGATTTGGCTGAAATTTGGTAGATAGACAGATTAGGACCTGGATTAAGACATAGGCTACTTTTTACCACGCTCGCGAGCCGCTTGCGGCTCGCGCACTGCGCACCCTCGAAATGTCATAGAAACGTGGTCCACGCGGGGAAAACCGCGGGAAACAGCTATTTCTAATAAAAGATGGTATAGTTGTGTATGGCCGTGTGTCATCGAAATACTATTTAACTGTGTGTGTTGTTTTTTTAGGTTTTGTGATAGCAAGTTCTATTTTTAATCTTGTTATTCGTTTTACTTATTTATTGCGGAGTAAGTACAAATAATGAAGCGTACCTACGTATATGTATGACGCTCTTACAGTGAAATAAAATATCGTGAGGAAACCTACACACGCCTGCGAACAAACTCGAAGGTTGTGTGTGAAGTCGACCAACGTGCACCGGTCCCATAGGCTCGATCCCCTCGGTGGGGGATGATGACAAATAATAAAATAAAATTGGCAACATTCGATGTATATCAGGTTTTCTTTAATTTATTTTAAACTAGATGTAACAGCTTGCGGTTTCCCCTCCGTGGATTGCAAAGGTGCGCGGTGTGCGAGCCGCAAGTAGCTTACGGTTTTTTTTTTCTTACCAGTCTTATTCGGACTATTATGAATATTTTAAAACAAAAGTTTTCAAAACCAGTTCAGTAGTAATTTATTTTATTTTTTTAATAGTTTTTATATTTTTTTGTCGAATAAACTTCATTTCTTTCTAGGTCTCAAGTTATGTGCTTAACAATGAACATCATTTTATTTTTATATAAATATATTAAGTAGGTAGAATTAGGGCGACCCATGAGGGAAAAGCGCCTGGACCCGAGATCGGGCTCCTTTTTGACCCAACTCATTTTGCTAGTTATCCAGCGGGGAAACGCAGCAAGCATCATGGACACATTTGGCAGATGGCACTGCGGGAAGGGCTTTTTGACTAGGCGCCAAGTTAGTTTTAAACATTATTCATCACACGTTCATCATTCACCAGATTTATTCATCACACGTCACAAATTCATAAAATATACATGTCAAATTATAAAATCAGTCATTGGTGAGGAGATCGTCAAAAAATTTATTTGAAAATTAACAAAAACAAAATGTCAAATTACAAAAGTAAACTGTATAATAAGTAAATAAATATAAATTAATACATTGAAGAATGTCAGTATGTCAGTATTTAATTTTTTTAAATTCCTCAAATGAATAATATTCTTTATACAAAAGAAGTTTTTTTAATGGCGCCTAAATAAATAAATAAATATTCTGGGACAAAGTACACATGGTCATCTGGCCCCAAAGTAGGATTCCGTGTTATGGGTACCAGAGACTGATATATATATACCTATATGTATACGTTTAAATATTTTAAATACATACATAAATAGACATTTTTAACACCCAAACACAGAGCAAACAAATCTGCTTATCACACAAATGCTTGCCCTGGGTGGGGATCGAACCCACAACCCTCGGATCAGTAGTCAAGGGCACTAACTACTGAGCCAACGAGTCAGTTAATGTAAACAATTAGAGGAGAAGGATACTTAATTAAATATACTTGTTTTAAGTAGGTAGAAATTGTTTTTTTTTTAATCACAATTGGTAAACCCTTGACAACATCTCAGTGATGATGTTGCCGAAGATGGAAGCGGGCTTACCAAGATTCCCCAACGCAATGGGGAACTGGAACTGAATTGTATAGAAAAAAGTCAAATAAAGAGATGTACTTATTATTTAAGTCTATCTATATTGTTCATTTAAACATAGTATTCAACAAATACTACCGATGAAAACAATGATGTTTCCACCGAGTTGGTAGATGATATGATAATTGGGAGGGCAGTAGGCACAGCATCGATCACGGAGCCCCTTGAGTAAGACAGATCGGCCCCATTGTACCCAACTCACGGCAATCAATCATAACCTTCTGATAACTATGTATTGCGGCTACGCTATAGTGGAGCTATCCACTGGGTACTTAAAAGCTGAGTTATATAATCTTTATATCTTTCTTATATCTTTATCTAAAAAAATGAATCTCTATTACCCTTGGTCATCGTATCACGCGTGAACGGCTGGACCGATTTCGCTAATTCTTTTTCTGTTGAGGTCGTTATTGTCAGGAGAAGATTCTTTAGTAGGGTAGGGTAGGGTAGTGTAGTGTAGTGTAGGGTAGGGTAGGGTAGTGTAGTGTAGGGTAGGGTAGGATAGGCTAGAGTAGGGTAGGGTAGTGTAGGGTAGGCTAAGGTAGGGTGTGTAATCTAGTGTAAGGTGGTACGTAGTTCGCCGGGACAGCTATTATAAATAAAACTCGTGACACGGTGTTTGCGTTCGTACTCCTCCGAAACGGCTCGACCAATTTTCATTAATTTTGAATGTGTAATTGGTAGGTATGGGAATAGGTCGTAAAGCATATTTCATTATGGCAAAAAAACGTTTGCCGGGTCAGCTAGTAATAAAACAAAGTCCCCCGGCCACCGGTCTGAAAGCCTGTCTGTCATACAGTTTTCACCAATGAATGGAGTGATTCATGAGAAAGGTTTATGTGTATATAATTACCTGCAGCCGCTTACGGCACGCGCACCGCGAACACTCTAGTATTGAAATAAATTAAATATACGAGTTGTAACAAAGTTGGTGTAGGTCCCATTAACTGGGGGTTCTACTTATCATGCCGCAACTTTCCCTCAGGAACCCATAGACAATTCTGAAAAAAAAATTGGACCCTTCTTACAAAAATGCACAAAATTGGTCGAGCGATTTGTATGAATAGTTAAAAATACCGATTTCAACAAAGTCATAGAACAAATTTAGTTGTTCAGTATGATGAGTAGAAGCCCCAGTTAACGGAACCTACACCAATTTTGTTACACGCTGTGTATCGAAGAACCATTGAAACTGAAAAATCTTTTCTTTTGTCTCATTTTTGGGTTCCGTACAAAAACGGAACCTCACAGGATCACTCGTGCGTCTGTCTGTCTGTCCGTTCGTCTGTCCAAGCCAATTTGCTCCGAATCTACTGGACCAAATCAGGTAAAATTTGGTAGGATGGTGTAATCCTATGACCCAAACACAGATGTGCAAAGTAAATAAATATTTTTTTAAATAAGGGTTATTTTCGGGGGACGGACGCTTTACTGACTGACGGACGGACGGACTGACTTTTTAACTGACGCTTTAAAACATTTCTAGCTACTGCAAATATTTTTAGAACACAAAATATCGTTTTTGATAGATAATAAAAATTACTAATTTAAATGACAAGCAGTTATCCTTCATAATGACATTGTTACACGGAATCGACGAAATACTCCGACAGATTCGGTAATGACAACCTTATAAAAGCAAAACAGTCGAATCCAAAGCATTTAGAAAAAAAGACTTTCGAAGCATTTAGAAAAAAAGACTTTCGAAGCATTTAGAAAAAAAGACTTTCGAAGCATTTAGAAAAAAAGACTTTCATGTACAAAGACCAGTGTACAAGTAGGCTTGTAACCTCGAACTTCAATTCAATTCAATATATTTATTCAAAATAGGTGCAAATTACACTCTTTCTGATAGTCATAAAATAATAATAACAATGTCATTTGTGAAGAATCAAGAAATAAACAATAATTATTTAATAACATCAAAATAAAATCCTTGATAAAGACCAGATTATGTAATTAGAACATGAAAACAATATGACACGAAAAGTTATATACATAAAAATCATTGAAAGCATTTAACAAGAGTAGGCCAGTTCCCACGGAAAGCTTCCGGTCACGAGTATAACGCGAGAGTCAGCCATCGCTCCCATCAACCATATTTGAAGGAAAGGAACGACCCGGCTCCCGATGCGCCACCATCCGCACGATTTTTTTTTTCTATTTTCCGTAGTCGGTTCCTTGTGACTAAGGATCGTGGTTTGATGTAGAGGTACATATTTTAGAGCTCCTGAATTGCCGCCTCCACCTGCTCCTATCCATCACCAACCTCACCGCATCACAGAACTTAAGGCCTAAAGATAGGTCAAAAGACAATATTCAATTCAAATTGTTGAAAGACTCTGTAAAGCTATCACTATGGAAAAAATATATAATAGAAATAAAAAAATCGATTTAATTGAATACAATTTTTTAAATATTACCACTATTGATGTAAAAAATATACTGTATACTGAAACGCTAACTATCGTTTCGAGCCGATCTCTTTTGTCGCGTTTCATAATTAAATTCTTTTTTGATGTCGTTGCTCTATGCTATTTGAATTTGAAAATAGTTGTCTTTTTTTGACAAGAGAAAAACAAAGGTTGATCGTGGTCCCGTCGAAAATGTTGTGAATTTAAATTTTTTTGTACAAATTGTGTTATAAGTTGTTGTTGAGGCCCACAATTTTATTCTGTGGTAAGTAATTTGTATAAGGAAACCGCTTTGCGTGTATTTTTGGTACTGCGGCAAATTACATTTGTATATCTCCGTAGGGTTTCATCCAGCCCCTGCGAGGTTGACGTCCCCGAGGTTTTGCCCGATAAACGATTGAACCTGGGTTGGAGCAGTGCTGATCACCGGCCAGTCCTTTCTACTGCCCGCCCAGCTGCTCGCCATAAGGGAAGTGAATTTGTTTTGTCTTTTATCCCGAGCGACTCTCTGACTCTGTGACCTTTCTGCCGACCTGGAAGATTTCCTGTTTCCAGTTTCTAACTATTAGTTTTTTATTTCAAATTTTAAAAGTGTTTTGTATCTGATATATATTTTGTTAAAAAGATTGGGTAATTCAGATCAGACTCAAATTTTAAACTTAGTAACTTATTTAAGTACCAAAGGGACGGCGACGATCGTTGCCTGCCGGCATACTATAAAATAACCATTTTATATACAAATAAATTGTAACCTTAAATTTATTTCCCTAAATTCTCCATAAATATATTAGGTCATTGTTTTTTTTAATTGTCTACACGGTCAACCGAAGTTTATTGTTTATTGTTCCTTCTTTTTACAAAAATAATCATGAAAATACATATATTCTAATTTACCCCATAACCTTTTTTTCCTTAAAACTCCGTTTAGGCCCGAACCTCTAAATCTTACGTATCATATGTGGCAAACTCCGTAAGGGTTTTTATCCCCAGTTCCCATTATTTTTGTCACAATACCCAGTTTTTGGCATTAATTGCAAAATTTCTCGAAAACAAATAGTTAATGTTGAAGGAAACCAACACACAAAAATCGTTGACTTTAAGACCTTTCATTTTAATTGAACACATTTTTTTTAACTTATTTGAAAGTATACAAAAGTAATAAAAACATGTAAAAATCAAGAATTGAGCGTTCGGTTTTAACGTAACAGCCGCGCTGAAGCCCGCATTGATTTAAACTTAAAATGAATAGACTGACGTTCAATATTGTTTTAACATGTATCCACCTGTTTGGATTCAGGCATGTTAAAGCCTTAATAGATGGCGTCTCCCTCGACTGATCGGTCCATCTTGTTGGAGACCGTCTTCTTGACCTCTTTCCATTTGCATTGCTCACTATGAGATTTTCCAAATTATTATTAAAACGTCTCAATATGTGACCGAAGATATGCAAGGATCCGTTGTTGGCAGATAGTGGACAGCCTCGTTCGGATTTTCAGCTGCTTGAGAAAGGGATACTCAACATTCGCCTCCAGCACCACATTTCGAAAGCTTCGATTCTCAGCCTCTCTCGTGTTTGCAGTCTACGTATCTGCTCCATATTAAAAAGATTGGTAACACTAGAGCTCTGACCAGACGCATATTAGTGTGACCTCAACCACAGACCTAACGTAGCTTAACTTCAAAAATTTCTGGTAGTTTTTTAGAATTCCGTACCCAAAGGGTAAAAAGGGACCCTATTATTAAGACTTCGCTGTCCGTCCGTCTGTCTGTCCGTCTGTCACCAGGCCATATTTCATTAACCGTGATAGCTAGACAGTTGATATTTTCACAGATGATGTATTTCTGTTGCCGCTATAACACCAAATACTAAAAATTAGAAAAAGTGAAAAATAAGGGGGTCTCCATATAATTAACGTGTTTTTTTTTAAACATGAAGAAACTCTCGCCATCTAGTATGATGGTACGGAACCCTATGTGTGCGGTTCTGACTCGCACTTGGCCGGCTTTTTATAATGTTACACACTGAAAGCAGCTAGGTATGCAGAATTATCAGGTATCGCTACGATAAAAAAACATTATTCGTAATAATAAATGTATACTTGAGCACAGCGAAATTCCCTTTTATCTGTGTATTTATCAATGCATGGAGTTCCAAAACTCAGCTAATTAAACAGAAAATTAACTTTTAACGCTTGGCGACCAACAGTGACTGACGCCTGTACCGCCTCTTATACGGGGTGAACCACTTACTTTTTTTTTTACTTACTTAATTAAAACAATTATTTTAACAGCATGTTTTCTTATGTACGTACACGCATACGAGCCAACGCCTTTAGGATACCTACAGCAGTAAGCCATTAGTAATATTAGGAAACCAAATTAAAGCTGTCAAGCACTCCACGAATACTATGATTTAATATTTTACTAGCTTTTGCCCGCGGCTTCGCCCGCGTGGATATCGTTTTTATGACTGTCTAGGAGGGTGTCTGGTGCGCAAGCCGCAAGCAGCTTGCGAGCGTGGACATGAGTTTTCTCCAGATCCCTCTGGAACTATATCAGGCTATGTCACTTCCCACCCCCTCAAAGAATTCTTTACAATAATCACTTCAATCCATCGCTCCGTTGCGACGCTGACGTGCACGAGCGTGGAAATGAGTTTTCCCCAGACCCCTGGGGTACTATTCAGGATAATGCTAATTAGTAAATTATGTCACTTAACACCCCCTCTGCCATCTTTGTGCCAAAAATCACAACAATCCATTGTTCCGTCGCAATGTCAAAGAAATTAACCAAAAAAAGTTATTTTTTTAGTTTCCTTAGGAACTGCATCGGACCATGCCATTTTCACGGGATAAAAAGTAGCTTGTGTCCTTCCCAGACACACGACACTCAGGCTACCTGCATGCCAAATTTGATTAAGATTGATCGAGGTTTTGAAGCGTGAAAATGTAACAAACAAACGCATTTTCACATTTTTAATATTAAGTAAGGATTTACGCAAATTATATACATACGACCATCCTCATTTTTACTATTTATTTTTACTATGGTGAAGGTTTTCATAACGCTCCTAAAAATTTACGCATTCAGGTGCTTGAAAGTCGAGAAAGAATTAATGAAACCTCTTTCGCAGAAATAATTTAGGTCGGCCCTAAATTTAATGGAATAGGCAGATATATTTTTACATAACACCCTTTATAAAACGTTGTGAGCGGCCAGGGACTCGAGGCAATAAAGCTGCCGCCAAATTATCTGGTGGCACTGTAGTAAAACATGAGAGAATTGTTCTCCAACTTTATGAAGAGGTGCTATTTATCATTATGTTGATAGAGCGTCGGTGGCGTAACGGCTAGGGCCACCGCCTCCTGTCCAAGAGGTCGTGGTTCGAATCCTGCCACGTACCGATGTGATTTTGAATTTAGATACGTATCCGATCATGTGTACGTTTATCCGACGCTCTTACGGTGAAGGTAAACATCATGAGGAAACCTGCACACGACTATGGAGAAACTCGCCGGTTGTGTGTGAAGTCGCCCAACCCGTACTGGGCTCGCGTGATCGACTAAAGACCGATCGGCCTAATTCAGGGTAGGCTATATGGCTATATGAGGGACGTATATGAGCTAATATGATGACACAAGTAAATCTTACCGACGAAGAAATAAAAAAATGTGTATCAAACCAATCAGAAAGTCCCTAGTTGAAGTATCATCACATCGACCGGAAGACGTCCACTGCTGGACAAAGACGAGGATTTATACAACGACCGGTGGACTGCCCGCATCTAGTGATTTCCTTCTACCACTACAATAAATTCATAAGTTATTTTTGCCCGACGGTATTTATGATGGATAGCTCTACCCTTTTCTACCGCGTGGAAAGAGACCAGTCTCAAGCAGTGGGGACGTATGTTGGTTAAGTTTATTATTTACTAGCTTTTGCCGGTGGCTTAATCGCCCGCTTGGACATCGTTTTATGACTATTACTGAGGATGAGTGGTGCGCGAGCCGCTTGCGGCTCCCGAGCGTGGTCGTAAATATTCTCTACATCCCTCGGGAACTATGTCAGGTCATACTATTTAATAAATTATATCATTTTCCACCCCCTCAACCATCTCTGTCAATCAACGAGTGAAAATGGGCAAAGTACTTAAGTTTGGCGTAGCATGTCTACTGAAACTAGTGAAGTTTCCGGAGTATGAAGTATACGACACCGCTTAGTTTTTCTCATAACTGGTAGATGTGAGGCTTCCAGTGGAAGGTCTGATCAAGAGTGCAGCCAAGGAACTTACAAATATAAACCAGTTTTTAAATAGGGGGCCAGAGAAAAAAAAATCTACTCATATGTATTTAGAATTAGTCCAATAAACGAATAACGTTTATTTTATGCTGGTTTTTTAGGGTTCCCTAGAAGGTTACCAACAGGCCTCCGCTGTCCGTCCGTCCAAGTGTGAGTCGTACTCGCGCTAAGGAGTCTGAACTACATATATTAAAAAAAAACATTTTTCTGTCGCTCGTGTTGATGTCTTTCATTTGTCATGTGAATAGGCATTGTCATTGTTGTGTGGAGGTGGGGTGGTATGGAACTCAGGGATGCTGTACGTATAATAATTATACTACATATAATACATGTATTATAATTCAGGTGTTCGTATAATGTATTATAGTGCTTTCATTATTATACGCAAAAGCATTATAATTTTCATATCTATCATCAAAACGTAACGTATTCTGCTGTTGATTCGTCTTCTTTGCTTTTTGTTGACGTTGACGTTCAAACTACAAAGAGAATCTAATCAGTACCTTAATTAGTCTGTGAATATAATACACTACGAAATTAGAGTGAGTATTTTGTAGGAACAATTATAATATTTAATCAGTAGTAAGCTTAGTTCGTAAGTTAATTAGTTAGAAATAATTTATTTCTGTTTGCAATAGCAAAGATGACCTATTACTTGACATATTACTTGATAGCCGGTGACTCTTCTTTCTGTTTAGTTGTAAAACCTGTATATTGGGTACAGTGATTGATTGATAAGTGTTTTGTGAGTAATTAAAAGATTTCTGATAGAAAAACTCTTAAATGGAATTTTGGCATATAAATTTCTGTAAGATAAGATAATTGTTTATTATTCGATTTGTGACTCTGTGACTGTGTTGCGGGCTTGCCTCGAGAGCCTGAATACATAGCCGAGTTACTTACTTAGAAAAGTACCTTAGAAAAAACCGTTCAATATATTTTTATAAAGTATCATAATTTTGATAGGGCTGGTGTTATAATTCTTGAGTTAACATGTAGCATCCCTGACGGAACCCTCGGACGGAGCGCGAGTCCGACTCGCACTTGGCCGGTTTTTAACTGTTCCTATGTTTTTTACATACTCTAGCCACAGTATTACGATATGGCTTACAGTAGCGCAACGTCTTTGATGTCGCACGATGCGCCACCGGCGTAGGTTGTAGCACGTACTAGCGTGTAGTCAGTCTGGCAAACTCGCCAGGCTGTGCTCCGCCGCCCACTGCCCCGCAAGTACCCATCCGTTGCTCTGCGTAAGTACATTCATGGCGCTACTGTAAGTCGCTATATTGTAATACTGCGCTCTGGCTGTGGTATCACGAGTGAACAGTACGATTGGACTTATTGTTATTTGAAAAGGCAGGTCATTACCTACTGAACGTTACGTCTAATAAATGCGTCATATTTAGTACAATACAACATTGCACTGGGCACTGCGGGGAGAGCTTTTTGACTAGACAGAGAGTTAGTTGAGACTGAGTCTCTTCTATACTATTATCTTTAAGTTTTATAGATACTTCATTTAGAGATATAACTATCAATATAGGTACTGTAAAAATAATTTAATAACACATATTTTATGCAATTATTATTATTATTTTTTACATAATAATGTGTAATAGGGATGACGACAGCATCAGAAATAAATTATGAACTCTTGATCACTAAATTGTACTCCTACTTAAACTTCGGAAAACCTTACTCGTTTTGTTTTCCATCAAGTCTTCGATTTATAACTCACTTAAACTACAAAATGTGTACATAAATCACGCTGCTTAACTGTGACGTCACGCCTAAGTATTTCAAACATTTTTAGAACAAAATGTCGTTTTTGACAGATAGTAAAAAGTAAATCAGATGACTAGCATTCGTCATCCCTATTATATTTTATACAACTCTAGTTGTAAATCCACTAGTGACTAGCGTATCACATGTAGATAATGCACGGACGTACCGAGAGCTATACAGGTATTTAGTGCATCACACACATATAATGCACGGTCAGTGAAAATGTCAAACCATTTAAATTTGGAAACCACTCTGTGGTTTTGATGCGGTCAAATTATTATCACAGAACTTGCTCGTCTGCCATAGTTCAGTCTATTTCTAACCCGACGCCACTCAACAACGTGACCCTTCTGAATTAGTTTATTAACGGAGGTACTTATACTTTGAAACTCGATTTAACGTTGCTATCGACATATATTCAACGTATTGTTGTTTTTGATTTTTTACACAGTTTCAAACTCGTTTTTAACACCCAACGCAAAAAGAGGGTTGTTATAAGTTTAACGTGTGTATCTGTGTATTTGGGTATCTGTGTGTCTTTCTGTTGCATCGTAGTTCTTAAACGAATGGACCGATTTTGATGCGGTTTGTTTTGTTCAAAAGCTGAAGTGATCGAGGTGGTTTTTAGCTATAATTTGTGAAGATCTGTTCAGCCGTTTGAGAGTCATCAGCTCTTATCTAGGTGATGAAGGGATGTGAGGAAACTTAAACAGGTGTGATCGATTCAAAATTTGGAGCCCTGTAACTGTAGTAATATTACAAAACCATGGTAACTTTGACCTGATGCTGCAGAATCTCCTGGAATCTGCAACATACCCAACTCCTCACCAACTTATAGCAGAGGCATCGTATTTGGGCTCATTGAAACAGTCTCAATGAATAGGTGTTAGATAGAACATGTTAACCATGACGTAATGCTGCAGCATTTCCTGGAATCTGCAGGATACCCAACTTCTCGCCGACTTACAGCAGAGGTGTTGTGTTAGGGCTCATTGGAATAGTCTGAATGAATAGGTGTTACATAGGAAATGGTAACCTTGACCTGATACTGCAGCATCTTCTGGAATCTGCAGGATACCCAACTCCTCGCCAACAAACAGCAGAAGTATCGTGTTTGGCCTATTAGAATAGTCTCAATGAATAGGTGTTATATAGAATATGGTAACCTTGACCTAATGCTGCAGCATCTCCTGGAATCTGCAGGATACCCAACTCCTTGCTAACTTACAGCGGATGTATCGTAATTGGGCTCTTTAAAATAGTCTCAATGAATAGCTGGTGTTAGATAGATTATGGTAACCTTGACCTGATGCTGCAGCATCTTCTGGTGTCTGCAGGATACCCAACTCCTTGCGACTTACAGCAAAGGTATCGTGTTTGGGATAAGTAAAATTTGAAAAGCATGAAAAAAAACTTAAATAAAAAATTTAAAAAACCCCTAAAAAGTAGAAAATAATAAAGGGTGTGGCACTCGGGGACTGCCGCGGTAAAGCTATTGTATAGCACTTTTTATAAACTTGTGCAATTATATTTATTTTTTTTTTTTTTATTTATGCAGTATTTATTCACTATTTTTTGATTTTTCACTGTTTTCGTGTGCTCCTTTTGATTAAAGGACCATTTATAGTTTTGAACTTTTTTACTTTTCCAGTAACTAAAAAGTTCAACTACTTTTTTCAGTTCGGGCAGCGGATTCGTGATGAGGGACCTCAGGATCAGATATCGATTTTGGAAGCAATCGGTCCAGTAACTAAAAAGTTTAAAATGGCGGTCACTTTTTTCAATTCGGGCAGCGGATTCTTGATAAGGGACCTCAGGGACCCTCAGATATCAATTTTGGAAGCAATCGGTCCAATAACTAAAAAGTTTAAAATGGCGGCCACTTTTTTTCAATTCGGGCAGCGGATTCGTGATAAGGGAACTCAAGGGACCCTCAGATATTGATTTTGGAAGCAATCGGTCCAGTAACTAAAAAGTTCAAAATGGCGGCCACTTTTTTCAATTCGGGCCTCGGATTCGTGATAAGGGATCTCAGGGACCCTCAGATATCGATTTTGGAAGCAATCGGTCCAATAACTAAAAAGTTCAAAATGGCGGCCACTTGCGGCTAGTCTTTGGGGCGCAGGATGTTTATGTAATAAATTAACACTAAGAAAGTTAATCATCATCATCCGTCATCCTTCATTCGTCATTCGTCATCCGTAATTCGTCATCCGCCATTCGTCATCCGTCATTCGTCATCCGTCATTATTCATCGTCATCTTCAGTCATCCGTCATCCGTCATCGTCATCATCATCGTCATCGTCATCATTATCATCATCATCATCATCATCATGGTGGATAGATAGATGGCACTGTAAGTTTTTTAGAACTCAATAATTTTTTTTTTGGGGTGTCAGGTTTTATTTTCGTTACGAAATTTCTTGATTCGGTCCCCTCAAAGCCCGCGATAAAAGCTATACAATAGCTTAATATGTCTTGGCCTTTTATGTGTAAGTACCTACTTATATTTTGATCTAAGAGTCGTCGCGTAGGGGAACCGCTAATTTAATAAAATAAAAACAGAATACAACTGTTTTACTTTACAACATTTAATTACCTACTAATAATTTCACAACTTAGCGGTCCCCCTACGCGACGACTCTTAAATCAAAATATAACTCATCATCATCATCATCATATCAGCCACAAATCGTCCACTGCTGAACAAAGGCCTCCCCCAAGGATTTCCACGACGTCCGGTCCTGCGCTGCCCGCATCCATCGGCTTCCCGCGACCTTCACCAGGTCATCGGTCCACCGCGTGGGAGGCCTGCCTACGCTACGTTTTCCGGTGCGCGGTCGCCACTCGAGAACCTTACTGCCCCATCGGCCATCTGTTCTACGAGCTATGTGCCCTGCCCACTGCCACTTCAGTCTAGCGATTCTGTGAGCTATGTCGGTTACTTTAGTTCTCCTGCGGATCTCCTCGTTTCTGATTCGATCACGCAGAGAAACTCCGAGCATAGCACGCTCCATTGCCCTTGACTCGGCATCAATATCAACGGCGAGTACATATCCCACCTCCGATTCGCTGACGATATCGTGGTCATGGCTGAGACTATGGAAGACCTAAGCACAATGCTCGATGGCCTCAGTAAGGTCTCTCAACAAGTGGGTCTTAAAATGAACATGGACAAGACGAAAATAATGTTAAATGTCCGTGTCGCACCCACTCCTCTAAAGGTTGGAGACTCTACACTGGAAGTTGTTGACGAATATGTATACCTGGGACAAACAGTCCAGCTAGGCAGGTCCAACTTCAAGAAAGAGATCAATCGACGAATCCAACTCGGCTGGGCAGCGTTCGGGAAGCTTCGCAATATCTTCACGTCCCAAATACCGCAGTGTCTCAAGACTAAGGTCTTTGACCAGTGTGTGTTGCCAGTGATGACTTACGGAACTGAGACATGGTCGCTTACTATGGGCCTCATAAGAAGGCTCAAGGTCACCCAAAATATAACTACTTATATTAAACTTAAAGGGCAAAGATATATTATTTTCTACTTTTTAGCGGTTTTTTTGTCGGCGTTTTTTTTAAAATTTTAATTTAAGTTTTTTACTATCATCTTCATCATATGAGCTCATATACGTCCCTACTGAGGAGCTCGAGCCTGCCCTGAATTAAGGCGATCGGGCCTTAGTCGACCACGCGGGCCCAGTGCGGGTAGATAGACTTTACACACAACCTTGGAGTTTCCTCGCAGGCGTGTGCAGGTTTCCTCACGATGTTGTCCTTCACCGTCGAAATTCTAAAACACATAGTTACGTGCAGGATTCAAACCACGACCTCGCGAACAAGACGTAGCGAAGTGGCCCTAGCAGTTACGCCACAGATTACATAATTATCATGTGAGGAATCTCTGAACTGATTTGTGAGCCTGTACACCACCAAGAATGTTTATTATTTCGAGATATCCTTACGATAATTAGATTAACAAGTACCTGCTTGTTTTTGTTTGTAAGAAACACAGAATTAGCTTTTGACTGTTGAGCGAACGATATCGGCTTTTGAGTGGGTTTGTAGGTAGATTCAACGTATTAGTTATTGATGCTTATCTAATCTTTTTGACGTGATAACGTCTTATAAATCGATGAACACTGGCTGCATACACGAAAAAGTGTGACGTCATTGTCGCGTTACGCCTGAGTGTCACACAGTCACGTTACCTCTGTCACGTTACGCCTGAGCTAAGCTACTTTATTTATGCTACATTTTATGCTGTACCAGGCCGCTGTCACTCGGCCGAGAGCGTGAGATAAGAACAGTCAGTCGGTTGTCACCTCGTGCAGAAAGCGAGGCGATTATCGAGCAAGCGAGTGCGCAAGTTGAAACATGTTCGTCGCGCGGTCTCACAACCCTGCCGGTTGATCAGTTGCGACAACACTAGACCGGCCAGCGCAAAAGAATCTCTCACGCGCATTGATTCGGTTCATTCTTGTGTAAAAGCGCGATTGTTATCGGTGTATGTATGGGTATGTTGAAGTAAAACTGAAGGCCCTAAGCGCGGTTGCGAACTAGACTATTCTTTATTACCGCGTAGCGAGAGTTGCTATTTATTTAAAGCGTCATTGCGAGTACTTCATCTGTACTTATACTATTATTATTATCTGTGGCTGTACTTGTATTTGAACTTGTTCGACTTGGACTTGGACGGACGGACAAACGAACCGTGAAACTAACAAGAGGCGTTTCTTATACCTAATATCAAGTGTGTCAATGGATTAACAATACTAGGCTTCCAGGGGCTTACAAGAGGTGTTCCAATGCGGCCGATTCTCTGTGAGGAAACAAAAAAGTCAATTTTTATTCCTTGTATTTTTGACGTGATAGACTTGGACTTAGACTTGAACGGAGACTTGGACTTGAACTTGGACTTGGACGGGGGCTTAGACGTGTACTTTGACGGGTACTTGGACGGGGACTCGGAAGGGGACTCGGACGGGGATTTGGACTGGTACTTGGACGGGGACTTAAACGGGGACTTGGACGGGTACTTGTTATCATGTAAAATTATCTTCCGTAAACCGACTATACAGACAACCGTTTTTTTTAATTACTGTCATAACAATTATTTTGCAAGCAAATACTTTCCATTTAACACAATTTCCTATTAGTTCGTAACTAAAGCATAAAATAAAACGCCTAAAACAAAGGATTTTAAAATTTCACTAATAAGAAAAACAGGTATACGCAATGCGTAATTATTATAATTATGTTGCTTTTTAAGATTTTCTCACTCATCTAATTAAAAATATATTTGCCTGGAAAAATCTTGATGTTGCTAAAATTATTTTCATTATAAAATATAAAAAACAGGCCAAGTTGGAGTTGAGTACTTGTTATCATGTAAAATTATCTTCCGTAAACCGACTATACAGACAACCGTTTTATTTAATTACTGTCATAACAATTATTTTGCAAGCAAATACTTTCCATTTAACACAATTTCCTATTAGTTCGTAGCTAAAGCATAAAATAAAACGCCTAAAACAAAGGATTTTAAAATTTCACTAATAAGAAAAACAGGTATACGCAATGCGTAATTATTATAATTATGTTGCTTTTTAAGATTTTCTCACTCATCTAATTAAAAATATATTTGCCTGGAAAAATCTTGATGTTGCTAAAATTATTTTCATTATAAAATATAAAAAACAGGCCAAGTTCGAGTTGTACTCGCAAGCTAACCGTAATTTTTTCACCATATATTATTTTTTACGAAGCACCAGCAGAAGTGTGAGAATCACACTTGATTGATATTTTTATTTACAAGAAACATAACAAGGTCCTTTTTGCATTGGCATTTGTGTGCATTTTTATGTGTAGTATGTTATTGTAAAATAACCTATACCTACCGACCTTGAATTGCGACATACCTATGTTGTTAAAAATAAAGTTAATTTTTAACAGACTTCAAGGAGGAGGTTTCTCAATTCGACCGTATATATATTTTTTATGTGTGTTCGTGCATAACTTCGTCGTTGGTTCACAATTTTGATGATTATTTTTTTGTTGGAAAGGAGATATCCCAAGGGTGGTACCATGATAAGGAAACAAGAATCTGATGATGGCATCCCAGAGAAATTGAGGGGAACCTTCAAAAACGTAATGGCGACTAGTGCGTTTGAAGTCGGTTTTTTTGTTTAAAATTATATTTCCTCCTTGGCCCTAATAACCTCATCACACTGGCGTAATCGCCGCGTTGAATACCCACCGAGAGGTGATGGACTAGAAAGGATCTAGAGCGCAGGTCGCCACCACTGTCCTTCAACCTCTGCCTAATCTTAGCAATAAAAACCTTCACCTCTGAGCCCCAGGGACCGACCTTTTCAAAAGCAAAGGGCGCAAAAACATACGTTGCCTCAGAGGCTGCGTACCTTGTATGTTTCCGCCCTGCAAAACCTGAACAACGTGCGGTCCTGGGCAAATGGGAGGATGTAAAGGTGCTAAGGTCTGACCGAGACTGCTTTCTCGGCCGAGACCGAGACCGAGAATAAAATAATTTCTCGGCCGAGACCGAGACTGAGACTGAGACACGGAACATTTATTTTCTATAATTGCATTTTTTTAACAATAAAAACATCCATTATAAACATAAAAACGTAAAATAATGGTTTAAGTTACATAAATATGACATTAGCGATTTACTCAACGTACTTATACCTTAATCTACCTACCTATTCAAATCTTAACAAAACAAGACTATAAAACAGTGAGTAAACTTACTTACCTAACCTAACTACTTGGATACCTTCCTCTTTAAATATTAACTCAATCACTTATATTGATATCATATTATCATTATAGGACTAATCGTTACTTTAACAAATCATTTTTGAAAAAAAATAAACGAGTTGTCAGCGGGTTGCGGGCGCGGGTGTCGGTAAAGTCGCATGACACGGGCCCGGGTGGGGCGACCAATCAAAATCGCAATAAAAGTTCGCGCCAGCGGCGCCCACGGTAAAGTACGCGCCACAATTTGAATCGAGTGCCTTGTAGTCTCGGCCGCGGACGAGAATCTCTAGAGACCGAGATCTCGGCACGATTTTTGACCGAGATTTGCCGAGACCGAGACCGAGATCTGCTACATGCGTGTCCGAAATGAGGCAATATGGGACTAAAGTCAATCCATAGGCCATCCTTCAATTCAATTCTACACAATGGCATGGAACCAATAAATAATGATGTTTCCATCTCGCCTTGTTTTGGTGGAAGAAACAGTAAACTTTAAGGCTTTTTATTTTTATGCTATTTTTTTCTTTCTCCATTACTTACGGCAATAAAAACGGGGGATATCAGGGAGAGCCGATCATTTGTTATCGTAATGACTACGAGCGATCTGCCTCGTTCTACTGAGAGCCAATAAGGTAATTCTGAGATTATGGTAATTGTGAGGTTGCCTTATTTATTATTTTATTACATTCTTCATTTCTAAAGGTTATGTCCATCTTGAAGTGCCTTAGTTAGTATAAGCCCAGTAAGCTTAGGTGGATTGTGAACCTATGGCGAAAATAATACTCTTCATACAATCGGCGATAGCTATTTTCACGTCATGAAAGTTAACTGATTTTGACCTATTTTTGTGGGGTTGTCAGTCAGAACAAAAACTAGATTTATAGGTTTCGTTTTTCAAATTATTGATTAAAACTAAACAAACAATAGCCGAAATTAGTTTTGTAAGAAGACATTGAACGACAAAAAAAATTGAACTTAAAATAAAAACCTATAAAACTAGCTTTTGCTCTGAATGTATTTTTTAAAAAATTGGTTAAAATCGGTTAACTTTTAAGAGGTGAAAATAACTATCGCCGTTTGTGTTCAAAAATCATAGCTTCACAATCCTCTTAAACATCAGACGGTGCAATTAATCTGCTTGTTCTGAATTTTTGATACGTTGTATAAGATGTTAGCCTAATGAATAATCCAAGTTTCCGACCTCGACCACCGAATGCAACCTTGTCAATTCCACTTCCTTTCTTTAGTTTTTTTAATGTTAATCCTGGGCCCGCGTGGTCCACTTAGGCCCGATCGCCCTCAGGGTAGGCTCGAGCCCCTCGGTGGGGACGGTATATGAGCTGATAAAATGAATCCGAGAAAACGAATTATAGATAATCACTTTGCAGGACATCTTAGAAGTAGTCTACATTTTCTGTAATCTGAGAGTTCTAAGACCAAAGCAGTCTCTGAAGATCTCAAAGCTAGCGTAATACAACTTTTTTAAATTAACGTTGTTTACGAGTTTCGCGGCCTAAATTACAAGCTTTTTATTAGTTTCACCTGCCCCGGTGTCTGTAATGAAATCTTTCAAGTTAAATTTGACCCACTTTCCGGTTTCTGATTGAGCTGAAATTTTGCATGCATATAGTATATCGCGTGAAAATGCAATATTAAAAGCTTGTACGTAAAACTATTAAGGTTTTCGAAATTATTATCTTGTAAACGGTATACCATATATGTAAAACATTTTAAAAGAATGAATGAATGAATGATTTATTTATTGTATTGCTTAAGTACACAAATATAAATAAAAAGAGAAGAGTAGATAAACAAAACAAAACAATTATAAAAAGAGAAGAGTAGATAAACATAAAAAAACAATATTTATTTTACCTATAAATACCTAATACTAACATCAAAGGAGTATTTTCTTTTTCAAAAAAAAAAGGGAAACACAAAATTAATACAAAAGGCAATAAAGCTCAGCGTAATTTTTACCCTAAGGCAAAACGCTGTTATGCTGCTATTGCCCGGACCGAGTTGCGAGAGATGTTGCAAAAAAAATAATAATATTATGTATGTGTGCATGAGTGTGAGTGATGTGTGTGTGTGTGTGTGTGTGTGAGTGTGTGAGCATATGCGTGGAGCCGTGGACTAATGTGACATGATTTTTAATAGTAAGTATGGATGTGATACGAGACCTAATGTGCGTTATTCACTAGCCGGCCCAGTTGCCGAGGAAGTAAAAAATGTATGAAAATATATATACGGAGCGTTTTTCCACTGACCAGCAACGGCGACAGCACCGGCCCAATGGAAAAACGAAGCCCCGCCACCGTGCCGGTGCGCTGCCGCCTAGTTGAAAAACTACCTTAATCCTTAATGATGTGCACAAATTTCATCCCACCTTACATGCATGGGAGGTACCCCAAAAAAAAAAGTGAATGCGCGATAGCTTTTTGCGTAAATGTTGTGCCTACCCATACGTACCTTCAATTACTACTACTTTGGCAACATATCTTAAATTGAATGTATGGGCAAAGTCTACAATATTATATTAGTACTAACATAATTATAGTGTGGACACTCCTTGCCGCTCTCTAGATTCCGACCTCACCCCCACGCCACGTCACCTAGATTGATATAGATTGGTTATAGTTTGTTTCTCGACCGTATGGGTATTCGCCGTGATTTTGTTTGCTCCGTCATTTGTTTTTAATAATCCTAAAATAAAACAACATGATATAAAAGTGTAAGTCGTAAATACTCGCGCTAGGGAGTTCAAACTAAATAAAAGTTAATTGTACAGCCACGTTGTGCATATTTTCTCGCGAAGCCTTAATCATCTGTCGTAGTCGAGCATACACAAATCAACTATAAACATTACACTTAGACTTAATGAAATATTTCCAAATAATTTCGGGTTGTATGGAAGGTGCTTTACTTCGATCTTTCATGGAATAATTAAGTACCCAGTGCAGTAAGCCTTATTAATTCCTAGTTATTTACTAAGTTTCATTAAAATAGTTAGAGCCATTTTTGAAATTAAGTAACAAGTTACCTGAATTTGTATGGGAGGTACTACCTTATTCCCATTTTTCTAGGAATAACAAACTACTGCGTACAAGTAAAGTTATGGTAAGTTACCAAGTTTCACAAAAATCGCTACAGCCATTTTTTGAGAAAAAAAAAGTGTTTTTTTACTATGGCGGTAACCTTAAAAAATTAAGATAGATGGAAATTTTCAAAAAATGGTTGGATATATAAAAATAACTTTCCACAACCCAAATTTTACCCAAATCTGTGTGGAAGTTTGGAAACTAGAGCACCGGACGGACATACACACACACACACACACACACACACACACACACACATACACACACACTCGACTCGTAACAAAAATTTGCACTTTGAAAAATGACATCTAAAATTAAATTGTAAATAGGAGGACATAAATATATAATCAATTTAAATAGGAAAATATTACGGCTAAGTAGGCTTTCTTAGTTTAAGAGTAACTAGCTGTTTCCCGCGGCTTCAACCGCGTGAACAACGTTTCTATGACTTGTCGAAAGTTTGCAGTGCCCGAGCCGCGAGCGGCTCGCGAGCGTGGAAAAAAGTAGCCTATGTGTTAATCCGGGTCCTAGTCTGTCTACCTACCAAATTTCAGACAGATCCGTTCAGTAATTTTTGCGTGTTTGTAGGATAGTAAGATAGTCGAGCAACTTAAGGTGTGCAATAAAATTTGTAAAAAAAATTATACTTTTTTCATACAAAATATTCTATTACCAACTGCAAATCTAATTTTGTTTTTTTAAGTATACATTTATTTTTTGCAAAGACTACGGAACCCTACTTTACGCAAGTCCGACAAGCACTTGGCCGTTTTTATATTTTTATTTATTTTATATATTGCAAAAGGGCACAACAGGGTTCGTAAGTACTGTGAATTCAACTATATTTTTATGCTCCTTACGTCCGTTATTAAAAAGCTGACAGTTTTAATTATAAAGGCTCGTGTTTGGAATGCATTATATATTTCATTTTCCCGACCAAACGTATGCCGAACCCTTAGATCCTCGCTATTAGGTCCTGAACGCCTACATCCTACATTAATCTCAAATTATTACATATAATAAAACTGTAACGGGGCCGTGTCTGTATATGAAATATTTATGGAAAATAATAACTGTGGTGGACTGTATTATCGATATAGAGGTCAAAACAACATTTCTGTCTGTCTGTATGTTCGCGCAACACGCAAAAACTACCAGGCCGATTTTGTATGGTGGTTTCTTATAGCCCGGGTTAACATATAGGATACTTTTTATCCCGGAAAATTCAAGAGTTCTCGTGGGAAAATTCAAAACATCCACGCAGACGAAGTCGCGGGCACAGCTAGTCATTAATAAGCAAGCACGCAAACCAAGAAATAATAATAATTAGGAAGTCAATTTCCAGTGAATTATTATTTTAGTATTATTATTATTTTTTGTATTATTATTTTTAGCTCTACTGCTACGTACCCCACTCTGGTTTACACTCGCCCCTGAGAGTACTAAGGAATTTTCCAAAAAACATGCTTGGAAATTTGAACATTATTTTGACAACCTTCTTCAAAATAAATCGAAATTGCTGTACTGGCCAAATACATGCGAGCAGTGGCCGGCAAAAGTTGTATTAAAAATTCATATCTGTCGTGTTTAGCGGTCAAATAAATTACTATGTAAACCCATATCTGTCGTGTAATTTAAAAATCTTATATATAAAATTCTCGTGTCACAATGTTCGTTCCCGTACTCCTCCGAAACGGCTTGACCGATTCTCATGAAATTTTGTGAGCATATTGAGTAGGTCTGAGAATCGGCCAACATCTATTTTATTTTAGGGTAGGGTAGTGTAGGGTAGGGTAGGGTAGTGTAGTGTAGGGTAGTGTAGTGTAGGGTAGTGTAGTGTAGGGTAGTGTAGTATAGGGTAGTGTAGTGTAGTGTATGTAGGGTAGGGTAGGGTAGTGTAGTGTAGTGTATGTAGGGTAGGGTAGTGTAGGTTAGGGTAGGGTAGGGTAGTGTAGTGTAGGGTAGGGTAGGGTAGTGTAGTGTAGTGTAGTGTAGGTTAGGGTAGGGTAGGGTAGTGTAGTGTAGTGTAGGGTAGGGTAGGGTAGGGCAGTGTAATATAATGTAAGGCGGTACGTAGTTCGCCGGGACAGCTAGTAGAACTATATTTTACTCCGAAACATGGCAACCAAGGAGGTAACTTATCAAAGGTTTTATTTAAATTTCGAGCTGACTTGCAAATAGAACGCTGCACTGTTGAGAAAAAACAAATGATCACTTGGCGGATGAAAAATTATTGTTGTTCGTTGTTCGTCATTGATTTTGAAAAGTAATTATTGAAGTTTTAATTTCCGCGAATTTTTGGGGAAAAGTACTATACAAGCCTTGGCCACAACTAGACATTGATGGACTTACGTGCATTAATAGAAGTCTTAAAGTGTGAAGATGAAACTTTCTCTTTTAGATTAAGCGTATTCGATAGGGTAACACCTGATCATAGTTACGAATATAAACTTATGATCATGAAAAATCAAGGGAAATCCGAGGAAATTGAAAGTACCCATTGTTTTTCCGTCAATTGGGAGTATGTCGAATACAGTAGGTATCCTAGGGGTATCTCGGGAGACGTACTAAAAATTCCGGTTAAATTCGGCCAGGTGCTTGGACGAAACCAAAGTATATAATATATATTATTACTAACATACAGTATGGACACTCCCTGCGCTCTCTAGATTGCGACCTCACCCCGTCGTCACCCAGATGTATCAATCTGGTTGTTTGCAGTTTGGTTGTCGAACGTATAGGATTTCGCCGCCATTTTGTTTGTTCCGTCGACCTTTAAATCACTAAAATTGATTTCAAAAAGCCAAATAAAAGACGTTTGACTTCAAAATCGCCGACAGTTGAGAGCTGGCAATGGATTATTTATCTGCCCGAAACATTATGCGGCCTCCACTATGGCACCCACTGCTCCCATCCTGCCCCATTTTAATAATACAGCAATGCGCAAAAATAGCAAGAAAACTCCAGATGTGTCCGATGCGAGTTCTGAACTAGTTACGAACTGGCACCAGGTGTAGTTCTGTTCTTGTTTTATTGCTATCGGGATAACTAATAATTGATGTACCTTATGCTAGGAAAAATGTATATGTCACTGGGATATTGTGAAAACCGCGATATTACAATCTCACTAGTTAGATTATGATATAACGGTAAATTGTGAATCGGCTCACAATATCACGGCCTATTCGTGTACCTTCGAATAAAACCGAGGATTTCTTCTGCTGCGAAGCATTCTGCTACCCAGGGAGGGGGACTGTTAAATCAATCAAACCCATTGAATTACTTCTACTACGTAAGTAGTAGTAATTCAATGATCAAACCTGACCGAACTTACATAGCATTCTTCGCGAGCTCATTTATTTAGTGTTTTTCACTTCGCTTAGTGAAATTGTAAACAGTATGTTACAGTTCACAATCTTTCGACAGTTCACAATCTCGTAAAATAAATCCTGTTAGATTATAATCATAAATGAATATTTTATTATATAGGATCTTAACTGGAGCTTGTACTTATAAAATTAAACTACTTTCCCTAAGAAAACCATGGAAAATTCGCAAAAAAATTAAAAAAAAACAGCTGATCGATTTGCATAGGAAGTTTAAAAATTTTTTACAAATTGACCATGGGTTTCTAGGGGAAATTTGTTCAGTTTCATGAGAACAAGCTCCAGTTAAAAATAAGTGCATACCTTTGTTAAGACACAAAGACCAACAGACAATTAAGACAGAACAAGGACAGAAATGCTTGACTGACTGTTTGGTCCAGTGGTCAGCGCTGCTGCCTGCTGGGGTCGTGGGTCGTGGGTTCTTTCCCCACTCCGGGCAAATATTCCTGTGATGAACAGGTTTGTTTGCACTGTGTCTTGGTGTTTAAAATCTACATTATGTATGTATTTAAATATGTATAAGTGCTAGCTGTTAATGATGACACCTTTAATTTGCCACCAAAAACTTTTGGTCAAGAGAGAAATGAAAAAGCTGATCGAACGATTATACGTACGGAACCGAAATTGTTTTCCTGGAAATTAATAATGCACCTGCTTCTTCCTCTACAGCAGATAGCGATGGCGATAATAACATGCCTCTATCATCAGCAGCCGCACACATCTCTTGATGAAGAATTAGAAATTATTTTGAAAGACCGCCCACAAGAACGCCCTTCACGTGCAACTGGTTATTAAATAAGAAATTAATCTCTTCGAATCGGGCGTATCAATTCTTATCATCAGTGGTGCCAACAAGCGTAGAGGCAGAACGGGCCTTTTTTGCCGCTGGATATATGGCACGAAACATCCTAAGCCACTTACTTAGCTGATATTATGTTGTATATTTTAGGAAGTTTTATTTTTCAAAATGAAAATCGTAATTATTGAAATAAATGATTTAGTACATTTGCCTATTAAACTATGTATTTTATTAGGTATTTCGTCCCTAGTACCATAACCTTACCAAGTTTTAATAGAATACGGTGGAATAAGGTAATTAAAAATTATTCTTAGTTTAGCGACATCTCGCAAAATTCCGAGATCTTGCAAGATTAGACCTCTTAAATCAAGTTAAATCTTGCAAATACCGAGATTTAAATTTTGCCGCAATATTGCACTCCCTTGTACATACGCCGTTGGTTTTGGCACACCCTGGACACTTCATACAACGGGCCAGAAATAACATTTCAAAAAACGAATGACGGAACAACACAAAAAGGCGGCGAAATCCTATACGTTCGACAACCAAACTGTAACCAATCTGTATCAATCTGGGTGACGAGGGAGTGAGTTCGCAATATAAAGAGCAGCAGGCAGTGTCCATACTGTATGTTAGTACTAATATATATACTTTGGTTTTGGTCTAAGAACACTAGCAGGAACGAGCTCTTTCATTTGAGCTATTGCCTATCTATAAATTGGCTGAGTTGGAGGGAAACTATGTGTGAACATTTAATCTACCGAAAGGATTTTCATACGGTTCTCACCAATAGACGGACTGGTTAATGAGGAAGGTTTAGTAGTTTAAATTATTATACAACACCTAATAAGAATAAAACCTTTATTCTATAGTACCAAGATAAGATTTTTTTTTATATTGTGTGTTTTCTTTTAATAGGAATGACGAATGCTAGTCATCTGATTTACTTTTTATCATATGTCGAAAAGGATTTTTTTTCTAAAAATGTTTGAAATACCTAGGCGTGACGTCATAGTTTTGCAGCGTTATTTATGTACTGATTTTGTGATTTTGATGAATTAAAAATCGGAGACTTGATGGACAACAAAACGAGTAAGGTCTTCCGAAGTTTAAGTAGGAGGGCAATTTAGTGATCAAGAGTTCATAATTTATTTCTAATGTTGTCGTCATCCCTATTGTATAGTGTGTGCCGATCGGTGGCCCGATGACCTGGTGAAGGTCACGGGAAGCCGCTGGATGCGGGCAGCGCAGAACCGTCGGTCTTGAAAATCCTTGGGGGTGGCCTTTATCCAGCAATGGACGTCCTTCGGCTGATATGATGATGATGATGCTGTATAGTGCGTGTGATAAATAGAATTGGTAAAAAACAAAAGGACGCATCGGGTCGGTCACCACCATCGTGCATTCCGCTGCTATCATTTCATTTTACGTAAAATTTGCTTGTTCGGCGCTGACTCAAAACTAAATAATTTACATAAGTGTAGGAGCTCGCTTAGACTATAAAAGTTCTTTTTATTTTTCGCTTTTCAGTTCCTTTCTTTTTTCGTCGATTTAATTTTGTGTGAAAAGTTATTAATATACTAGCCAATATGTTAATCCAGGTCCTAATCTGTCTACCTATCAAATTTAAGCCAGAAACGTTCAGTAGGTTTTCCGTGAAAGAGTAACGAACATCCATACATACAAACTTTCATATTTATAATATTAGTAGGATTGAAAAAGGCATATAAACATTTCGCCACTCTTGCTCAATTTCAGCTGAATCCACAGCTTTTCGCAAAACCGAATTTGAGGTTATAAAAATACCGTCTCAACCTGAAGTGTGTAGCAAGAACTGATCCAACGCGGAAGTCTCAAGCGGTATACCTCACACGAAATTTACGCGAAGTCATAACTCGACTCAATTTGCAGAATCGTCCTGTTAACGATACCGTTTGCCGATATTGCACACGCTATTCGGAACTTTATGATGGAGATCTACGGTTTATAATGCTATAAACATTATTTGCTACGCAAATTATGATACGAATTTATGCTGATTGCAGTGTTATGTTATCTTTTTGATGTAAATAAGTAAATTCGAAGTTTGCGAATAAGGTATTTGACTTCTATAGTACGTATGGATCTCCATATAAAAAGTGGCCAAGTGCGTGTCGGACCACGGAAGTAGGTTTTCGTAGTTTTTTCAAAAAATAAATATACAGGGTCTTCGGCAGATGGTTGAAAATACGAAAATGGGGGATAGGTGGGGTCGCCTCCCACCTATTTTGAGAATTAAAAAAAATCTAGGACTTGTAATTTTTTTTACAGGATTTTTTTTCCTTTTTTTAGAAATTTTGCCATTTTTATACCTTTGAACACATGTAACTTTTTGTTTTTTAAAGCTAGCTCCAAAATCTTTTTTTTAATAGACTTTTATAAGATTGTCGGCTCTAAAAAAAATTATGTTTGTTTCAAGTTATTGCTAAAAACAAAAATGTGGGCCCCCGAACTTAAAAAAAAAGTTGAACAAAAATTTAAAAGTCAACTTTGCGATGCATTTAAAAAAAAAATAATGCGGCTGGAAGGCTTCTGTTTTTTTTAAAACATCTCTAAAGCTTAGGCTTTTGAATGGTATGTAATTTGTTTCGGTATCTTTTTTGTAACCGGAGTTGTTAATTTTTTTTACTCAATTGGACCATGTTGACGAAATTCCACTAGTTACATGTTTTGTGAAATGTATCAAATGCAAAGTTGAAAATAATGTAAATACTTACTGTTGGGACGGTAACAAAGAGCAGGTACGTTTTTTTACATTCTTGCACACACATAATGGCTATCTTTTGTCATTTATTGGCATATTGGAGTTAGCACTTCCATATGCCAATAAAATGTCCGCATATTCCGAATTGGTAAATTGAGCCATTTTAAACCACAACAAAGTCTTAAAAACGTCTGATAATAACAAAAAGTGACAAACAACAAAAAAACTTAACAAAATCACAAACACAGCAAAGTGAAATTAACGAAAACAAAATAAAAACGTTAACGTTATTAACGTTTGTGATTTTGTTAAGTTTTTTTGTTGTTTGTCACTTTTTTTATTATCAGACGTTTTGTTAAGACTTTGTTGTGGTTTAAAATGGCTCAATTTACCAATGCGGAATATGCGGACATTTTATTGGCATATGGAAGTGCTAACTCCAATATGCCAATAAATGACAAAAGATAGCCATTATGTGTGTGCAAGAATGTAAAAAACGTACCTGCTCTTTATAACCGTCCCAACAGTAAGTATTTACATTATTTTCAACTTTGCATTTGATACATTTCACAAAACATGTAACTAGTGGAATTTTGTCAACATGGTCCAATTGAGTAAAAAAAATTAACATTTCCGGTTACAAAAAAGATACCGAAACAAATTACATAGCATTCAAAAGCCTAAGCTTTAGAGATGTTTAAAAAAAACAGAAGCCTTCCAGCCCCATTATTTTGTTTTTAAATGCATCGCAAAGTTAAAAAAAAACTTAACAAAATCACAAACGTTAATAACGTTAACGTTTTTTTTGTTTTCGTTAATTTCACTTTGCTGTGTTTGTGATTTTGTTAAGTTTTTTTGTTGTTTGTCACTTTTTGTTAAAATCAGACGTTTTGTTAAGACTTTGTTGTGGTTTAAAATGGCTCAATTTACCAATGCGGAATATGCGGAAATTTTATTGGCATATGGAAGTGCTAACTCCAATATGCCAATAAATGACAAAAGATAGCCATTATGTGTGTGCAAGAATGTAAAAAAACGTACCTGCTCTTTGTAACCGTCCCAACAGTAAGTATTTACATTATTTTCAACTTTGCATTTGATACATTTCACAAAACATGTAACTAGTGGAATTTCGTCAACATGGTCCAATTGAGTAAAAAAAATTAACAACTCCGGTTACAAAAAAGATACCGAAACAAATTACATACCATTCAAAAGCCTAAGCTTTAGAGATGTTTTAAAAAAAACAGAAGCCTTCCAGCCCCATTATTTTTTTTTTAAATGCATCGCAAAGTTGACTTTTAAATTTTTGTTCAACTTTTTTTTTAATATCGGGGGCCCACATTTTTGTTTTTAGCAATAACTTGAAACAAACATATTTTTTTTATAGCCGACAATCTTATAAAAGTCTATTAAAAAAAAGATTTTGGAGCTAGCTTTAAAAAACAAAAAGTTACATGTGTTCAAAGGTATAAAAATGGCAAAATTTCTAAAAAAAGGAAAAAAAATCCTGTAAAAAAAATTACAAGTCCTAGATTTTTTTTAATTCTCAAAATAGGTGGGAGGCGACCCCACCTATCCCCCATTTTCGTATTTTCAACCATCTGCCGAAGACCCTGTATATCCACTGGACAGTGAAACTTCCGGCCGCCGGAAATGACACTTTTCCGGATCTGTGAGTGTGGCCGGCCGCCGGAATAGTCAAGTGTTCTCATTTCACGCCAAATCTAACGTATAAAACATCTCGTATCCTTTCTAATGTGCCACAAAACGAACAAGAAAGAGCACGACAGCGAAAAACCCATAGATTTCGAACACTTTTCAAATAAAAAAAAAACGAAAAATGCGTCAGTCAAAATTGCATTTTGTACCAAGTTTATAAACAGTGGTGTGTAAAAAAATGTATGGTGACATGCGATGTTTGGTTTTTAATTTATTTAAAACGTATTAATGTCTAAATAAAATACAATATAAGTAACAATAATTGTTTTATTTGTTTGCAATCAAGAAATGTAGTAAACTTTTAGGTGCCCCATATTAAATTTTGAATTGTAGGTGCAACTCAATATTATTGCAAAAAATAATAAAATAGAAATAGATAAAATGCTCTATCTAGATTATTATTTTATTAAAAAACATACAAGAATCCTATTAGATTCTGCAAAATCTTATTAGATTCAAAACATTACCTCTTCAGAAACCGGTCTGAGAGACTTCCGGCTGCCGGCCACACAGATGCGCAAAATCAGTAAATGACAGCGCACTGCCACTTTCTATTTTATTATTTTTACAATAATATTGAGTTGCACCCTCAACGTCTGCCATCTCAGTCAAAACTTTCTTTTTTCACAGGTCGACTAGAAGAAATTTCTTTAGAAATAAGCTGTACCTTTTGTGTCACCTTACTGTTTAAAATCTGTATTTTATGTGTCCTGTGCACAATAAACTATTAAACAAATAAATAAATATTGTTGCATTTGGAATAGAACATTTTGTATGGAGATTTCAAGAACTTTTTACAAATCCAATTGCTTATTATAAGTTGGTCGATTATTTATTACCCCTAAACTAAAAAAAGACTACTTAACCCTAATTGTTAATTTTCTTTTTGAATTAATTTACTGCTTCATTATTTTCAATACTTTCAGGATTTCCTGAAATAAAGGTTTAGATGGTTGTGGGTGTAACTCGAAATCGCAACTTAAAACTTAATAACAAATCATTTATCGGAATCATAATCTTAGACAGTAGTAAAGTTTTACTCTCCTTATATCTTCGACAATAGTTTAACCTACAGTAGTTTTAAAAGGCGTATTCAACCATACGTAAATGAACAAAAAATCCCTCACTTTACATGTAGGGGAAGTACCTTATAAATATTTTTAACAGATTTTGTTCCATAATTTTATAGGGGTCACAAATTTGTACAACGATACCAAATATCAGCTTTATAGCTGTTATAGTCTTTAAAGAAAAAGGCTGTGATATACCAGCGAACAGACAGACAGACAGACAGGCAAAACTATACTTCCTATTGTGACTACAGAACCCTAAAAATCACGATGATCTTAAACAATTTTGAGGGGCTACAACTTCGCTCTATTATAAACAAAACAAATTTCACACAAAAGTTATTTACAAAATATATACTAACAACACTAATATATAAAGTATTCCAAGGTCACATTATAACAAATAATTATATTATATTAAACATAAAAATCTTCATATGTACGTTTAACGAAAGATTTCATATGTACGTTTATCCGACGCTCTTACGGTGAAGGAAAACATCGTCGTGAGAAAACCTGCAAACATCTGCGAAGACACTCGAAGGTTGTGTATCAAGTCGACCAACCCGCACTGAGCCAGCGTGGTCGACTAAGGCCCGATCGCCCTAATTCACGGTAGGCTCGAGCCCCTCGGTGGGGACGTATATGACCTGATACGACGAAACAAACAAAAAAAAGCCTCAGTCAAATAGCCCGCTCCGAAACGCCCCTGATTGTATAAAAGCGTTGCCACGCTGAATCGCCAGCAAAATGCGCTGCATCAGGTACGATCCGGAAAGGGGATCTTCACTGTTGCTGGTCAGATGCCTCCCCAGCTCCGACGCAAATTTCTTAGCCTCTGCACACCAAATGCCGTTCATCAGATCAGCCGACGGACGTCCACTGCTGGACATAGGCCTCCCCCAAGGAATTCCACGACGACGGGTTCTGCACTGCCCGCATCCAGCGGCTTCCCGCGACCTTCACCAGGTCATCAGTCCACCGAATGGGAGGCCTGCCTACGCTACGTTTTCCGGTGCGCGGTCGCCACTCGAGAACTTTATTTCCATAACGGCCATCTGTTCTAAGCCCGCCCACTGCCACTTAAGTTTATCAAATCTGAGAGCTATGTTGGTTACTTTGGTCCTCCTACGGATCTCCTGGTTTCTGATTCGATCACGCAGACGAAATCTTAGCATAGAAAGTTCCATTGCCCTTTAGGTGACCTTGAGCGTTCTTATGAGGCCCATAGTAAGCGACCATGTCTCAGTTTCGTATGTCATCACTGGCAACACACACTGGTCGAAGACTTTGCTCTTGAGAGACTGCGGTATTTAAGACGTGAAGATATTGCGAAGCTTCCCAAACGCTGCCCAACCGAGTTGGATTCGACGATTAATCTCTTTCTCGAAGTTGGACCTACTTAACTGGACTGTTTGTCCCAAGTACACATAGTATTTGGCAACAAATTCCAGTGTAGAGCCTTCAACCTTCAGAGGAGTAGGTGCGACACGGACGTTTGACATGATTTTCATCTTGTCCATGTTAATTTTAAGACCCACTTGTAGAAAGACTCTATTGAGATCATCCAGCATTGTACTTAGGTCTTCCATAGTCTCAGCCATGACCACGATGTCGTCAGCGAATCGAAGGTGGGTGATGTACTCGCTATTGATATTGATGCCGAGTCCACCCCAGTCCAAAAGCCTAAAAATATCTTCCAGCGCGGCGGTGAACAGTTTCGGAGATATAAAGTCTCCCTGTCATACCCCTGGCTGCAGCCCGATAGGTTCCGAGTTTTGATCTTGGAGGCGAACCGACATAATTTGAAATATTTTAACTCCTTTAAATTTTTAGACTATACTAGTGTTTTTCTTTTTATGTAATCATTTAAATTTGTTTTATTCATCACCATGTTAGTAAAGATTTGCGGTATTACGGCGGAATATTTAAGGCACTATTATTTAAGACTACAACTTTTGTTACCAATATTCTGCAAATAAAGTTTTACTTACTTACTTACATGATGGCGTTTTCATACAAACACTTTAGTACCTTGATATATCGATAGTCAATTTGGCACCGCTGCAAAGACTGTTACACAGCCCAAGTTTCGACCGAATCGAAGGCTTTCTCATAGTCCACGAACGCCAAGCATAGTGGCTGATTAATCTGCCGCAACATATGTATGTGGTCTGTGGTACTAACGCCCTTTCGGAAACCGGCTTGTTCCAGAGACTGAAAGTCGTCAAACCTGCGTGCGAGACGATTCGTAATGAGTCTCGAAAACAGCTTGTATACTTCTCAGTATGATGAGTCTGTAGTTCTTCAGCAGGGTATTGTCGCCCTTTTTGAAGAAAGCACGACCACACTTCTGAGCCATGCCTTAGGCGTTTGTCCCTCGAGTACAACGGAATTTAATAACTTCTGAAGAACTTCAAGTACCGTCGCCGCTCACCTCCACTTCAAACGGGACGAAAATGTATTTTCTCGCAAACTCTTGATTTTATCTATCACTAAACTTGTAAAAAAAAACAAATTTGTTAATAAATCAATACCTTGAACTTATTTCCTTTAGCTCTTTTAATTTTTAAGTCACGGCTTAAAATTAGGTTACTCTAACTTTTTTTAATGTCCGCCGATTTGGTATTTTTTACCCGGCTACTAAATAACCTGTCTGAGGCGAAGCCCAAAAGAATATTTTTTTGTTTGACCTGAATGTGTGTATGTTCGTTTCTATGTTCCCTCGTAACTACTAAGCGGATTAACCGATTTTATAAATCATACGTCGTAAATTATCTTAACAGCGCCAGTGTCAATGGGTAAATTTAAAATTAGTATATCAATATAGTGGATTTTGGGATATTGTGGGGAATGAATTATTTATTTCTACCCATCAATTAGGGTATTAAAATAAAGTAGTTTTAAAGACGATTACAAAAATATTAAATACAATTATACTATGATTTATACAATTACTATGTTTTATACTTGGAGTAAAAAATTGCCTAAAAAATATATAACCCACATAGGATAAAGCGAGCTATGTTTGGAGTTTCCCTACGCGATCAATTTAGAAATGAGAAGATCCGTAGAAGAAGTAAAGTAACGGACAAAGCTCACAGAATTGCTAAACCTAAGTGGCAGTGGGTAGGGTGCATAGCTCGTATAACGGATGTTCGTTGGCGCACATAATAAAGTTCTCGAGTGGCAACGTAGCGTAGGAAGATCTCCCACACGTTGGACCGACGACCTGGTGAAGGTCGCGGGAAGCCACTGGATGCGGTCAGCGTAGGACCAGTCGTCGTGGGAGGCTTTTGTTCAGCAGTGGCCTTCTTTCGGCTGGTACGATGATGTTGAACCCACATGACCTAATCCCGACTGCGGTGAAGCCCAAAAGGAGGGCAACGTGTTTGACCTGAATGTATGTATGTATGTACATCCGTTTTTATGTTCCCTCGTAGCACCCAACCGGATGAACCAATACTGATAAATTATACGTCATTGATTTTTCTTAATGGCGCGACTGTCACTGTCTACACGAGTTGTTCAAAATGTGAAGGGTGTCAATTAAATGGTTAGCATAGTATTGTTATTTCTGTGAGCAGAAAAATATAATCGGTCAGCAGAAATAGCTAATTGGTCAGCAACTCATGGTCAGCAAATATTTCAAAATCAATCAGCAATTTATGTCATTCTGGATGACTGTAATTATTTTAAACATCCCCGTACTACACTCTTCCTACAGTGTTGAGTGGTCGACGGAGCCCCTTCGGGGCTCCTACTTCTGTGTTCTCATGTCAAACCTAACACTACGACTGTGCGGGGAGGCGAGCTAAGCGAACCTAACAGATCCGAGTCGGGGTGCTCCGCAAGTCCGAGCTCGCTTCGCTCGCTCCCGCTTCCATTTAGAACTCCCCGTACCACACTCTTCCTACAGTGTTGAGTTGCTGCTTATAGACATGTTTTTCTGCCGCTCAATCATGAAATCTTGCCGCTCAAGTAGTTATTTTGCGGACTGAATGTTTATTATGCCTTTAAAAAATATATATTTCGTTAAATATGATATTTTATACGTTTTCAACCCCCATTAGTCCGCAATTTTGAAAAATTATCAAAAACTGAATTGCCAAAACAAAACATATAATTATCGAACCTGCTTACAAAATTTTACGAGATTTGGTTGAGAATGCGAACTGTAGAGGCGAAAAGCCGGACATTCGCTAGACATAAACGGAAATGCTTTAGCTTGGGCAAATGCTCGCACGATCAATTAAAATTAATATAAATAGTCCAAAATGGTGGATTTTGCGCCTTTGAACTATTTTTTTGTCTTCAAATCCATCAAGTAGGGCATCAAAATGAAGACATTTTGAAGACGATTACAAAAAAGTATATTAAAAATAAAAACCGACTTAAAAAAATTACTCAAAATTTTGAAATAACATTTTTATGTATAAATTATCATGTCAGCCTCATATACGTCCCCACCGAGGGACTCGAGCCTACCCTGAAATACACGAAATTAACCAACAATAACAAAATCAAAGGTAGGTGCGAAACAAATTAGGGGCCTGAATTTTTTCGAGGTCGGTACCAGCACTTTACAAAAGTATACTTACCTGTCAAATGTTTTAAATTCGATGATTTTGCTGGTACCGACCTCAAAAAAAAATTTTGATCCTTAATTTCTTTCGTACCTACCACTGATATCGTTATTGTTGGTTAATTTTGTGTATAATATTATTTCATATTTTTTAATTTAAATTCGACTCGAGTTGATTTTTAGTTTTTAAACTTTTTTTTTTCTTTATTGTGATAATGCTATCTAGCAACGTTAAACCCAATCACCTACTCACCAATAGGATATCATTAAATCATAAAGCATATGTCTATTAACCGATACAGACTCCTGTGTCTTCCATATCAGCAGCATGAAATTTAGGGAGTCAAACCATCTATCATCAGCTCACCTGAATAACCTGAAAGAATACAACTTTCAGTCTATAAGTACCTATAATATTTAAATAATTATCCTCCAACTCCTGACCGTTAAGGTGTTGTACCTTCCATCACCAGCTCATCAACATGAGATGATGACTACCAGACGCAAATACTTGAATAGCTTTAGAAAATATGTGAAACACGCATTACGTGCCTATAAAACTAGAGGGTTGCCATCGATTTTCCTGGGATCCTATCACTAGATCCTGACTTGCTGGCAATGGGACCACCTCAAGAGTATACTCTTTCGAATAAAAAAAATTTTGAAAATCAGTTGACAATTGACGGAGAAATCGGTGAACACACTTAAAAAATACATACAGTTGAACATAGAACCTCCTCCTTTTTGAAGTCATTTAAAAATGTTTAGGTCTAATTTGGAATGACAAATTGCACAAAAATAAATTAAAATAACTCACAAAATTCCTTGCTGTATGTATTTCACCTGAATGTATGTATTGCGACGTGTCATTCTGGTTGCGAACATCTTGATGATGAACTTTTTCTTTGCGGGCAGTGATTAATGGAACTTTTTTATTATTATTATTATTATTGGTAAGCCCTTGGCATCATCTCACCTCACCTTTTTTGAGGATTAAGTGATAGAAAAATGTTATATTAATTCGTTGTTTGGAATCAGGTAAAGAAAAATATTTAAGGCATTGCTGGACATTTTTGAAATTGAACGAGTGTATATTTGAACCAATGTACAGTTAGTTTTCATAGTGTTATTTAAACTGTGCAGCTTCTTTTGTGGAGGATATGAAGTAGGTACTGATCATTTTATTAAAAAAAACGATGCAAGGGACGTAAGAAGTATTCAAGCAAACTGCCTACGGAGCCCCAAGTCGTCATCTTAACCCTATGCTCCTGTTTCGGAACCCAGTCGAAATCATACTACATGCTTTATTTTTAGAAAAAACTACAAGCCAGGCCTGTCTGAACCAGCTGATTTAAACCTGGAGCTATAACGCTCGGCTAAATACCAAAGATATACATCCAACGACTGCTTTCCTTTGGAGATTACAGCTGACAACGCCCACCTCGGATTGAAACAGAAAGGCAGAATTACCTGTGGATCCAATAGGATAGGCAAGGTCGTCTAGTGCAACGAGGCAGGTTATTTTTATATTTCTATATATAACCTGAAACATGTTAGTTTGTGACGAAGACCTCATTTTTACTTTTTAGTAGTAAGTAGTTTCTCTTTATGATCAGTTAACTTGTGGCGGCAACTGTAATAACCCACCACTGAACATTAACACAAGGGAGAGAGAACAAAAGAAATACAACATCTAGAACGCGCTATTAGAATTTCTTCAGCGCTGCGTATATATACAGATACCTATCATTAACGATTGGTCCACGGCCGGACCCCAGGCATACCACCTCGCCTGACGGAGATATCTCCCTTTCCTCTCTTCGAGTAGAAACGTACCGTTCCTAAAAACTTTATGTGATTAACCATACTCATTTTCAAAATTCTGAAAGAGATATTTTCTGGCCCGATCAACTTTGGTTTCTTTTTTGACATTTTGATTACTTAAGGCGGTGTTGCTTTCAGATTTTGTGTAGTTAATACCATCTCGGTTTTTTATTAGCGCTCAAGCCTTGTAAGTTTTTTTTGGCTGTACAAGAACGTTTTTATTTTTAAGTACTTCAAACGCAAGTAGGATTCTGTGATCTCTAACTTCATGGCATTTGATATAATGACATTTTACTTTCAATAATAAGTTAATCTCATTGCGTTGGGGAATCTTGGTAAGCCCGCTTCCATCTTCGGCAACATCGTCACTTACCACCAGGTGAGATGTTGTCAAGGGTTTACCAACTGTAAATAAAAAAATAAAATAAAAAATCCCTCAACCTTTTCTTTGATTTCGTAGTGTAGCGGAGTTAAAGGGTTTTCGTAATGTTTTAGTGTATGTATTTTCGATGAAGAAGCAAAATTATACGTTGGGTAGGAGATAATCATATTATGTAAAATCAGCAATTTTTTAGAAACTATTACATTTTTTTTTAACTATCGCGTAACTAACTGAAAATAGTATAAGAACTAACGATTTGTTAACATGTTTAGCCATTTCCAAATAACTAGACTGTGTTTGTTGCGATTCTATTGAAATTAAAAATGATTCTGGGACCTTGATTCCACCTCCAAATTTCACCATCAGATCAACTTCAAAATATCAAAAGGATCTATCGTCACACAAATTTCAGCTCAATCGGACCCCTGGAAGTCGCTCTGAAATCTAATATTAGACCTAAACAAACTAACATACATAAAATCATCATTGAAAGTTAAATAAAATCTTTTAATTCTTAATAAGCCTGCCTTGGCATGTGATGATGAATTTCAAATACAGTGTAAACTCTGTAAAACGTCACTCTATGTAACATTCACTCTTTGAAACTTATTTGCTGGCTCCAGTTGGTTTACTTATACGCTAATTTCCCTCTGAATTACAAAAACTCTCAATAACGTCACAAAATGCCCGGTCCCTTGAGTGTCGCTATATAGAGTTTACATTGTATAATGATCTGTTCATGCATGAGACTACTAAGCTACTAGCCTACTGAATTTAGTGCCAGTTTCATACCTCATAGATTCGTTTACAACCTGTAGGAACGGTGTGTTCCGACTAGAAAGGGAGGCATCTCCTCCACAAGGCGAGGTGATATGCCTGGGGAATGACCTTTTCCAACCGTGGATGGTTGGCAATATGCTAAGTAGTAAGCAAATGTTGATAGCGCGTTGTAGATGTTTGTACTCTCGGTGCTTGCTTTAAGGTTCAGTTTATATGTACATAATCTCCCTACGACGACAGGTCACATATTCTGTCGAAGTATCTATGTAAACTCGATATAACTTGACGGATTGTTCAGGCTTTATCTATGGGATGCGTGGTTGTTAGTGGCGGGCTACTGCAGATGCCGCCACAAACCCATAAGGCGCTTTGCACACGACGGAGGGTGGGGAAAGGGGGGGAAATTTTGCCGCAAAAGATAGCACAAAGGGAATCCTATACTACCAACGCACATGGAGGACAAAAAGGCTGCGCCGCAGGCTGGCAGCGCAGCATGTCCGTGGCTGCCCGCCATAAATAACACTAACCAGTTAGTATGCAGTAACGCAGACGGCGGCGCGGGGCGGCTAGAACAAACGTACTGAACTGACCGCCTCTGTCCCTCGCGTTCTTTGTGTACGCGGCGAGGGGAGCCGCGGGCATCGACGGACAGACGCGGTCTTTATTGCTTCGCGGTCAAAAAGACTGCCCCACCCCGTCGTGCGGAAAGCGCCTAACCGTCCCCACTGCTGGGGACGGGTGTCTCCCCAAACTCGATCGGGAAGGTTTGGACAATACTACACACACGGGTTTCAACTTCTTGCAAGAATCAAGTCATCAGCAAAATCTTGCAAATTTTGTTCTGAAATTAAATTGTGTTCGTCTTACTTTCGAGTTACATTATCTACGACGAACTTATTTAGTGATTTAAAAAAAATAGTAATGAAATTTTTTAAATATCATGAAATTCAAAATTGATTAAAATATTAACAAAGTTAGTTTTTTTTTTCTCTTTTAGGAGAAATACTATTTAGTGAATAATATTAATCAGTCAGAGAAAAAATGTGTGGTAAGTATTGTGATATACAGTCCCATAATAGCAGTACTCTAGTAAATATCTTTAATTGTATAACCATCGACGTTACCTCGTTAACACCCACAAGGTCCCCACTAATCGAACACGGGCCTCTTCCCAATCTCGAAGGTCATGACCGATGCTGTCGAGGATGATATCATCATATCAGGTCATATACGTCCCCACCGAGGGGCTCCAGCCTACCCCGAATTAAGGCGATTGGACCTTAATCGACCAAGTGGGTCTATTGCGTGTTGGTAGACTTCACACACAACCTTCGAGTTTCTTCGCAGGCGTGTATAAGTTTGTTTCCTCACGATGTTTTCCTTCGCCATAGGAGCGTCGGATAAACATACGTACATATGAAATCTAAAATCGAAAACACATTGGTACGAGGCAGGATTCGAACCACGACCTCCCGGACAGGCGGGAGCGGCCCTAACCGTTATGCCACCGACGCTCTTTAGGATCATACACGCAAAATCAAATTTTATTTATTTACTCTCGCCTGCCTATTGTCTACTGCAGTATTTATACGTAAGTAAACAAGTTCTTTCAAAGCACGATACCAAATCAAATTTTCAGTAAAAACCTAGTAGTTTATTACACCACTGAATGTAGAAAATATTTATTATTACATGCCTCATAAATATTCAGTGCAATACAATATAAATCATTTTCAGTCTCTGTCCAGTAAATAAATGCCTTTGATCGCTTTGCTACAAATCCCAAGCGTTTGAATCCCAGCCAGCTTATTGATCGTTTAGTTTGTCGTCACATTATTTAATTCTGCTTTTCTGCCATCCAGTAGTTTATCGCAGCCTTTTTAGTACAATAGACTTCAAAAAATCGGCCAAGTGCGAGCCAGAACCGCACACATATATGGTTCAGTACCATCATACTAGATGGCACTAGTTTCTTCAGTTCCGTACTATCATACTACATGGCGCTAGTTTCTTCACGTTTAAAATAATAAAAAACTTTTATTGTATGGAGACTTTCACTTTTTCTAATTTTTAGTATTTTTTGTTATAGCGGCAACAGAAATACATCATCTGTGAAATTTTCAACTGTCTAGTTATCACGGTTTATGAAATACAGCCTGGTGACAGACTGACAGACGGACGGACAGCGAAGTCTTAGTAATAGCAAAGTATATATAAGGTCTAACCAAATTTGCTGAAACTATTTTAACTGGTGCTTCTATCCATGAAACTGAACAACTTTCCCCATGAAACCCATAGTCAAATCTCAAAAAAAAATTTGAACTAAGTTTGCTGATCAGCTGATCGAGTTAGTATGGGAGAGCCACATTTTTTTTGCGATTCGATTATGTGTTCCATGGGGAAAGTTGTTCAGTTTCATGTGTAAGGAGCACCAGTTATAAAAGTTTCAGCTAATTTTGTTACACCTTATATTTATTTATTTAACAGTTTATTGTACACAGGATAAATAAAATACAGATTTTAAATATAACGGTTATACAAAGGGTACAGCTTATTTCTAAAGAAATTTCTTCCAGCAGACCCGGGAAAGAAGAAATATATTAGTACTAACATACAGAATGGACACTCCCTGCCGCTCTCTAGATTCCGACCTCACCCCCTCATCACCCATATTGATGCAGATTGGTTAACCGTTTGGTTGTCGAACGTATAGGATTTCGCCGCCATTTCGATTGTTCCGTCATTCGTTTTTTATATATTAGTACTAACATACAGTATGGACACTACGTGCCGCTCTCTAGATTCCGACCTCACCCCCTCGTCACCCATATTGATGCAGATTGGTTACCGTTTGGTTGTCGAACGTATAGGATGTCGCCGCTATTTTGATTGTGTGTCTAGGGTGTGGTAATAGGGTCCCGTTTTTACCCTTCGGGTACGGAACTCTAAAAAGGACACTTCCTGAATTCGACTGTATGTTCTCATTGTTGTGTTTTTGTTACGCGATTTGATCGCCGGTTGTGATGATATTTTTTTTAATTGATAGGCTTATGGCTCCATGTTGGCATATGTTGGTCGTATAAGTTTTTTATTCAGTTATATAATTTTAAAATGAGGGAAAACTTGGTTGTTACGATTGAAGTCAATTATTTAAGCTTTATATTAAACTGCCTTGTTAGTTTGGGACAAATCTTGGGAGTTAAATTAGCACCACTTTCCGGTTTCAGATTGAGCTGAAATTTTACATGCACGATAAGTTTTGAACACAATGCATGGTTAGCTAAGTGACGTCACTCTAAATCCAATATGGCGGACTCCCAAAGATGGCGGACTAGTTATTTCTTTTATGCAACCCAATGATATCAATTGAAAGGGTTTGCTGAGAAAAATACGAATATATTAAAATTATTTTTAAATTTAAGCTTGTAGGTACCAAAAATAGGTTTTTTGAAATAATTTCAACGTGTTTAGAGTTTTTAATTTTTGTACATCAAAACGCCTATTTAGTATTTGGTTGTACGCATCAAAACTCCTGCGCCATTTTCAGAGCAATTGATAGATTTTTTACAAAAAATAAGTTCTATACAACATTCATCATCATATCAGCCGAAAGACGCCCACTACTGGACAAAGGCCTCCCCTAAGGATTTCCACAAAGACCGGTCCTGCGCTGCCAGCATCCTGCAGCGGCTTCCCGCGACCTTCACCAGGTCGACAGTCCACCGAGTAGGACGTATTCCTACGCTGCATCTTCCGGTGCGTGGTCGCAACTCGAGCACTTTACTGCCCTGCCGCTAGCTTCTCTGGCGTCCCGAGCGGGGATCGAACCGCCAGCAGCGAAAGCCGCGGGTGGTGAGCGTGCCTACAGCTCCGGGACAAAACAGTAGGTAGTGGTTCTCTTCCACGGGGCACTCGCCTTGCAGAGTATCAGGACAAGCGGAATAGCGGCCCTCACTGTTATGCCCAAGGGTAGGTAAGTGGGGACGCTATATCATAAACGTGGTAGTTTTAGCGTATCTGGTAGATGTACGAGAGGGAATGTCCTGACGCTATATCATAAACCTGGTAGTTTAGCGTATCTGGTATATACCTTAGATATACGAGAAGGATATGTCCCAACGTCCATAAAGACAACTAAGGGACTTATAACGAAGGATGGGCGGCAGCATCCTTTCCGAGCACTGCAACAGACCTGCAACCGCACTGCATCAGACCTGCAACCGCACTGCATCAGACCTGCAACCGCACTGCATCAGACCTGCAACCGCACTGCATCAGACCTGCAACCGCACTGCATCAGACCTGCAACCGCACTGCATCAGACCTGCAACCGCACTGCATCAGACCTACAACCGCACTGCATCAGACCTGCAACCGCACGCCAACCCGCTTGCCAAGCGTGGCGATTATGGCAAAACCCCCATGGATTACACACCCAAAAAAAAGTGTGTGTGTCAGCTCCGACGCATGACTGGAGTTTAGATGCGCAAGATAAGTTGCGCACAAAATTATATAGAAGTCGACCAACCCGCGCTGGGCCCGCATTCATTCATTCATATCAGCTCATATACGTCCCCACCGAGGGGCTCGTGCCTACCCTGAATTAGGGCGATTGGGAATTAGTCGACCACGCGGGCCCAGTGCGGGTTGGTCGACTTCACACACAACCTGCGAGTTTCTTCGCAGGCGTGTGCAGGTTTCCTCACGATGTTTTCCTTTACCGTAAGATTGTCGGATAAACCTATATATGAAATCTAAATTCGAAATCACATTGGTACGTGGCAGATTCGAACCACGACCTCCCGGACAGGAGGCGGCGGCCCTAGCCATTACGCCACCGACGCTCTTATGATGAATACGACTACAAAATAATCGCGATCCTTCGGAGAAGTGCGCGAATGATATGAAGTGCCAGCATCCACATCTAAAAAGTTACCTACAACTTGGAATCCTTACTTACGTTATAAATGGGTAAATGTGTTTGTTAGTTTGGTACCTAATCACGCTTCAGCACCAACTAATCATGACGAAATCTGGCATGTAGGTAGCCTGTGTTACGTGGAAGGACATAGGCTGCTTTTTATTTCGTGAAAATATCATAGTCCGGCACAGCTCCTGAGGACACTGAAAAAAAAAGGCATTTTTGGTACGGAGCAATCTCTCCTCAATTGCTCCTTGTTGTGATCTTTTGCAGAAATGTTTCATAAAAATTAGCATATCCCAAGATATGTAGTTCCCGAAAGATCTGGAGAAAACTCGTTTCCACACTCGCGCACGTCGGCATCGCAAAGGAGTGACGGTTGACTTGATTTTTGCATAGAAATAGTCGAGGTGGTTGGATAGAAGTGGCATAGACTGATAATCAAAATAGCCCACTATCGTTTCCGAGGGATGTGGAGTAAACCCCAAGCTACGCTCACGAGCCGCTCTCACCCTCAAAGACAGTCATAAGCGAAGCCGCGGACAAAATCTAGTTTACCTATTATTTATCACCAAAAAATTATACATGTGATTGCATATGTTTCTTTTCAACCGACTTCCAAAAAGGAGGAGGTTCTCAATTCGATTGTATGTTTTTTTTATGTTTGTTACTTCAGAACTTTTGACTGGGTGAAACAATACCTATTTATGATTGTTTTTTATTTGAAAGCTAGTGCTTACCGTGTAGTCTCATATAAATTTTAACAAAATCACTAGAGTACTTTATTAGAAAATTAATAAAAACCACAAATCAAACAATAATGCAAAAATGTACTACGTTGTTGCGATGGAAGTCGCTTTTTTAATGTTAACGCGTATTCAATTATGTGAGTAATATGCATATCCTTCTCCTAGTTTAGTCGATCGCTTATTGCCCTTTAAATATTTGATAGTAGATCGTCGCCACTGAGCCTGAGCATCCGCTAGTCTAGACATCTTAAAGATAAAATTTCTAGTCAATTAATTGAAGGATCGCTTTAAACCGGCAATCGGCAATCGACCTACCTAAGTGCCGTCGAGAATTCTTAGGGAGAATTTTCATTAAATTCCCTCGCCGCTTATTGACATGGACGCCGTCGCTTCGGGCCGGGTCGCACTTTATTAAGAAATCATACGAATGCCGGGGGGAATGGGCGTACGTGACGATACAGCGTATTGCCCCACATTGGCAGCCGACGCGACGTCATTCGGGGGGCCTTAGTGCGGTCCTGGTAAAGATTCGAAAAATTATCTCCATGTTATGTAATTGGACTGAGTTCAGTTCTTTTCAACCGACTTCCAAAAAGGAGGAGGTTCTCAACTGGACTGTATGTGTTGTTTTTTTTTATGTGTGTTACCTCAGAACTTTTGACTGGGTGAACCGATTTTTATGATTCTTTTTTTATTTGAAAGCTAGTGCTTCCCGTGTGGTTCCATATAAATTTTATCAGAATCGGTATTGTTCTTTATTATAAAATTAACAAAAACCAAAAATAATAATGCGAAAATGTACTAAGTTGTTGCGATGGAAATCGGTTTTTACTTCGAAAATACTCAAATCCGGTGTATTTTATTACACGACTGCCTACAAAAACGGAGTGTATTGTTTTCAGGTCTTAATTTTTTTGTATGCATATATTACGTTTCTTTGTTCCACGATATCTTTTAAACGATTTGATGGATTGTAAAGTGCGAGGTATCGTTAGATTTGTCTTGATCCCATTAGTGACATTAGGATACATATTACAGGACTTCCCAAAAAAAGGGGTAATGTTTTTATTAAACTTATAATTTAAAGTTATTATCTTTACAATTTTTCAGTTAACGTACATATGCTTCTATTTAAAAGTTGTATTGGTTGATAAAAGAAAGTTTAGCGTAACAATAAAAAAAATATTTAAAAAAAATATGTAATTTCAATTAATTTTAATCAAGAATTGAAAATCCGACCGCCTAAAGATAGATAGATAGATAGGTAGATAGATTACACGTTTATTTGTCACTGCAATCACACACATATTATTACAATCATACATAATATAAAACAAATCATAACAAATTAAAAAGAGCAAAAAATAATAATAATACAAAAACATATGTGTGTTGCAGTAGTACAAAAGGGCCGTGACTCAGTGTGTTGATTTGCTCTTGCGAGCAATACACTGGTAATTCTGCCACAGCCCGAGGACTGTCGATTACAAGAAAAATAAAAACGAGCAAACAAAACCAAAACTAACGTAATGAAAATACAAATATGTTTAGTGTGTATTTCTGTGCGTGCGCGCGCGTGTGTGTGTGTGTGTGTGTGTGTGTGTGTGTGGTTGGGTGTATGAAAGGGTGGAAAAAAAAAGCATAGAACACATACAAGGTTAGATGTTAGACTCATATCTACCTATGGATACTAAAAATCGTTTGATTCGCCGGTCACATCACACAGCAAAATCCGCCACCGAATAGCCACTAGGTATGCCTAATTTTTGTTTTTCTAAAAGAAAAGTTTTAAATTTTTTTTTAAAGGAATGCTTAGATGACATTTGTTGTATAGGTGGTGGTATATTATTCCAACATTTAGTAGCTAGGTAGCGAAAACTGCCGGTGAATGCCACAGTTTTGTGTAGGTGACCTACTAAAATCCAGCTAAAATGTATTATTTTTATGTTGTGATGCAATAAAGAATATTTTATTGTATTGTTTTATATTATGACTGTCACTCCGGGGATCAAGGCAAATCCAATGACACCTCGCACTCCAAAATCCATCAGGCCGTTTAGGCTACAGCCACAACTAAAAAAACTAGTAAACTAGTAGTCGTGTAAAATACATTATATCTTTTCCCAAAATTATTAATAGTTTCATTAAACATATTGTACTCCCGTTCTTTATTCCGAAACTAAAAACTCTGACCCTGAATGCCTCCCTGACCCGTCGACAGACATCCCGACAGCTGATGCTCATTGAATTATACGGAGCCAACCGGGAATTAATTTAGAGATCCCGGGAAAGTTAAGGAGCTAAGCGTTGTTGCTTATTCTATCAGTAATTTGCTAATTTGAAGGAACTGAGCTTTTTCTGCTTGAACGATTACGGTACGGACCGTCGTTTCGAAAACGTTCGTATTGTTACAAATTAGGTTTTTTTCATAATTATAAATTAGAACTTTATTACGGTTTTTTTTGCTACGGGAAAATGGTAAGTCAGTGACATAAATCAGTGACGATAAGTGACGTTAAAAGATTGAGAAAACAAAGAAAAATTTATAAAAAAAACTTTCAAAATAACGTCAACGGTTAAATTTTCAAAAGTTTCCCGAAACATCTCCAAAATAAAACAGGAGCAGTGAAATCTGTGAGCATGTAAAGAGTCCAAGAGAAATGACCGATTATAATTGCCCGCCCGTAAATGGCCGTCAACATTTTATCTAATAATACTGTTTACAGTTTACCGCTTACATACTGTCTTAAATATTTTTTTTAGAAATCGGTAGCCTTAATTGAAGGGAGAGTAGCGTCTCCCCCTTCACGACAGTAAAGTCCTGAAGTGCGGAAAAAATATTTTTTTCCAACCTAACCTCAGGACTTTGTGGGGAAAAATAACCAAACTTTATGTTATTAGTAGCAATTGTAGACCACGACCCGACCTGCAGGGCCTGTGGTGAAGATATAGAATCAATGGAACACTTACTGTGTCACTGCGATGTCCTGGCTAGCAAGCGTATGTACCTCCTAGGTGATGGCTATCCAAAACCGAAGGTCTACAAGCACCTTCCAATCAGCGGAATTGCTGCGTTAATGCAGCACATCTTCGAGTAGGTTGGGGTGCAAAGGTTATAGGGGTAGACACAAAAGATCCCATTGGGTCGAAGTGTCGCTGCAACTGCAGCCCCCACTTACAAAGATAAGATAAGATAAGCGTCTCCCCCTTCACGACAGTAAAGTCCTGAAGTGCGGAAAAAAAATTTTTTTCCAACCTAACGTCAGGACTTTGTGGGGGAAAATAACCAAACTTTATGTTATTAGTTGCAATGGTAGACCACCGGGGCTCCTTTTAGTGGTTCTCGTGTCAAACCTAACGAAGGTAGGCTCACCTCTTGCAACATAACCCAGCCTATACTACTGTTCTATCTAAAATCCAAAATAAATAATTATAGTTTTAAAAAACTAAAAAAACACGCTTTAGTTTGATGTGCATCTAATCCTGGCGATCCTGATCAGGATAATGACATAAACTTATGAAATTATATATTGTCACTAATTCTTAATAAATGTACAAAGTTTGAATTAAATCTGTCCGTTTAAAGTGGGTCAAAATCGAGTGCAAAGGAGTCGGTTACAAACATACATACATAAAGGTGAAGCTAATAAAAGGGTGATAAAATGGAACTTCTCCCACAATACGGTCAATTGATTAGCCAACTTTGTATGGGGACTTCAAAATTGTATGCGATTTTACCAAATTTGTAGAAAATAAGTTGTTATATTCATGAGTAGAAGCCCTCCTTATAAATCAGCTCCATTTTGCAACATCCTGTAGAAGTAAGTTGCTTTGGCCAGTTTGTCCAGAGTTAACTAATTGACTATTCTCCTAATAGAGAAAGTAGGGTCAACACACAATTCAAGTCACAACCAACTCGCCAAAGTTTGGTGTTCTCACACAAAGTTACGTAACAATCACCCCGTAACGGAAACAACTGAATGAATTATTAGCATGGCTTACACATCGCAGCCATCTAGTTAAATCTTCCATTTGATTGAAAGGCTAGCCGTCGATTGAATGGTGACTTTCAATTGAATGACTAGGCCGGAAGTTGATTGAACAGGCGTTACTCATTGTTCAGCTAGTTGGTTGATTGCAAGCTGGGCCGAACGTTGATTGAACAAGCGTTACTCAACGTTCAACTAGTAGCCCTTTGAACATGGCGGACGTAAAATCCCATACAACGAAAACGGTGTTGTCAAAAATTTGTTTTTTCTTAAAAAACTGTATAAATGAGGGATCGAAGTAAGCGATATTAGGTTCGGCCAGGTTTAATTTATTATACAGTCATAGAGCCTCGCTTTGGGTATAGCATCGGGAAATCATCGGTTTTTTATTCGGAGTATATTCGGAATATCCCATTCAACGACTTGGCTAAATGACGTTGAGCAAGGTCGTTGAACGTTACATTCAACGACTTGGCCAGATATCCTTTAGTCATTCAACTGAATTTCGCCATTCAATCAATCAAATGGCAGATTTTACCAGATGGTTGCGATATATACACTGTACAGTTTTAGTGTTACTGTAGGGTGCGTGAGGAACCTTATCGAAGGAAACTCGTGTCTTTGTTTTCTAAGCCCGCCTGGCTAGCTACCACCATCTTATCTAAGTCTTGCCGCCAAATATCAATGTTGATATCATTGGTGTGTTCCGGCATGAAGATAAGATAGCCAGTTCCCCATTGCGTTGGGGAATCTTGGTATGCCCGCTTCCATCTTCGGCAACATCGTCACTTACCACCAGGTGAGATGTTGTCAAGGGTTTACCCATTGTGAATAAAAAAAAAAAAACAGTATAATATTCTGTTTTTCACATATGAACACGAAAATTATTGCTAATGAACATGCTGTATAATAAATATACCCGAACCTTGCGCTGCTCGTTAATGTACTAATAGATCTATACCGCACGTCGTCGCACGGGTGGTGACAGCCGCGTGATACAGGCATTTTAGGTGCTCATGCACCGAACAATTATTAGTACCCACAAGCAACTATAAGTGTAACAAAATTTGTATCATCATTACAGCTCTAAACGTCCCCACCGAGGGGCTCGAGCCTACCCTGAATCAGAAATTTGTATAAGACTCGTTAAATGGGAATTCAACTCAGCTGATTGATCAATTTCGTGCATTTTAGGGGTACATACTTACTACATTTACGCTCCGTACGCAGCTTGCTAATATATCGGACTCGCTTGGCTAGTTGTTCCTTGTTCGTTTCTCGCTATAAACTCTTGACCTTTCTTCTGTAAATCCATTAAGCTTCATATCAGCCGAAAGACGTCCACTGCTGGACCAAGGCTTTCCCCAGGGATTTCCATCTCGACCGGTATTGCGCTGCCCGCATGTAGCGGCTTCCCGGACCTTTAGCTGCTGCCATTCAAGTTTTACAAAAAAATACTTTATTATACGATTAACTTAAAATAAATTGAACTGCAAACTTGGTCACTTTTTAGGGTTCAGAACCTGAAAAGGTAAAAACGAAAGCCTTAGGGGGCGTCCATTAATTACGTGAGGTGTTTAAGGGGGGGAGGGGGTCAAGCTAAATCTTTCCAAATCTCATATGGGGGAGAGGGGGGTTTTAGCAAATATCACGTAATTTGTTTTCTTGTAGAAAACAGTGTAAAATTGCGAAAAAATAAAATAAAAATAAATAATAAAACTCCGAAATGTTTTATCAGATAAATTTATTTTTTCATTAAAAAAATCAAATTTTGTTCATCAGATATATATTTTTTTATTAAGCTTAAAAAACTACATCAATCGCCGCAAACCGCGTGAAAATTGGTTGATTCATTTAAAAGTTATAGCAGTTTGAAGATTGAAAAAATACGTGTTTCATCAAACTTTTATTAGACTTTTTTTATAATCCAACGCGTTTCCAGCCAAAATACAAATTTTAAAAAAATCTCACGTGAGATTTGGGGTGGGGGGAGGGAGTTGAGGAAAATCTCACGAAATCTCACCAGAGGGGGAGGGGGGATCAAAAAATCCTGAAAAAAGCCTCACGTAATTTATGGACGCCCCCTTATAGGATCACTCGTGTGTCTATCCCTACGTTGTCACAGCCAATTTTCTAAAAAACTACTGAACTAATATTCGGTACACATATGCAAACCTGCACACGCCTGCGAAGAAACTCGCAGGTTGTGTGTGAAGTCGACCAACCCGCACTGGGCCCGCGTGGTCGACTAAGGCCTAATCTCCCTGATTCAGGGTAGGCTCGAGCCCCTCGGTGGGGACGTATATGAGCTGATATAATAATGTAAATCGGTGACGCAAAGATGGACGTGCAACGAAAATAAATTAATTTTATCTACTCTGTAAAGTTCGAATTATAAACTTCATAACGAATTTATATTGGCATACTTTATAAACACAATACCGAAATTTAAAAAAAACACTTTATAACATTATTTCTTTAACAAAATAATGTTATAAAGTATTTTTTCCATTGCGATACACGTTAATCCAAAAAGTTAAATCACCAACGAAGTTCCATGCGGTTCGCGCCATTTTTAAATCATTACAAAAAGTTTTCATTCCAATATTTACTTGTCTGTGACAGCGCACGCTTTAACGCATGCGCGGTGATGTGCTGGGATTTGGCGCTATGACAAATTTTGTTGTGGGTACTGAATTTCGTGGGAATTTTTTTATTACTCTTTTAACTTTGATCTTTGTTGTTTAGTTGATTCAATCCCAATGTATGAGATTAGATAAAGTAGTGTATGAAACTGCACATAACTACTCGTAGGTATTAAACAGTTTCTTAAACTACTATTAAACATAAGGGCCGCTTTTGGTGGGTAAATTAGAAAATTTAAAAAGTTTTGCTAACTATATCAAATGAAAGAGCTTGTTGTAAGAATCTCATATACAGGGTGACTGGTAAGTAGTGCAAATCCTTTTAAGGGGCTATAGATCAGTTAATTTGCAACAAATTAAACCATATAACACCTTATGCAAAAGTGACCCATTTTTGAGATATTGCAGTTTAATATTTTTTATAAAAAATCCCAAGTGTTATATTATCTAAACATCAATAAAACGAAAACAAGTAATTACCGTTCGTATTTTTATTGGTTTTTACTTCGTTACATTCTAAATGATAAATTAGAGTCGATAGGTTGTAATTTTTTTCATAAATGTGGACACAATGCTTCAAAATTTTTAAAAAAAGCAAGTATAAAACAAAAAATCTTAATACAATTTTATATGCATGTTAACTTAAAAACATCTACAACTACATATTACTATCTTTCAGAGGAGGTTTAAAAAATTAACATATCTGTTAGAATTACCAAAATATCACCAATACAATAGGAGTAGGTAGCAAAATAAAACGGGGGAAGTCACTTTGAGAATGACATTTAAATAACGTACCTCTCACTCATTTTTCAAAATTTGAAATAATTTAGTTTTGAACTTATGTAATAAAAGAAAAAAACGGAGTACTAGGCATTTATCAGTAGCCACTGACTTAGTATGTACCTACCGGGTACGTAGGTTGCGAAAATTTATTTTGCTACCTACTCCTATTGTATTGGTGATATTTTGGTAATTATAACAGATATGTTAATTTTTTATACCTCGTCTGAAAGATAGTAAAATTTAAATGTTATTAAATTAACATGCAAATAAAATTGTATTAAGATTTTTTGTTTTTTACTTGCTTTTTTATGCAATGTTTTCGTTAAATTATTGTGTCCACATTTATGAAAAAAAATATCATTTAGAATGTATCGAAGTTTAAAGCAATAAAAAATACGAACGGTAATTATTTTTTTTCGTTTTATTGATATTTAGATATATAACACTTGGGATTTATTATAAAACATCTTAAAACTGCAATATCTCAAAAATGGGTCACTTTTGCATGAGGTGTTATATGGTTTAATTTGTTGCAAATGAACAGCCCCTTAAAAAGATTTGCTCTACTTACCAGTCACCCTGTATATATATATGCACAGATTACAGGAAAATCTATGAAAAAATCGAAATTCCTTGCGTTCCCACAGGACGAATCAAATTTCCAATGTCCAGAATAAGTTAAAACCCCTATTTACCTAGAGTATAGTATGTTCTGAGAGGTCTTGTTCAGTTGGTTGTTAAGGTTTTGGTGCGGAACCCTGTTTGTGTGACCCCCAGTCGCACTTGGCCGTTTTTATGTTATCTACACGCAACACATCCATACAACGGAGTTGTACAGTGGATCCTAAAGTGAGTGTAATATTTTTTTGTAAACTAACTACAGTTCATTGGGGAAAGTTTTTTTTTATCCACATATGGTAAGCCCTTGACATCATCTCAACTGATAGTAAGTGACGCTAAGTTGATCAGTATGATATGATATTATATAGGGGTATTATTACGTTAGTACTAATGTTCTTTTATATATGAAAATTAATTTCTATTTTCCTTAGTCATAGCATCTCGCGTGAACGGCTGGACCGATTTCGCTAATTCTTTTTTTGTTGAGTTCGTTATTGTCATTGTTCTTATGTAGGGTAAGGTAGCGTAGTGTATGAAAGGGAAGCGTAGTGTATGGTAGTGTAGTGTAAGGTAGGGTAGGGTAGGGTAGTCTAGTGTAGTGTTATGTAGTGTAGGGTAGAGTAGGGTAGGCTGTGTAGTCTAGTGTAAGGTGGTACGAAGTTCGCCGGGACAGGTAGTATATATACTATGGTATTGTGAAAATGGTCTTATTTTTTCCGTTTTATATTAGTGCATTAAAAACTAATTACAAACATCGATATGTGTCTCCTCAATATATTTACAAAGTTTGGATTCAATACGGCAAGTAGTTTTTGTATTAAAGCGGAACTACGTTTGTATGGAAACTCGAGCCTCCTGGCGGCCCTTAAAAAGATCTACAAAAAATCCGCGATGGTCTGTCTCTTATACCCACAATAACCATTTTTTATCCGCGCACCACTCACCCTCAAACACAGTCATAAAAACGATGTTCACGCGGGCGAAGCCGAGGGGAAAAGCTAGTAATATTATAAAGAGAAAAGATTTGATCGTTTGTTTGTTTTGAATAGGCTCCGAAACTACTGGACCGTTTTGAAAAATTCTTTCACTGTTGGGAAGCTACACTATCCGCGGTTGCTATAGGCTATATTATATTTTAAAAAAAATTAGGGATACTTACTAAAACTCAAATAATGTAACCCAAAGTGTACAAAATTACCTAAAATTCCGGCAATATCTACAAAAATTAGTGTAGTGTGTGTAGTGTGAAACGCAAAAGGTTCGTTTCAAAGTAATTCTCCTTGCTTTTAGTTTCATGACTAAATTCTCTTTGGTTTTGTTCGTAGATGAAAATTTGATTTTGAAGTGATTGTTACCTTTTGACAATTACAGAAAAAATAAATGATGACCGTGAAAACTAGTGGTGTTTATGGATGTAGCGAAAATATAAGAAATTGAGGTTAAATGAAATAAAAGCAATTATGTTTTCGCCACATTATACGTAGGATTTGGAATCATAGCCTAAATATGAATTTTCGGAAAGAAAACATTTGTGGGGTAATTTAGAACACATTTATTTAATAAAAACAAAAGGGTAAATTGGTTTAAAAAAGGATGATCGTGTTAATACCGATAAGGTATATCGTTTAAATCGTAACTATACCTACGAACATAAGATTTGGTTATTAAAATTAAATCGACTTTAATTAAATTCAATTCAATTAAATGCCGGACAGGCAACGATCGTCGCTTCCCCAGTAGCTATTCAAATAAACAAGCAAGAAAAATATGAAAATAGAATTTCAACTAAATTTAAGTTTGGAATTACCACAAAACTCCAATTAATTTATGATACCAAATCCTACGAATAATGTGGCGAAAACATAACTGCTTTTATTAAACGACTTCAAAAAAGGAGTAGGGTTTCTCAATTCGACCGTACATTTTTTTATGTTTGTTCGCGGATAACTTCGTCGTTTATGAACCGATTTTGATGTTTTTTTTTTTGTTGGAAAGAAGATATCCCAAGAGTGGTATCATGATAAGGAAACTAAGATCTGATGATGAGATCCCAGGGAAATCGAGGGCAACCCTCAAATTTTATAGGCACGTATTACGTGTTTCATATGTTTTCTAAAGCTATTAAAGTATTTGCGTCTGGCAGTTATCATTTCATGATGATGAGCTGATGAAGAAAGGTACAACTCGTTAACAGTTAGAAGTTAGAGGATATTTTTTTAAATATAGATAGATACGTAGCTAAGCATAGACCGATACTTGTATTCTTTCAGGTTATTCAGATGAGCTGATGATGGACGATTTAACTCCTTAACTTTCATGCTGCCGAGATGATGATGGAAGCCACAGGATTCTGTACTTTTTAATGAAACACATGCATTAAGATTTGTGGAGTCCTATTAGCGAGTAGGTGATTGGGTTTTCCGTTGTTAGATAGATAGAATTATCACTAAAAATAAAGAAAATAAAAATAAGTTTAAAAAACTGAAAACCGACTTCAGAATAAAATTTACTCAAAAGTATGAAATAATTTTAATATACTTAATTACACGACATTAACCAACAATCTCGAAATCAAAGGTGGGTACGAATTAAATTTGGGTCTTAAATTTTTTTTGAGGTCTGTGTCAGCAAATCATTGAATCTAAAACATTTGATACGTAAGTAGTAGTTGTGTGCTGATTCCGGCCTCAAAAAAAAATTAAGACCCTAATTTAATTCGTACCCACCTTTGATTTCGTTATTGTTGGTTAATGTCGTGTAATTAAGTATAATAATATTATTTCATACTTATGAGTAAATTTTATTTTGAAGTCGGTTTTCAGTTTTTTAAAACTTTTTTTTTCATTTAACCTCAATTTCTTTTATTTTCGCTACAAGTGGTAGTGTAGTGGTAGTATAGTGGTAGTGTAGTAGTAGTGTAATGGTAGTGTAGTGGTAGTATAGTGGTAGTGTAGTAGTAGTGTAATGGTAGTGTAGTGGTAGTTTAGTGGTAGTGTACTGGTAGTGTAGTGGTAGCGTAGTGGTAGCGTAGTGGTAGCGTAGTGGTAGCGTAGTGGTAGCGTAGTGGTAGCGTAGTGGTAGCCTAGTGGTAGCCTAGTGGTAGCCTAGTGGTAGCTTAGTGGTAGCGTAGTGGTAGCGTAGTGGTAGTGTAGTGGTAGTGTAGTGATAGTATATTGGTAGTGTCGTGGTAGTGTAGTGTAGTGGTAGTGGTAGTGTAGTGGTAGTGGTAGTGTAGTGGTAGTGTAGTGGTAGGGTAGTGGTAGTGTAGTGGTAGTGTATTGGTAGTGTAGTGATAGTGTAGTGTAGTGGTGGTGTAGTGGTATCGTAATGGTAGTGTAGTTGTAGTGTTGTGGTAGTGTAGTAGTAGTGTATTGGTAGTGTAGTGGTAATGAATGTAGGGGTAGTTTAGTGGTAGTGTAGTGGTAGTGGTAGTGATAGTGGTGTGTAGTGGTAGTGTAGTGGAAGTGGTAGTTTAGTGGTATTGGTAGTGGTAGTGGTAGTAGTAGTGGTAGTGTAGTGGTAATGTAGTTGTAGTGGTAGTGTAGTGGTAGTGTAGTGGTAGTGGTAGTTTAGTGGTAGTGTAGTGGTAGTGTAGTAGTAGTGTAGTGGTAGTGTAGTGGTAATGTAGTGGTAGTATAGTAGTAGTGTAATGGTAGTGTAGTGTTAGTGTAGTTATAGTGTAGTGGTAGTGTTGAGTAGTGTAGTGGTAGTGTTGTGGTAGTGTAGTGGAAGTGGTAGAGGAAGTGGTAGTGGTATTGGTATTGGTAGTGGTAGTGGTAGTGGTAGTGGTAGTGGTAGTGGTAGTGGTAGTGGTAGTGGTAGTGGTAGTGGTAGTGGTAGTGTAGTAGTAGCGTTAGCGGCAGTGTAGTGTAATGTAGTATAATGGGAGTTGGCACGAAGTTCGCCGGGACAGCTGGTGTGAAATATAATAACAAATACGACAGTGATAAGGCGTAACAGCGTCATGTTACAACGTGTTTAGTGGGTGATCTTTGATTCTATGATTAATTTGCCACTCGAAGAGAATATGAGCGGTTTTTACCACAAATATCACGGAATATCTAATCTAAGCACGTGCCAGCACTCTGCTCATGCTCGAAGGCATTAATTTCAAAGCACGGAATGTCCGCCCACTCTGAATTAATGTTCGAAAGCACTCAGAACGGTGTTCTTTCCGTTTAGTGTTTCTTTTCGTAACAGTCAAAGAGTTCTTTGTTATTTTATCATTTTTATAATCTTAAATAAGAGACCTCTGCTCCAGCAGCGGGGATTTTATTGGGATGTTATGGATTTTTTTAGGGTTTCGTAGTCAAATTTCACAGCCGTTTTTCTCAAAGATTATTACAGGTACGAAAATGAACTTTGGTATGTTTATACCTATTTGTTACTCCTATAAAGCTACGGAATAAAATCTGAAAAAAATAGGGTGTTTCATACATGAAAAGTGGGGGTGAATTTTTTTGGTCACGTACCCTATCCTATGGGATTTGTTAAATAGATCTTCTGAGACTACTGAGGGTTTGTCAAGATATTTTTCCGCTAAATGATTAGTTTACTAAATATTAAGTTTTTAATAGGCCTTTTTTTAGGGTTCCATAGTTAAAATCAAGGAACACTTATAGCTTTGCCATGTCTGTCCGTCTATTTATCTGTCCGTGGCTTAGCCTATTAGTACCAGAAATCTGTAATTTGGCTTGGGTATACATATCAGTCACGCCGACAAAGTGGTACAACCTCCCCTACATGTGGGGGTGAATTTTTTTTTCGTTGACGTACCCTATTGTGTATAGTTGAATAATTCTTTCAACACTATTGAGGGTTTGCTGGAACCATTTTTAGATATAAACCTTTAACTGCAAATTTTTGCTAGAGTCAAGTGTCCTCCCCGCCTCCCCCGTCCCCTCTAAATCGCTATTTTAGGACATCTAAAAAAAAGTATAATATTAGTATTTTAAAGGAAAACTACACTAAGGCTAAGTAGGTTTTCATAGTTTAGGAGTAACGGTCGACCAACTTAAGATGTGCAGTAGGATTTCTAAAAAAAAAACATTGAAATTCCATACAAATTTTTCTATTACCAACTACAAATATAATTTTGTTTTTTTTTAAATAGTATATATTTATTTTTTGAAAAAACTACGGAACCCTTATTTCGCGAGTCCGACTCGCACTTGCCCGGTTTTATAGTTACATGTTGCCACCCCCTACCAGCGAACCGCCATTGCAGAAAATCTGAAAAGTATTGGAAGTAGTTTTTTCACATACTTTTTTTTTCATTTTAGGCTTTTTTTAGTTTAGGAGTAATAGTCGACCGTAGTAATGTTTAGTATTTGGTCGAACAACTTAAGACGTGCATTGGATTTATAAAAACCGACCAAGTGTGAGTCAGTAACGCACACAAAGATGATAGATGGCGATAGTACAAAGGGTTCCGTCCGTACCATCATACTAGATGGCGCTAGTTTCTTCACGTTTAAAAAGAAACACGTTTTTTATATGGATACTTTCACTTTTTCTAATCTATAATAAAATACATGTTCTTTTTGAAACATGAAGAATATAGCGCCATCTAGTATGATGCTTTTGAAACATGAAACTAGCTCCATCTAGTATGATGGTACGGAATCATTATGTGTGCGGTTCTGACTCGTACTTGGCCAGTTTTTTAAGAAGGCATTGATTGCTTCGATCACTCACTTTTTACATAGAAAACAAATTGTTGTAATGAAACACTTTTTGTAATAATAAACTTGTTTTTTGTAATGACTCCTTTCAATAAGTAGTGTTAGTGCTCTTGTACTTAGACACTCCGCTGATTAATGGGTAGGTATCAAAACTTTACATAAAAGATGTCCGAAAGAGCGTGAAAAGTTAATTAAAATTAAATACTCCTTAGTTGATCAGTTGCTCTGTCTTAACTCCCCTCCCCTACTTAACAATTTCTTCTTCTTACCTAGTCCCTGAATGCTGAGGATCGCGACCGCAAGTGAGATCACTCCACTCGCTGCGGTTGAAGGCGCTGTAGAATGCCTTCTGGATGTTCCCGTCCACACTTTTCCTTCTGAACTCCCCTCCCCTACTTAACAATTTCTTCTTCCTTCCTAGTCTTTGAATGCTGAGGATCGCGACCGCAAGTGAGATCACTTCCATCCGCTGCGGTTGAAGGCGCTGTGGACTGCCATCTGGATGTTCCCGTCCACACTTTTCCTTCTGAACTCCCCTCCCCTACTTAACAATTTCTTCTTCTTACCTAGTCCCTGAATGCTGAGGATCGCGACCGCAATTGAGATCACTCCACTCGCTGCGGTTGAAGGCGCTGTAGACTGCCTTCTGGATGTTCCCGTCCACACTTTTCCTTCTGAACTCCCCTCCCCTACTTAACAATTTCTTCTTCTTTCGTAGTCTTTGAATGCTGAGGATCGCGACCGCAAGTGAGATCACTTCCATCCGCTGCGGTTGAAGGCGCTGTGGACTGCCATCTGGATGTTCCCGTCCACACTTTTCCTTCTGAACTCCCCTCCCCTACTTAACAATTTCTTCTTCTTTTCTAGTCCCTGAATGCTGAGGATCGCGACTGCAAGTGAGATCACTCCATCCGCTGCGGTTGAAGGCGCTGTGGACTGCCTTCTGGATGTCCCCGTCCACACTTTTCTTTCTGAACTCCCCTCCCCTACTTATCAATTTCTTATTCTTTTCTGGTCCCTTAATGCTGAGGATCGCGACCGCAAGTGAGATCACTCCATCCGCTGCAGTTGAAGGCGCTGTGAACTGCCTTCTGGATGTTCCCATCCACATTTCCCTTAACAGCGTCTACACATAAGGAAGGTACTCTGCAACTGGCGCGTTTGCCCTCCTTCTGGTCTATGATGGTCAATTAAGGAGTTAACTTACAAGATAAAAATATCATCTGTCATCATCATCATGCATGCTGGACAAAGGCCTCCCCCAAGGATTTCCACGACGACAGGACCCGCGCTACCCGCATTATCTATAATAATAAGCAATAAATGAGAAGGTAAAATTTGTATATTCGTAGTATGTAGGAGATATTCGAAACTACTCATTCTGAAAAAAACCCCGTTCACTCTCAATAACCACGGGGACGAAGCCGCGGGCTGTTGTACTGGTATAAACGAATCCAGTACATTTTTTACAAGATGAGAATATCATCATATCAGCCTACGTACGTTCACTACTGGACATAGGCCTCCCCCAAGGATTTTCATGACGACCGGTTCTGCGCTGCCCGCATTCAGCGGTTTCCCGCGACCTTAACCAGATCATCGGTCCACCGAGTGAACGGCCTACCTACGCTACATTTTCCGGTGTGCGGTCGCCACTCGAGAACTTTACTACCCCAACGGCCATCAGTCTGTTCTACGAGCTAGGTGCCAAGCATTATATGAAGAGGTAAAATTTGTATGTAGGAGATATTCGAAAGTACTCATTCTGAAAAAAACCTGTTTACTCTCAATAACCACAAGATGAAAATATATTACTGGTATAAACGAATCTAGTTCATTATGAAGATCATTGGCTCATGTAAACAACTATGACGTCATTTGGCAGCCTGTAGATTTCCCATCTAGTTGGGGGGTGATGACCCCTTTTCAGAGCTCTGCAATGTAATACAAACAATTCAGGCTGAGAAGGTTTATCGCTAGATAGTTGTTTTCGCAGCAATTGATGAAAATTGAAACCTCCCACAATACCCACAGAACTAATAGTTTGCTGAAGGTCTAGACAGGTTGCTTAAGGTCTAGACAGGTATGTTAGAGGTAGGTATGATAGGTATGCGGTGTATCGACGACCTGGTGAAGATCGCGGGAAGCCGATGGATGCGGGCAGTGCAGGACCGGTCGTCGTGGAAATCCTTGGGAGGGGTCTTTGTCCAGCAGTGGACGATTTTCGGCTGATATGATGATGAGACAGGTATATGTTGTACACTATGATATTCGCACACCTGGAGCGAATGAATCCGTCCGTGTAAAAATCAGTTTGTCTCGCTGGGGACGTATACGAGCTGATATGATGATACAGTATGGACACTCCCTGCCGCTCTCTAGATTCCGAACTCACCCCCTCGTCACCCAGGTTGATACAGATTGGTTTAAGTTTTTTTTTTTTTTTTCTGGGACAAATCACACATAGTCATCTGGCCCCAAAGTAGGATTCCCTGTGTTATGGGAACCAGAGACTGATATAAATACTTATATACGTTTAAATACATGCATATATAGATATTTAACACCCAGAAACAGAGCAAACAAATCTGTTCATCACACAAATGCTTGCCCTGGGTGGGGATCGAACCCACAACTCTCGGATCAGCAGTCAAGAGCAGTAAACCACTGAGCCAACGAGTCAGACAAAACGTATAGAAACGTATAGTTTGGTTCTCGAACGTATAGAATTTCGCCGTGATTTCATTTGTTTCGTCATTTGTTTTAGAAATGTCATTTCACGCCCGATGTATAAAGTGTCCGGGGTGTGCCTTTGTCCAACAGTAGACTTCTTTCTACTGATATGATGATGATGATGATGATGAATAATCAAATGCCGTGCAATAGTCTCGCAAAAGCTCGATTTTTTTTTATTAAAAATTTTTGTGTATTTAAATTGATTAGACCGATTTGATTCTTTTTTGTTATGTTCGTAATTGTCAGGACAAGGTTTTCTATACAGTGTGTAATGAAATTGGTGTAGGACCCGTTAGCTGTTAACTCATAATACTGAATAACTTTCCCAAAGGAACCCAAAGTCAATTCTCAAAAAAAATTAGACCCTCCATACAAAAACGCACAAAATTAATCGATTTGTAAGAATAGGTATTTTTTGGGGATTTCAAACAATTTTTTTCAGTATGATGAGTAAAAGCCCCAGACCTATACCAATTTTGTTACACCCTCTATCATCATATCAGCTCATATACGTCCCCACCGAGGGGCACGAGCCTACCCTGAATTAAGGCGATCGGGCCTTAGTCGACCACGCGGGCCCAGTGCGGATTGGTCGACTTCACACACAACCTTCGAGTTTCTTCGCAGGTGTGTGCAGGTTTCCTCACGATGTTTTCCTTCACCGTTAAAGCAATCGTTGAGTATAATATGTACGTAAGTTCCGAAAAACTCATTGGTACATTGGCCGTCCAGATTTGAACCCGGCACGTCGTTACCGGTTGAGCCACCGACGCTTCTGACACCCTCTATACTATAATAAAAATAAAATGAAAAAAATATGCTAGTACATAGCTTACAAAATTACACCATGGGTGAAGATTTAACTCTAATAATTAAAAACGCTAAACACGTTAAAAAATCGACTTCCATCGCAACAACTTAGTACATTTTCCATTATTATTTTTGGTTTTTGTGAATTTTCTAATAAAGTACACTTTGATATAATATATATGGGACCACACGGGAAGCACTAGCTTTCAAATAAAAAAAGAATCATAAAAATCGGTTCACCCAGTCAAAAGTTCTGAGGTAACACACATAAAAAAAACATAGAGACGACATTGAGAACGACATTGAGAACCTCCTCCTTTTTGGAATTCGCTTGAAAAGGGAAAAATCCTGTGTTATAGGCTAGGTAACAACGCTCAATGTTCATCCCTCCAAATCCACATAAGAACTTAGTATGTAATAAGTCCTTGTAGCACAACAATTTTAACAAAGTTTAAAAAAATATTTAAAACAAACTTAAAACAATAAAAACCCTCTGATCCGTTTGTGGCTCGCGCACCGTGCACCCTCTAGTATTGAAAAAAAATAACACCACGGAACTTCAAATTAACTATTTCTAAATAAAAGGTAAAGCCCACGCAATTTTAACTTGTTTCCTGGGAGTTAAAACAAACTGTACATTTTAAGCAAAAAAAATGAAATAAATATGTATTTTTTAATTTTTACCTCAAAGCAATAAAAAGCTAATTATTATTATTACAGCTCATATACGTCCCCACCGAGGGGCTCGAGCCTACCCTGAATCAGGGCGATTAGGCCTTAGTCGACCACGCGGGCCCAGTGCGGGTTGGTCGACTTCACACACAACCTTCGAGTTTCTTCGCAGGCGTGTGCAGGTTTCCTCACGATGTTTTCCTTCACCGTTAAAGCAATCGGTAAGTATGTACGTAAGTTTTTTAAAAACTCATTGGTACATTAGCCGTCCAGATTTCAACCCGGTACCTCTGGTTAGATGGACCGAGTCGTTACCGGTTGAGCCACCGACGCAAAAAAGCTAATACCTAAACAATATAAAGACGCCTGCATTAAACACTCTACATACATACATACATACATACATACATACACACATATATACATACACACACATACATACACACACACATACATACACATACATACATACATACATACATACCCTCCTTTTTGGGTAGTCGAGTAAAAAAGGTATCATTCATGTGTATTGATCGGCAGGTATAAATAAACCGGATTCAAAATAAAAGGTATTGAGTATAATTTGTTTTTAATAGAGCTCAGGTGAATTTAATTTAGAGAACAATGAACAAATGAGCTCTTCGGACGCTATTCATCATTGTCGAGTTTGTATTTATTACGTAGTTTATCTCTCCGGCTGTGACACAAAAGCACCACTACAAATACGGAGTACCTTTCAAAGAAATTGATATATTAAACGCTTTGAATTTGGGCTATAGATACATTTTATAACCATGTATTTTAACACGCTTATATTAGCTTCAATTGTATGTATGTTTGTTTGTATGTATGTATGTTTGTCATCATCATCATCATCATCATATCAGCCGGAAACCGTACAGTGCTGGACAAAGGCCTCCCCCAAGGATTTCCACGACGACCGGTCCTGCGCAGCCCGCATCCATCGGCTTCCGCGATCTTCACCAGGTCGTCGGTCCACCGCGTGGGAGGCTTGCCTATGCTACGTTTTCCGGTGCGCGGTCGCCACTCGAGAACTTTACTTCCCCATCGGCCATCTGTTCTACGAGCTATGTGCCCTGCCTACTGCCACTTCAGTTTAGCGATTCTGTAAGCTATGTCGGTTACTTTTCTGATTCGATCACGCAGAGAAAATGTATGTTTGTAACCGACTCCTTTGCATTCGATTTTGACCCACTTTGAATGGACATATTTAATTCAAACTTTGTACATTTATCAAGAATCAGTGACAATACAATAATTTCGTAAGTTTATCTCATTCTCCTGAACTAAAAAACTGAAAAATAAATATAGTTTAAAAAAACTTAAAAAACACGGTTTTAAAGCACATCAAACTAAAAAGTTAAAAATAATTTAAAAAAAAGCTTGGAACGTTTTGTGCCATATTTTTCGTATATCGAGCAACCCACGCTCTTTTCACAATAATACTAGTATTTTTCGTTCATTATTATTTTCAGCTTATATGTATTAAGAATTATTTTTCACTTTTTAATTTGATGTGCTTTAAAAGCGTGTTTTTTTGTTTTTTTAAACAATATTTATTTTTTATAGATAGGTATTTATTTATGAACTTTCTTTTTGTATCCAAACTTTGAACTCATTTGATAATACAATTTCGTACCGCTTGACTACTGTCTTCTCCCTGCTCTACCCCTCGCTGCAGCAGAGAGGTTTCGAGTTCTCATCTTGGAGGCGGACCGACATGGTGGCGTTTTCGTCTGTTTTCGTACATAATAATATTCATATTCATATTCTTTATATAATATGTCAGGGTAAATGTGATTAAGCCCGCTTCCATCTTCGGCAACATCGTCACTTACCACCAGGTGAGATGATGTCAAGGGTTTACCAATTATGAATAAAAAAAATTAAAAAAATTAAAATTGTTAATTTTATTCACAATCGCTTAACGAAAATAGTCCCATAAAGTATGTAGTATTAACGTAATGCCTACTTTTCAAGCGACTTAGGAGGCGAAAAAGGAGGAGGTTCTCAATTCGTCTTTTTTTGGTTGTTTTTTTTTGTGTGTTACCTCATAACTTTTGACTGGGTGAACGGATTTTTATGATTCTTTTTTTATTTGAAAGCTTGTGCTTCTCGTGTGGTCCAATATAAATTTTATCAAAATCGGTGTAGTACTTTATTATAAAATTAACAAAACCAAAAAAAATAATGCTAAAATGTACTAAGTTGTTGCGATGGAAGTCGGTTTTTTTAACGTGTTTAGCGTTTTCAATTATCTTATCGTGTCCGTTATATTTTCTTATCATTGAATTGGCTACAAAGTAGACTGACCCGCTAGTAGACTGATCAGGTTCTGCCTGCTGGATCGTAGTTCGTGGGTTCGATCCCCACCCTGGGCAAGTGACAAACACGTTTGTTTGCTCTGTGTCTGGGTGTTTTAGTACCTATATATGTTTGTATTTAAACGTAGGTATTCAAGTATCGTAGGTATATATGTCTCTGGTTCCCACAATAGACGGTATTAACACTCTCACCGCCATCTATGTATTGAATTTTCCAGTACAGCAAGCCATGCGGGCCGCCAGCGACCCTCGCGGTTGCTATCTTAGCAAGCCACTGTGGAAAATCTGTAACGAGTGTCGCAGGCCGTACGGGAGGCCGGCGGGCTCACTGGTTGTCTTTAATCTTTAAATATTTTGACTGATTTAGGCGCGAAAGTTACGGTGCGCCGGCGACCCGTATGGCCCGACAAGCCCGCTCAGCGCAACTTAAGGTGGCTTGCAATACTTGAAATCTCACGACCTGCCGGCGGACCGCATGGCGGTGAGAGTGTTAAAAGACTTTTGAAGGTCGGGCTTATACAGTTAGACAGTTTTTAGACCGTACATCCAACGAGTGACCTACGGGAGCCTTTTACTAAGCCTCCGCTGTCTGTCCGTCTGTCAACGTGCTGTATTTCATAAACCGTAATAGGTAGACCGTTGGAATTTTCACAAAATGTGTATTTCTGTTACCGCTATAACTACAAGCGTCGGTGGCTCAACCGGTAACGACTCGGTCCATCTAACCAGAGGTACCGGCTTCAAATCTGGACGGCCAATGTACCAATGAGTTTTTCAAAAAACTTACGTACATATCATTACCGATTGCTTTAACGGTGAAAGAAAACATCGTGAGGAAACCTGCACAGGCCTGCGAAGAAACTCGAAGGTTGTGTGTGAAGTCGACCAACCCGCACTGGGCTAGCGTGGTCGACTAAGGCCTAATCGCCCTGATTCAGGGTAGGCTCGAGCCCCTCGGTGGGGACGTATATGAGCTGATATAATAATAAAAAATAAATATAACTACATATTATGATAATATAAGATAAGGGGGTTTTCATACAAAAAAGTGTTTTATAAGTCTTTAAAATTATTTTTGATTTAGCTCTATCGTGAAAATGTGTTACATACAAGCGTGAAACTTGGTGTGATTATAGTACTAATACTGAAATAAAACAACAAATAACAAAAAGTAGCCAAGAGCACACTCCGGACACTGCATACAAACGGTCATGAAATGACATTTCTAAAACAAATGACAGAGCAAACAAAATCACGCCGAAATCCTATACGTTCGAGAATCAAACTGTAACCAATTTGAATTAATCTGGGAGTGAGGTCGCAATTTCAGTAGGGCAGTAAAGTTCTCGAGTGGCGACCACGCACCGGAAAGCGTAGTGTAGGCAGGCCTCCCACTCGGTGGACCGATGACCTGGTGAAGGTCGCGGGAAGCCGCTGGATGCGGGCAGCGCAGAACCGGTCGTCGTGGAGATCCTTGGGGGAGGCCTATGTCCAGCAGTGGACTTCCTTCGGCTGATATGATGAGGTCGCAATTTAGAGAGCGGCAGGGAGTGTCCATATTGTATGTTAGTACTAATATATGCTGGCACTTGCTCATGTAACTAAACTTAATTAAAGTAATTAATGAACAAAAGATTTTGTAATTTAATTCATACTTGCCTATTTAACTGCTATGTTGTTCACTTTTGCACGACTTATATTGTTTTCAATTATTGACAACTCCTTTATTCAACAGAGGAAATGGCTGTTCCTCATGATCCACCCAGGTAGCGACATCAGGGAGAACACAAGGATCAACACCTTGTAATCATCATCATATTAACCGCAAGACGTCCACTGCTGGACAAAGGCCTCCACTAAGGATTTCCACAACACCATTATATCAGCTCATATACGTCCCCACCGAGGGGCTCGAGCCTACCCTGAATTAGGGCGATCAGGCCTTAGTCGATCACACGGGCCCAGTGCGGGTTGGTTGACTTCACACACAACCTGCGAGTTTCTTCGCAGGCGTGTTCAGGTTTCCTCACGATGTTTTCCTTCACCGTAAGAGCGTCGGATAAACGTATATACATAAGAAATCTAAATTCGAAATCACATTGGTACGTGGCAGGATTCGAACCACGACCTCTCGGACAGAAGGCGGCGGCCCTAGCCGTTGCGCCACCGACGCTCTACACTTTACACCTTGTTAGAACAAAAGTATATGCAGCGTCCACCAAAGCTCCATAGCTCAAAGCGTCTGGCTAACGTCGAGTCAAAAGTTGCATTGAATGAAGGGGTCTGGTCTGGCGCCACACTGTCGTAGTCGGCGGGCGCGAGGCTTGTCTCTGACACAGATCTGTTTCCTGTTGGTCTAGCATTCCAGCATTCCAATGACCCCGTCTATCTTTGTGAGACTCACATTACACCCGAATGTAGCTTGATGTGCTGGCCTGTGTACCTACTTCATTATACAGATTGAATTCATTGTAGTATATAGGCACACCCTAGACACTTCATACAACGGGCCAGAAATTACATTTCAAAAAAATGAATGACGGAACAAACAAAATGGCGGCGAAATCCTATACGTTCGACAACCAAACTGTAACCAATCTGTATCAATCTGGATGACGAGGGGGTGAGGTCGCAATCTAGAGAGCGGCAGGGAGTGTCCATACCGTATGTTAGTACTAATATATCCTTTTTTATGTCTATATATAGATTAGTATATACTTTGATATAGATATACGGTACCAACCCATTATGTCCCCATTAATGGGGCCTTACTGGGGCATGGGTTTCTTCCGAATTTTGAAACGTATCGTTTTTACCGTCGAGCGACGAAGCAGTGATAAAATTGTTCAAAAAAAACCTTAATCTTAAATACTAATATTGTGTTAGTGTGTATGATCGTATCTTCGATTTGCAGGGAAATTTTAAGCCGATTTTGATAAGATTTGGCACTTAGTTATTTAATAAATAATTTTTTTGGATTATTTCTTTCCAAAAATTAAAGGTACATACAAAAAAAGGAAAAAAAATATTTTACAAAAATGACACTAAAGATGTTTTCAACACTTTTGTCAACCACAATACTTTAAAACCAGAAATACAAAACAAACCTTGAATTATTTTTTCTCCAAAATGGCGCTATGTCAAATTTACGTAATCGGCAAGTTTTACAAGCGTCTATAATAATATATTATCATATATTACAATATACGAGTAAAACTCATTCCACACAAACGAGTAACATAACATTTGCCTATCTAGGTAGTTAGTACCTGCACGTAAACCTCTGAAATTCATTCCCAGGAAATCGCAGGTAAATAAATCCCGAATACCTACTTACTTACTTACTATCTTTCCATTGTAAGCTTTACTTTACCAGGAATTGGAGTTTATAATGTTATTCAGTTTTTAGGGTCCCGTACAAAGATTCTTTAGTTTCGCCATGTCCGTCCGTCTGTCTGCCCGCGGCTTAGCTCAGAGACTCATAGTACTAGAAAGCTGTAATTTAATATTAGGTATACATTTTAAAATACACAGCTCGTAGAACAGATGGCCGTTGGGGCAATAAAGTTCTCGAGTGGCGACCCCGCACCGGAAAACGTACCTACGCTACGTTTTCCGGTGCGGGGTCGCCACTCGAGAACTTTACCACCCACTTGGTGTACCGATGACCTGGTGAAGGTCGCGGAAAGCCGCTGGATGCGGGCAGCGCAGAACCGGTCGTCATGAAAATCCTATGTCCAGCAGTGGACGTCCGTCGTCTGATATGATGATACATTTTAATCACAACGACAAAAATGAAAATAAAATGAAATATCATAAAAAAATAGGGTAGGCACCTCCCCTACACGTGAAATGGGAATGATTTTATTCTCGTCTATCCTATGGTGTGCGGTGTCGTTAGATAGTCCGTTTAAAAATATTGCGGGTGTGTAAAAACCATTTTTCGAATCAGAGATCCGTTTGCGAAATATATTAAATTTTTAACTGCTAATTTAGTTAGAGTCAAATTTTCGTGCCTCCCTGCCAGCTTAAGTGCTGTTTCAGTAAATCTGAAAAAAAAATATATAGTATGACATATAATTAATTTACAAGAAAAAATATCTTATTCTTAGTTTAAGAGTAATAATTATAGTCAACCACCTTAAAATTTGTACTTGGATTTGTAAAAAGTTAATAGATTTTCAATACAGAATGCTGTAGTTTAACTGCAAATTATTTATTTTTTTTAAATACATATCGGAGCGCTAGGTGGCGGCCACCTTCCCTGTTTTAAATTGATTATCAGAACGTAAAATGATGGCGCTACTACTGCGACCATACTTTATACGGTTAGCTTGGGTGTGGTCGGTGCGAGCCTGGAGTCCAGTTTTATTTGGTATCCTTGTTTATATTAGCCAATCAGAATCGTTTTGACTATCGAATACCTAGATCTACAGTTAGGCAACCTAAGGAGGCGACGATCGAGGCGCCAATAGGGATGACGAATGCTAGTCATCTGATTTACTTTTCATTATCTGTCAAAAACGACATTTTGTTCTAAAAATGTTTGAAACATAGGCGTAACGTCATTGTTTTGCAGCGTCATTTATGTACGCATTTTGTGATTTTGATGAATCAAAAATCGAAGACTTAATGGAAAAAAAAACGAGTAAGGATTTTCGAAGTTTAAGTAGGAGGGCAATTTAGTGATCAAGAGTTCATAATTTATTTCTGATACTGTCGTCATCCCTATTATTTTATGAGCAGCTAAACTGTCAATTTGGTAAGCCTGCCCCGTGCCGAACTCACCGCGTTTCTGAAAATAATCCGTTTTCATCTGCGTTATCCTGAAGCCTTATGTTTTAAACGTGTGTGAATATTAAATGTACACTCAAGAAGTTCTCGAAGAAGACTTTAGTTTTGAGATCCGGCCAAAACCCTTCTAATAATCTGAAATATACATATATTTATTGAAAATACTTTGGAACGCAACTTTGCGCGTGTCCAGATTCGACCACTTTTTATTATTATTGCGGCTATGCAGAATCCACGATTTTTCCCTCAACAAATAATAAAGAAGAAAATTCAGTTTTTATGAAATTCAAGGTGCTTAACTAAGTGTAATACGACGCGACGGGTAAGATGTAAAAATGTTTATATATAGAAGGTACCATCATATGTATAGTACCGACGTACCGTAAAATAAGTACTACCACGATTTAGAGTAAAAATTTTGTTAAATAGAAGTTACCATAATATTGTACGTACCCTTTTTAACGGTGAAGGAAAACATCGTGAGGAAACCTGCACACGCCTGCGAAGAAACTCGAAGGTTGTGTGTGAAGTCGGCCAACCCGCACTGGGCCCGCGTGGTCGACTGAGGCCTAATCGCCCTGTTTCAGGGTAGGCTCGAGCCCCTCGGTGGGGACATATATGAGCTGTAATGATGATGATGATGTACGTACCCTAAAATAACGACGATTAGATTTGAAAATGATGTTAAATAGAAAGTATCATAAGATTGTACATACCGCAAAACAATACTACGACGATTAAAATTTAAAACAATTGTGTTCGAGGTACCATAAAAACGTAAGTACCGTAAAAAAGTGTAGGTAGGTACTACGGCGAGTAAAATGGAATTAAAATTATATTGTACGTACTGTAGAGATCGTATGTCTCTACATTTCTACACTGTCAACTCCTTTGCTTATTTTCTTGCCAGCGCGAATCGAAAAGTAGTAAATAATAAATAAAAGAAAATAAATAAAAATAAAAAAAAAAGTAAATAATATTAGTTTAAATTTGAATTTGTAAGTCATTCGGAAGCTTTTCGAAACAATAGATATTGATTCTATGGCTGACCGTGAGCCAGGACAGAGGTCCTTTGACTAAAAGTATATTTTTATTATCCGCGCGTCTGGGCTGAGTTCCCTAAAGTCATGGCAAGAAAGTGAGAGGAATCAATGAAGCTATAATAATCAGTCAGCCGACAGAGCCTTCTACCTTTTTTTTACGTATTGAATAAATGATCATCTCTGATGATCTTTTGATACGTATCTGAAACTTTCCTTGTAGTATAGTGAACCAGTTACACCCCCGGCGTCCCGTTGTCGACGTCACAGTACCGTAGAATAAGTACTACGACTATTGAGATGTAAAAAAAAATATAAATAGAAGGTACCATAATATTTTGCGTACGTAAAATAAGTAATCAGACGATTGAGGTTCTCCGTGAACCTCGATTTTCCATACAAACGTATTCCCGCTTTAAGGCGAGGCATTTGTAAAAAAGTTGTCTCTGTTTTTTCCTTTCCGTGTAAAGAGAGTCAAGAAAATAACCACACTTTTGCACTTATTCAATGTTTTACGTTGTTATTTCTCTTAAGACTTTAATTTAAAAACTAAAATTTAGCAGATTCTCTGTAGTACTTAAAAATAAATATCCCCATATAAAAACTATGTGCAAATTTAGAAACTTTATTATTAAACAATTCGTTTTACTTTTTTTTAGACGTTTTAGACCTGTTTTTGGGATTTTTTATTATCGAGTAAAGTACATACTATCGTGTAAAATATTAGCACATTCCTCAGACAATATCCTTAAGTATGTCCAATATTTTTTGGAAGACCTATATTTAGTAGTAATTACCCAAAAAAATTGATCTAGCAAAAGGGTTTCTCCGCTTCTCCGCTGTTGCCTCGCCTATCCAAACTTTGCGAATATATTGAGTACATACATATCGATGTTTATAATTAGTTTTCACCGTAGTATATTGAAACATAACTAAACGAAGGCTTAAATTATTTTTGTGCTGAAAGTTTGAAACTTCTCTTATTTTTCCCGTTCTGAATTAGTACATCGAAAACTTATTACTAACATCGATATGTGTCTACTCAATATATTGGCAAAGTTTGGATTCAATCCGGCAAGTGGTTTTTTTATTAAAGCTGAACTACGTTTGTATGGATGAAAAATGATGTTAAATAGAAGGTACTATACGAATTAAACTATTTACAAACCGTATGACAAGTAGAACAAAATGAATATTTTTAAAAAGAAGGTACTGTTAAAACTTACCATAAAATAAGGATAGCTACTACATCGAGTAATATTTAAAAATATTTTTAAATAGAATTACATTTAAGTTAATATACTACATATTTATAGAATTAATATTTAAAGGCATTTTACGCATTTCAATTTTTTTTTATATATTCCTTTACCTGTAAGAAATTCACTTCATCTCACAAAATGAGAATTACTTAACGAAGACTTTATTAGACGTTTCATGATAATAAATTATGCCTGTAATCCTATACCTTCAGCAAAATGTTTAATCAAATTTTTTTATTAAATAACATTGGTTTTTTCCTCTAATTCAGGGCTTAGATCAAACGTGAGATACTTAGATATAACCTGATGAATTTAGTTTTCGTAATTTCATTTTATAAAAAGAACGGCAGTGCCTCCGCCAAGTTCGAAAAGAAAAAGGCAACACCGGCCGTGGGTTATGTATATTACACGAACAAATCATAGCTACGGAACTTCAAATATAAAATATAAATTTTAGACTTCTCCAAATAACAGAGAATGTTTAAAGAAAGTTGGTTATGTTCTGTGCTACTAAATGGTGTTACTTGGCCAGTTAAAGGTCTCCATACAAAAAAAAATACGAGTGTGCTTTAGACCACACGACTGAAGTAAATCATTTAGCTACATCTATATGTATGTATATATATAAAAACGTGTTTTTAGGGTTCCGTACCCAACGGGTAAAAACGGGACCCTATTACTGAGATTTCGCTGTCTATCTATCTGTTCCGTCCGTCCGTCCGTCCGTCCGTCTGTCACCAGACTGTATTTCATGAACCGTGATAGCTAGACAGTTGAAATGTTCACAAAAGTTGTTTCTGTTGCCGCTATAACAGCAAATACTAAAAATTTTAAAAAGTTAAATAATAAGGGGGGTGTGCATACAACCAACGTGATTTTTTTGCTCGTTTTTGCTCTATACTGATAACGGCAACAGGTAGATACTTGAAATAGTCATAGAATATTTAGCAAAATATTCACTATAAAAATAATTAAATTAAACTAAAACAAATATTTGAGGAGGGGCTCCCATACAACAAACGTGATTTTATTTGCTCGTTTTTGCTTGATATATAACGGCAACAGGTAAACGTTTGAAATATTCACAGAATATTAAGTTGTATTATTCACTTTAAAAATAAATAATTAAAAACAAATGTGATTTTTAGAGGTATATCGCGTACGAAGGGTACGGAACCCTTCGTACGCGAGTCCGACGCGCACTTGGCCGGTTTTTTAAACATGAAGAAGCTAGCGCCATCTAGTATAATGGGTTTTGAAACACGAAACTAGCGCCAGCTAGTATGATGGTACGGAACCCTATGTGTGCAGTTCTGACTCGCACCTAGCCGGTTTTTTGGCTTGGCTCTATTTAACATTTTTTTTTGGGATTGTTTTCAGGTCTAATTTTTAATGTATGTTTCTTTATTCCACGATATCTTTTAAACACCTTGAAGGATTGAGTTGATTGAGTGCGAGCTATTTTTAGATTCGTCTTGATCCCGTGCGTAACATAGTATACATTTTACCCGGTTTCCCAAAAAAGAAGGTTAACGTTTCATGCAGTCGTGTTTTATTAAAACAACTGTTCTGTCTTACGATGATACCAAAAAAATACTTTTAGATGTAAAATAATTATGTAGTTAAATTCAAATATATTCAAGTTTAAACTATTTAAGTACTCGATATAAATTTTACCTTTTTAACATAATTTCACGTATCGAATTGTCTATTAGAAAAAAATATCTAGCATTTCTTAGCTTGAGGCACAAGTTCTTAGTTCAGGCATCGAATTCATCATTACAGCTCATATTCGTCCCCACCGAGGGGCTCGAGCCTACCCTGAATCAGGGCGATTAGGCCTTAGTCGACCACGCGGGCCCAGTGCGGGTTGGTCGACTTCACACACAACCTTCGAGTTTCTTCGCAGGCGTGTGCAGGTTTCCTCACGATGTTTTCCTTCACCGTTAAAGCAATCGGTAAGTATGTACGTAAGTTTTTGAAAAACTCATTGGTACATTGGCCGTCCAGATTTGAACCCGGTACCTCTGGTATCGAATTAATTAAATATTATTATTACAGATCATATAAATTGTATAGCCACGATGAGCATACTTTCTCGCGAAGCCTTCACCGTCTGTCATAGTCATATGTAAATAAACAATAAACATTACACTTAGTTATAAGCAAAAAATAAATCTAGATAGGTATCAGATTTGATTTAAAATTTACAAATAATTTGGGATTGTATGGGTGGTACCTTATTCAGATTTTTTCTGGAATAATGAAGTACGTAGTGTAGTAGGCTTTACGAAGTCCTAATTATTCACAAAGTTTCATTAAAATCATTACAGAAATTTTTGAAAAAAAGTAACAAAAAAACCTGGATTTTTATGAGAGGTACCTTATGTCGATTTTTCTCAGGACAATAGACTACCGCGTACTGTAGATCATATACCATCATATAGTAGGTAACAAACCAAATTTCATTAAAATCTTTAGAGCCATTTTTAAGTTCAAAATAATAGGTGTTTTTTTACGATGGTGGCAATGACTTTTCGAGGGTGCGCAGTGCGCGAGACGCAAGCGGCTGCAAACGTGGAAAAGAGTAACCTACGTGTTAATCCAGGTCCTAATCTGTCTACCTACCAAATTTCTCAAAAAAGTTTCAGGCAGATCCGTTCAGTAGTTTTTGCGTGAAAGCTCTTCATACAAATCGAACAGCTGATTGTGTTCCAATTGTAAACCAATTTTGTGCATTTTAGTATGGAGGGTCCAAATTTTTTTTTGAGAATTGACTATGGGTTTCTTGGGGAAAGTTGTTCAGTATGGTGAGTAGAACCCCCAGTTAACGGGACCTACACCATATTTTTTACACCCTGTATAACTTCAAAGCTATTTATTTATTTATTTATTTATTTATTTACACTTATAGTACACTAAAACAATTTCGTAAAGCTAATACATATAGTTATTATAATGAAGTGTACAGTAGGCGGTCTTATTGCTAAAAGCAATCTCTTCCAGACAACCTTTAGTTACAGGAGAGCACGAAATACTTAATTTTACAAAAGGGCAAAGAAATGAGCAACTTAATTAACTAATTAAAAACAATACATGCTAATTTTATTATTCAATACATATTGAAACAATTATATAACTATATATATATATTTATATATATACACATATATGTACATGTATTCTATACATACAAATAAATATATACTAATACATATTTAAATTTCATAGATAAATTACGAAAAAATAATAATACCTATACCAAATTCGAACAATTACAAAATGGCGAAGCGACAAAAAGAACACGGAAGGGAGGAACAGAATTACAGAGACAGAAAGTAGAGTTTCACTTGAGTTTTAAAGATAGGAAGTGACGGAGAGCGTTGTATAGGATCTGGAAGGGAATTCCACAAATGGATGGCACGCAGAGTGAAAGAATTGGAGTAGAATTTAGTAGAGTGTGGAGGTACATGCAAACGGAGCGAAGTCGCTGAACGGAGCGGTCGGTTGTGTGTAGAGAACAAGTAGTGAAAAGGGGTTTGAAGATAAGTAGGAGATTTATGGCCAAATAATAAAGAATATAGAAGAGATAGAACGTGTGCGTCTCTACGACGGCGGACAGATAGCCACTTTAGATCTTTCCGATACTGAGAGACGTGATCATATTTTCGTAGGCCATATATAAATCTAATCGCCAGGTTCTGCATACGCTCTAATTTATTTAAAAGGTCGACATTGAGGTCAGGATAGCAGGAGTCGGCATAGTCGAGGATAGGAAGAAGAAGAGACTGGGCGAGTGCAATTTTAGTAGCATTTGGAAGGAAATTGCGGAGACGGTTTAAGGATCGCACAGAAGCAAATACTTTTCTGCTGACTTCGGAGACATGAGCTGACCAGGAAAGGGTGGTGTCGAACGTAACGCCGAGATTTTTAACCGTATGGCTAAAGTTAATGCGAACTCCATCAAACATTATATGTGGCAATTGGTCCAAATTCACCCTCGAAATAAAATGAGGACTACCCAAAATAATGCATTGAGTCTTAGCAGGGTTCACCTGCAGACCGTACGATTTACTCCATTGTGATATGTAAAAAAGGTCCTTATTCGTGTTATTAATAGCATCATGCAATTTGTGTATTGGAGCCTGCGAATAGATTTGCAGATCGTCGGCATACAGGTGGTAGGATGAAGACAAGTTATGAGAAATATTTATTTATCTTAAAATTATTTAAAAAAATTAAGGTTCATACAACTAGCCCTTTCATTTGATATGTCACACGCAAAAGTTTTCCAAAAGTACGTACTGAGGGGTCTTGTTCTGTTGGTAGTCAAATTTTTGGTGCGGAACCCTGTTTCTGTGACCCCAAGTTGCACTTGGCCGGTTTTCTTATTGGATTAAACGCCTTCTAACTTTGGGGATCGTGCAAGATTCATTAAAATCGGTTTTAAGTAGTTTTCAAGATATGCAGAGGCGTATTTACTCTATGTCCAGGGGGGCACTTGGTCCGGGGCGGCAAGAGGTGAGGGGCGGCCGCCTTTGTCGGTTGTTCTTTCGCCAGTCGTAGTAGAAAAGAATTGAGCAAAATTTAATTTAGGTAGTCTATAATTTCTTATAGATTTTCTTACATAAAAACAATTTTAATAGACAAAGAGTTACAAATATACATATCAAGTAGCAGAAAAAGATTTTACGCGAGTTTTACAAGTAGGTAGATACTTCAGTGCTTTCATACGTGATTTTTTACTAAGCGCGCGACTGCACCGGGGCGGCGCGGTGGCTCGGCGCGAACAAAAATAAAAAAAGCTAGCCAAGTGCAAGTCGGACTAGCGGTAATAAGGGTGACGAACCACTACGAACAAGCAAACACAGGGTTACAGTAAGGTGACGTTTTTCGTGTGGCAGTACGAAACCCTTAGCGCGCAACTCCGACTCGTACTTGGCCGGTTTTTTGTCACTTAGAGGGGCGGATTTTTTTTTGTGCCCGGGGCGCCGGATTCTTAAATACGCCTCTGAAGATATGGACTGTTAGTTCAGTGTGTTCAATAAGTGTATTTTGGTCGTCGTCACTGGAAAAACACGTCGTTATCGGTACACCGCAATTTTGTGTATGAAGTCAGTCTTAACGTTTTTAGCAATGTCAATCATTAGATTAGTTTTAAGTGACTCTATTTGCATATAAATATAATTAATTATTATAATTTAGGGTCAGAAAAGTTAAAAGCTGTTAACAAAGGCGCGCATTCCACGGTCACGAGCAATATTTCAGTCCTTAGCGGTAGTGAGGTATCCGAGGCATTTATCTATTCACCGCCTCCGCAATGCGAACAGACTATGGTTAATGGCAGTTATTTGTTCTCATTACGAAACTCGAGGCTTTCCCGGCTCAGGCTTTGCCGTTTGTGAGCCCTTGACGCTTTCATTAAACGAATTGAGCTTGAGCAGCGTTGGTTTCGGAGCTTTTGAGTGGGCTTTTCACGCCACACCCTAAAAAGAATAATTGGAATTTAAAAAAACAGAGCGGTCAGAAACGAAGTTCCTTTCTATTCTTTATATAAAGGGTGTAAAAAGACTACTCCCGGAAACTTAAACTGGGGTTTCTACTCATCATACTGAACAACTTTCTCCAAGGAACCCATACTGAATTCTCGAAAAAAAATTTGGACTTCCCATACAAAATTGGCCGATTAGCTGGCTGATTTGTATAAAAAGTCGAATTTTTTTTTTTGAGAATTCAGTATGGGTTCCGTGGAGAAAGTTCTTCAGCATGATGGGTTGAAGTCCCAGTTTAAGTTTCCGGGAGTGGTCTTTTTACACCCTGTATAAGTTTTCAATAAAACCATGTCTCATCTGTTACCAGACATATTGTTTATCACGTTGAACGAAACGCGTAATAAGCGCCAAGAAGATCTCGCTACTTATACGATGTTTTGCTCGCGCAAAATCTATAGGTACTCTATGGCGATCTAGCGCTGCATCTTTTAATAGTTTGATTAGACGACATAACTAATGCAGCGTTACAGCGAACATTAACTATACTCGCACGCACCGCTTTTCGTTACGTGACGCGTGAAGATTTCTACCAATTCACTCTACCTACCGCTACCAGGTGAAGAAAATACGAAGGCTTAAAAAATAATAACAGATCAGGCTGTCATGGCTCTCTGAACTCAGCTGAAGTAAATTTCATCGTAGCGAAAGACGAACTACAAACTGCCATTTTGGTTGACAGCTTTGTTCATGAGCAGCACTCTCATGACATGTCAATTCAAATTCATAGAGAGCTATGTCAGGCTGTGTAAAAAAAAAAATACGTCGATTGCAGGTGATGTGCTGTAGTCCTCGAGGACTACACAATCTGTGTAATCTCTGTGTACCTCCTAAATGCTCCATCAGGTCTTTACTTTTACTGGGACCAACTTGACGGTACCTACCTACCCTCATCATCATTATCATATCAAACGAAAAACGTCCACTGCTGGACAAAGGCCTCCCCCAGGACACGACGACTGGTCATGCGATGCCCGCATCCAGTGGCTACCCGCGATCTTCATCGGGTCGTCGGTCCACCGCTTGGGAGGCCTGCCGACGCGTCGCCACTCAATAACTTTACTGCCCCAACGGCCATCTGTTCTACGAGCTACTTACCCTATCAAAGGAAAAATTAATTTTCTAAATCAGTTCTGAGCTTCCAGAGATATCAAATCTTCTCATGTCGGATAATGAAATAACACAATATCTTTCATTTTTAAACCGATTAAAAAAAAGTAGGTTCTCAAGTCGTCGGAATTCTATATTCCTATTTGTATTTTGTCTCATAGAGAGTGAAGATACCGATCCGAAGTAACAGTAATCATTCATTATTATTTTTTAAATCTTTATTGATATTTACGACTTATGAGATGGCGCTCTGTTCTAAATGTGATAAGAAAATACTTAAAAAAGAGCTTTTAAAATGTTCATCTTGTTCAAATACATACCATGCAGATTGCTCGGGGCACCCCAGGAAGCTCTTTGATATTATGACTAATGCCCGGAAGTTGTCATGGAAATGTATTCCTTGTAAAACTTCAAAAACACTACCCGAAAATACTTGTGTTAAAAAAACAAGGAACCTGACTCCCAAAGCCATTAACCCTGCTCCAACTGCAGTACTCACTTCAAAGATGTGTAATAGTGATTGTTTTTGTTGCCCTGTTCTGCAATTAGGTGAAAAGACTGGAACCTTAGTAGAGAAATTGGAATGCCAGAATAACATTATATTGGCTCCCCAAGACACTAAATCTATGACAATGGAATTAAGTAAAAGTCAATCAGATTTTACTATAAATATTCCAACTAGTAACTCTTATGAGTCGCTGATGGTTGAAGAGGAAGAGAAGGACATGATAATTACTGCATCGTGCTCTAATCACTCATGTAAAAGCGTCTCTGTGGAGTCTAATGCCCCAGAAGATAAAGAAGAACAAACGCAAATCAGTAACTTTGTAACACAACGTAGAAAGAGACAATACATCACGAGTAATTCGCTTGACGGGACACAAATGTATGCACAATTAACACACCAGAGTTTACCGGACGTGATAATAGATGGTGATGAAGTAAATGATCTCAAGGAAGAAATATTAACGTTAAAAATGAAATTGCTATCTGCAGATGAGGCCATTGAAGAGTTATGTCTTGAAAATAATGCGCTTAAAAAGAAGATACAACTGCAAGAGCACACGATAAGATTATACAAGTCAGTGGGCATGAATGGATCATCAACACCAACTTTTCTTTCTCCTAAGTACAAACATGTTAAAACTCGGCTGGTTACATCTGATTCTACGTTAGGTTTCCCAACAAGTACCAGCAAGCAAAGAGAACAAAAAAATAAGCCACATTCTGAGACAAATCTTTCTGAAAACAGCTTTGAAAACAATCGCCATAACATGGCATCCTCCTCACCTAAGTTTCTCCAGGATTCTGCTAATCATGCGTCAGTAGTTTTGCATTCCAGACAAAATGAACAGCGAACCAAGCAATTAACGTCAGAATTGGAAAATGGTGACAAAAAAAACTATAGAGAACCAAATGAAAATCAAAATCACTGTCATCGTGTCATGATTTGTGCGGATGAGAATGGAAGGTACCTTAGAAATATACTGCAGCGGTTGCTGGGAGATCGCTTCAGAGTAACTGCTGTGCTGAAACCCTATGCAGGTATAGATAATATCTTAGAAACGTGTTGTAAAGACTGTAGTGATTTTACTTACAGAGACTATATAATTATATTGGGTGGTAATGTTAATCATACTCCCGCACTATCAATTTTGACAAAACTTTTAACAAATACAAATATTTTTGTAGGTAACAATTTAATTAGTGGTGGCTGTTCATATTTAGATGACTTTGAGGTATTTTACCAATTTAATACGTATAAAATTCATAGGATAGAAACTTGTAGATCAATTTGGAGAGCTATCATTCATAAGCAAACCGAGTCGGAACGTAAAATTTGCACGTTTTTTCGTGACTAGAGTTTCGGAATCGTTGATGCCTACTGTAACTTCATGTAACGAATCTTATAATCAGATGCTAAGAGTTTCAACTTCCACTGATATTTGTAATAGTAATAATGTAACTTGTAACACACTAAATCTTTTGCATCAGAACGTCTGTGGAATTAACACTAAGCATGATCAATTGGAACTTTATCTGGAATGTCTGCAAAAGACACAAGATTATATATGTATAAGCGAGCATTTTCTCAAACAAGACTCGGTCGCTCATTTTGTATTAACTAATTACAATGTTATTACTTTCTATGCCAGAGATAAGAAACTTCGAGGAGGCACTTTGATTCTGGGGCTTAATAGCAGACAATACTCGGAGATAGATTGCAGGAAGTTAGCTACCTCTGAAAGCTTTGAAATATGTGGTATTAAGGATCTAGATACTGATATAAATATATTTTGCTGTTATCAAAATGGTAATAAATTTGATTCATTTATGGAGAAAATGGAATTACTACTTCAGAAATATTTTAACAAAAAAGTAGTAATAATGGGGGACTTCAATGTCAACCTTTCGAATTCCGGACGCAAGAAAGACGATTTCTTAAACCTATTAAAATGCCATAACTTTCGGACACTGATACAAGCTAGTACATTTATAAGAAATAACTCTGAATCTTGTATTGATAACATACTAACTAACATTCAGACGGATTCTGTTGTGAATGCCTCGGTTGATCATAATGGGCTTGCAGATGGACATGCTGCCATAATGACAAGTTTAGTGGTAGGAAGTTCCAGTCGTAAAAGATGGATCGAAGAAGTAGTCTATATGGAGCGTAGAATTTTTAGTAGTACAAACAAACAAAATTTTAGAAAAACCGTTAAAGAAATCGATTGGAAAAGTCTAGGTATAAATGGATTTTTGACAAAATTTAAATGTGCTTTTAACAATAACTTTTTGAAAAGAAAGAAAAAGGTAAAATCAAAGAATATAGGCGAGGCCAAATGGATAACAAATGGAATTAAAGTGTCCAGTGCCATGAAACGCGTTTTATGTAATACGGATAGTTCAAACAATGATATCAGTATACTTACATATAAAAAGGCATATTTGAAAATTTATAGGATGATTCTTAGGGTAGCTAGGAGTATGGCGGTACAAGAGACTATTAATAAGGAAAGGTATAAGGCTAAAGGGGTTTGGAAAGTCGTTAACAACAAGGACGGAAAAAACAGAAATGGTTGTAGTAAGGACATTGTGTTAAAGATAAACGGTAGTATTGTAAACGATCCTCTGGAAGTGGCTAAGGTATTTTCGAAGCATTTTGACCGTAGTCTTTTGCCTTCCTCTGGAAACTGTGCACTTGCTTTAAAGTATTTACGTGAACATACTGAGTGTATTCATAGAGACATACATTTTGAATTCGTAACTGCTTCAGAAATTTCACGTGATGTAAGAAAAATGAAACTGAAAACTTCGAGTGGGTATGATGACATCCCCATTTCAATTATTAAAGACAATATCGATGTGTTGGATGAGAGTTTGGCCGTTTTTTTCAATCAATGTTTTGAGTACTGTATATTTCCAGATCAACTGAAGATAGCCAAAATATTGCCGGTTTTCAAGAAAAAAAGTAAGCTCGACCCTAGTAATTACAGGCCAATCTCCTTATTGCCAACGTTGTCTAAGATCTTTGAAAAACTCATAAAATCTAGATTACTTGCTCATCTGACACTTAATCGCGTTTTAAATACTAGACAATTTGGCTACCAAAAGGGAATTGGAACTTCTGATGCTATTGATGCCTTAGTTAATGACGTAGTAATTAAACTAAATAATAAGCTTAAAGTTGCTGGGGTATTCTTGGACTTGAGTTCAGCTTTTGATATGGTTAATCATAGTATACTATTAAACAAGCTTGAACACTACGGTGTTAGGGGCAGGATCTTGAAGTTACTAGAATCATATCTCAAAAATAGAAAACAGTTTGTAGAGGTTAAATCAATTGATAATAATAGTAAGGAAACAATTAAAACCTCTGAGCTAGTTAATATCACCAGAGGAGTACCGCAGGGTTCCATCTTGGGCCCTATTTTCTTTATAATATTTGTCAACGACTTGGCAAATTATGTCACTACTAAAGTTCCAAATGCCCAATTAGTGTTGTTCGCTGATGACTCAAATGCAATCCTGTCAGGAACTAGTATCAAGGAACTAAATGACAGTGTTAATTCGACTCTAGCAGCTTTCCATAGATGGTTTGAAGCTAATGACCTAATGCTTAATCCACAAAAAACCAATGCAATTTTGTTTAAGTCAACTGCAAGGAGCCGAGATTCTCTTAGATTGATTTTAAATAATGAGTATATAGAGGTGCTGAATTCGGTAAAATTTTTGGGTATACAAATTGACTCATTACTAAATTGGAAACCAGAACTAAATATACTGGAAAGTTCAATTAGCTCGGCTTGTTATGCTTTAAGAAGCCTAAGAGATGTGTTGACGTTGGAACAGTTGAAATCTGTTTACTTTGCCATTATCGAATCAAAGTTGCGTTATAGTATTAAGTATTGGGGAAGTAGCTATAAGTATAATTTGACAAAAGCTTTTACTTTCCAAAAGAGGGCTATAAGAACAATAGCTAGAATTCCTCCGTGGGAATCCTGTAGGGACTATTTTAAAAAATACAAAATATTAACGGTTCCTGGTCTCTATATTCTTGTTCTTTTAGTGGATTTGGTAAAACATAGATTAGTTTTTGAATCCGATGAGATGATGAATTTGCGTATGGTTACTAGGAGAAAGGACTTACACCACGTTATCGAGCCATGTTTAAATGTTGTGAACCATTGTCCACTGTATCAATCCGTGGCATTCTTTAATAGACTTCCGACAGAATTAAAGGTAGAAACTAGGGTTGACATTTTCAAGAAAAAATTAAAATTGGTTTTGTTGGATAAAAATTGTTATTCTTTTGATGACTTTTAAAATTGTGACATTGAAATTTTACATTAATTTACTTTATATTTGACATTAAATTTGTTTTATATTTGACATTAAATTTGTTTTATATTTGACATTAAATTTGTTTTTATAAAATGTACATGAAATTGAATATTATGTTATTAGATTTAAGTTTTTAAAATTGTTTCGCACACAGATTGTCTGTTTATGAAATAAATGATGATGATGATGATGATGAATCTTTTATTTTACTAGATGAAAAGGTCTAGTAAACACTGTCACGGGTTTATATATAAAACAATTTATAAATCAAGGATACACTGCTGCGCACTATATGTGGCCTACGCGAGTCGTGTAGTAGCTACGCAAGTACCTACCTAAAATGGCTGATTTACACGCAGTTTAGTAAGTTGCAATTCAATCGATTTAGTAACAAGTTACATCTACAAGTACAGGCGAGTTTAGTTAGATTCATGTGTGATCGGTCATATAAACCGTACTAAACTCGTTTGTCTACACGAGCGGCGAGATTAGTTGTCGGGGTGTGGGAGACGCACGGGTGGGTGGACACTTGACTGTCCAAAAAAGTAGTACATTATTCTTTTCTCTGTATTTAATCGTCAAGTTACTACTTGCAAATCACAGTCCAAACGACGATAAGAGCTTAACTCGCCAAAACGGCAAGGCTAACTTAACTAAATTGCGTGTAAATAAGCCTTTAATCGATTTAGATCGGTAAGTCACAAGTTGCGTCCGCGAGATTAGTTAGCATCAAGTGTGACCAGTAAACTCGTCCGTCTACACACGCTTGAGTTTAGTTGCGGGGGCGGGAGACGCTCGGGCGGGTGGACTTGTACTTGACTGTCCCAAAAATAGAACATCAATCTATTCTCTGTTCTGTACTGGAGAGTAGGTAGTGGTTCTCTTCCACGAGGCACTCGCCTTGCAGAGTACCAGGACAAATGTCTTGGCCGCAAGACCTACCGTAACTGGTCCTTGCCTTCGCCTTATGGTATTGGCAGGAATAGCGGCCCTCACTGTTGTCCCAAGGGGTCGATCAGTGAGGACGCTATATCATAAACTTGGTAGTTTAGCGTATCTGGTAGATATACGAGAGAGAATGTTCTGTACTTAATCGTCAAGTTAACAAACGATAATAAAAACGTAACTTTCCAAAACTGCAAGTTAACTGATCTTCGTTTAAATCAGCTTTAAAGCGATGTCCGATATGTTTTATTAAAACACTAACCATTTTAAAAATGCCTGGTTAATTTGTTTATCTACTCTCATATCGTAAAGTTCGCATTATCAACTTCAAAAAGAGTTTATATTGGCATACTTTATAAACACAATACCGTATTTAAAAAAAAGACGTGTGGCACTCGAAGAATGCCGCGGTAAAGCTATTGCATGGCATATTTTTTTTCAACTTATGCAATTATAATTATTTATTTATTACAGTATTTACCAGTACCACTACAGTCGTTGGGACGCGGGATGTTTATGTAATAAATTAACACTAAGAAAGTTAATCATCATCATCATCATCCATCAGTCCATCAATCAATCCATCAATCAATCAATCCAGCAATCAATCAGTCAATCAATCAATCAATCATCATATCAGCCAAAAAAAATAATTGATTGATTTTTGGCAATCAATCAATCATCATCAATCAATCAATCAATCCATCAATCTATACATCAATCCAACAATCAAATAATCAATCCATCAATCAATCCATCAATTAATCAATCAATACATCAATCAATCAATCCATCAATCAATCATCAATCATCATCAATCAGTCTTCATCATCAATCATCATAATGATGGATAGATAGATGGCACTGTAAGTTTTTTAGAACTCAATATATATATATTTTATATATATATATAGATATTTCGTAACGAAATTAAAAGCTGACACCCCAAAATATATAATTTAGTACCTGAATTTCAGCATTGTCTGTTAGCAGCCTTAGATAAAAATGAGAATAGATCGCACCTAATTCGAAACCAATTCGGTGAGACGAGGAGAAATTGGAATCGAGATTGAATCGAGTGTGATCTTCACTTACCCATCTACGGCAAAACGGGTTTATGGCCACGATCTAATATATTCTATTTTGTAAGCAATTCAAAATGCGTTGTCATTTTCTTGATACCTAACAGATAGAAGTACAACTCTCTTTGGGAAAAAGAGTTTGATGATGATAATATAAAAATGACTTTCGCCGACTCGAATTTCCGCCGGAAATTGAAACAGTGCTGACTATACGTGTTTAGCTAATGTTGCAAAACAACTCTACACCAGAACATTAAAAGGCGTTAGAAATCACAAAAAAGAGGAGAAAAAATAATTGGACATGCTATAGTCACACCCCGGACACTGCATACAACGGTCGTGAAATAACATTTCTAAAAACAAATGACGGAGCAAACAAAATCACGGCGAAATGCTATACGTTTCAGAACCAAACTATAACCAATCTGTATCAATCTGGGTGACAAGGGGGTGAGGTTGGAATGTAGAGAGCGCCAGGGAGTGTCCATACTGTATGTTAGTACTAATATATATACTTTGCTATAGTAGACACGCCGTATACAGGGGAAGTAGGCAGGTACTCTAGGCAATGAGTGCTCACTGCTTACAAAACAACTCAGCTCGATCTTCTATGTACTTAGAGCAAGAAATTCACGAGTTTAAGTATACTCCTAAACAATCGTACTTAATGAAATGTCTTCGGGAAATTGCGCGTTGCAACAAAGTGCTATTAATTAATTTATGCAGACGAAGCAACTTAAAGCTCGCCTGTGTATTCCATCTCGAATCGGGAAGAGAAGAGAGCTTACGCGCGCTCCGCAATTCCACAAAATAAATGCCTACTGTAATTAATGGTACGAGAACTGGCAATAAACGTAATAAAAAGTGTCGTAAAGAGGTTGCTCTCGCGTTCATTCCTTTTTCGCAATGGTTTGAAAGCCTAGATCAAGGGTAAATGATAATGCGGCCTCGACGCACCCTCCAGCTCGCGGCGATGCTCGCAAAATTGAAGAATTAACGATGGATGGCAAGAAAACAGGGCCTTAGTGTATGAAAAATAGGAATAACCACCAAGTAATACTTATTAGCTCATACAAAGAAAAATGCGTCGCAGTCGCTGGCTCAACCGGTAACGAATCGGTCCTCCTAACCAGAGGTCCCGGGTTCAAATCCGGACGGCCAATGTACCAATGAGCTTTTTCCAAACTTACGTACATGATATACTTACCGACTTTAACGGTGATGGAAAACATCGTGAGGAAACTACCCGCACATCTGATTTCAGATGTGTATGAAGGTAGCGTTGCATACGCCCGTAGGTGTAAATCTAAATGCCCCTACACGTGACCGCGGGTGATGCTAAGTGCAACACCATGCAATCGCCGTCTCCCTTGGATAGCACGGTTAATTGTGCCACATCATCAGAGAAAGAAAAGAGCTCGTACAAACCTTTTTAAATTTACATTGTTTGTTTGATCTTTGTTGATCTTTGATCTTTGTTTGATATGTTTAAATTTGTAATGATTTGTAAATATAGTAGAAATAACGTAGAAAAACAGTATTATTATGCACGGGTGAAGGTCAGAACAGGAAGACATGGAGGGCAGGGGCAGGGTCCAACTTAGTTAAATGAAATGTGTTTTTACCACCAGCTATTTATATTAACAAAAATAATAATAAAAGAACCGGCCAAGTGCGAGTCAGAACCGCACACAAAGGGTTCCGTACCATCATGGCGCTAAATGGCGCTAGTTTCTTCACGTTTAAAAAACACATTTTTTGTATGGAGACTCCCTTATTTTTTCACTTTTTCTCATTTTTTGTTATTTGGTGTTAAAGCGGCAACAGAAATACATCATCTGTGAAAATTTAAACTGTCTAGCTCTCACGGTTCATGAAATACAACCTGGTGACAGACAGACGGACGGACAGTGAAGTCTTAGTAACAGGGTCCCGTTTTTACCCCTTGGGTACGTAACCCTACGAAGGGCGAATAAAAGCAACCACCTCCATGGCGTAATGGTTAAGGCCATTAGCATCACATCAGGAGGTCACGGGTTCGGTTCCCGGCGGAGTGTAACTTTGTAAGACTCGGTTTGGTTGGTGGAAGGGCCTTTTCTAAAGGGAAGGGAATTTTCTAAGCCCTGGCTAGCTACCACCATCTTGTCTATGTCTTGCCGCCAAACATCAATGTTAATAACATTGATGTGTTCCGGCTTGAAGATAAGATAGCCAGTTCCGTCAATAAGCCGTGTCAGAGGCCTTACGAGCGGCTTGAAAACTTCTGACATTGGGGTCCGTCACTAAGATCCCTACAGCCTCCACCAATCGGAGCTTATTTGGAGAATGACCTAATAGCCTTCCTGCGTTTGGAAAGATTACATAAACTACGAAAGTTAAATTAAATCATAATAATAATTATTATTCGAATATAAAACTAGAGCCTCTCTGCTCATTTGGCACGAGGCGAATTGGCAGGAGCACCTCCAGCGGAAGCACAATCGGCTGGAGTTCAGTGCGACGGGGAGAGAAAACGTCGGACTATCCGGGCATTGTCGAGGAGGACTGCTTTCTGCGTTGCTGCAATTATTGGTCTGCCTCGGACTTTCAGCCGCCTTAGGTGACGTTCAAGGTCGGCTGAAATTAGCCCGTTCACGGATAGGACTACTGGGATGATTTAGGTGGATTTCACTTGCCACATATCAGTAACCTCGTGCACCAGATCCAGGTACTTGGTCCTTTTTGCGGCATCAGCCTGCACGAGGTTTTCATCGTATGGGATAGTGACATCCACCAAAAACAGCCTTGACTGCGCCCGATCTCAGGCTTATTCGAAGGAATAGTCCTGTCCGTGATGATGGGTCGGTCCCAGTAGAGCTTGGCACGGTCGTTTTCGAGAACCGGCTCCGGCGTGTACCTATAATACGGCAACCGCCGAGATATGAGGCCATACTTTAGAGCGATCTCTTGGTGTAGGATCCTGGCTGCTTGGTTGTGCCTGTGCAAATACTCAGTGTTGGCAAGCATGGAACAACCGGAGGTTATATGACGCAGGGTCTCCCCTGGTTGACGGCACAACCGACAAACATCCAAGGTGCCGTCTTTTATTATGAACTTCCTATAGTTGTTGGTATTAACCACCTGATCCTGTATTGCACAAACAAAACCCTCGGTGTCCGCAAAAAGGTCTCCGAAGCGAAGCCAGTGCACGGAGGCCTTCTGATCTACGAAAGATCCACAAAAGGCCTTGAAGAACCTACCGTGAAGCTCTTTGTCTTTCCAGATGGCCTCTCGCTCGGTAGTGCTAAGCACAGCCGGCGCCTGCCAGTTCTCTAGGGCCATGGATAGAGGGGTTAGTCCTTTATCACAGGCTATGACAACTCTATGCAACTCACTATCGATTTTCGTCAGGAAGTAACTTCGGAGGCTGTTTCGCGGGATATGCAGCCTCATTACTGACGACCTCGGGTGATTCATCCTATGATCCAGGGCGTCCAGTTCGGTCTGTGACCATCTGAGTATGCCAAAGGTGTACAAAAGAACAGGCATGACCCAGGCGTTGAATTCTCGTATCTTGTTAACGCCCGACAAATAGCTCTCAAGAACTTATGTCAGGCGCTCCCATAACACGTCACAAACCGCCTGTTTCACTCCTGCCTCGTGAACACCAATACTCTGCGACATACCCAGACACCGGTATGTAGCAGTTCCAGAGAGGATGCGGATGTTCATGGAGTCGATTTCGACTCCATCTGAATGTACCACCCTACCCCTGTCTGCATGAAGGATCGCAAACTTATCCACTCCTAGCTCCATGTTGATGGAACTGCTAAATTCACAAGTGATGTTCAAGATAAATAAGATAAATATACTTTTTTGCTCACCAAATATACAAAAGTTAGAAAAACTTATTAACTAGCAGAACACACAATGATATGCAAAGGCGGACTTATCGCTTTAAGCGATTTCATCCAGCCAACCTCTGGTAAATGGAGGAGACGAGAAAGTGGAACGATAGCGGTGGGTGAAAATGCAACTAAAAATTAATACTTAATAATAAAGATAAATTACAAATACATAAATAAATAAATATAGATAAATATATAAATTACAAATACATAAATAAATATAAATATATATACTAAACCAATATATATTAATATATGCACACAAAGAATGCTTAAGGATAAACGAGGAGAAAGACAAGTTACAAAAGTAAATAGAGTAAGAAAAGTTAAGAATAATTGCAGATTATGAACTAATGATCTCGAAGTCTGTTTTTGAAGATGCCTAGGGATTCAGAAAGCATGAATGTCTGTTGGCAGTGAATTTCATAGCCTAACAGATTGTACAATAAAGGACTTGCTGTAGAAATCAGTTCGGGAGACAGGAAAGGACAACAGGAGTTCGTTACACGGACGCGGTAGACGATGGCAGCCATGAACACTATCCCTCAGTTTAAAATTTGATTTAAGGTATGGAGGAGGAGAAAAACAGAGAATGTGCATGTGTCGACGCAGGCGAATGGGAAGCCACTTTAGTTTTGCGCGAAATTCGTAGACGTGGTCGTATTTCCGTAATCCGAAAACAAACCTTATGCACACATTCTGTAGGCGCTCAAGTTTGTTTACCAACTCTTCCGTAGCATCGAGGAAACAAACGTCCCCATAATCCAGTATAGGGATTAAAAGTGATTGAGCCAAGGTGGTTCTGGTCGCCAGAATAAGTTCTTCAGAACAACTTCACAGTTTCTCCAACCGTGTTGCATTTGGAGCGAACAGTTTGAGATCGTCCATGTAGAAAAGGTGGGTGATGCGTGAATCACCTCTCCGAAACTGAAATTCCGTCCCTGATTTCTCAAGCAGAAAACTGAGTGGATTCAGGGACAGGCAAAACCAAAGTGGACTCAGAGAGTCGCTCTGGAATATTCCCCTCTTAATCCAAATCCGCTCCTCCGCATTCGACAACCGCTGACCATGGAGTCTAAGGATCGTACTCCATTGCTCCATACACGATCCGGGGAAGTCTCGAACTGTTTCATCTATCTTGTACAGTTCGAGGACCCTCTTCAACCATGAATGGGGAACCGAGTCGAAAGCCTTCTTATAATCAATTCAGGCAGCGGAGAATTTGCGTCAATTGCGGTTCACCAATTTACCCACGACCGCATCAATCAGAAATAGCTCCTTCGTACCGCGACTACCGCCTCGACAGCCATTCTGAGTTACCGCCATGATATCATTCGCCTCAGTGAAGGCGTCAATTTTGGCCTTCAGAATGGATGTCATTCTCTTGTAGGTAACAGACATATCTAGCCCTTAGAATCGCTAAACTGAACTGGCAGTGGGCGGCGGGGCACATAACTCGTAGAAAAAATGGCCGTTGGGGTTGTAAAATTCTCAAGTGGCGACCACGCACCGGAAGATGTAGTCTAGGCAGGCCTCCCACTCGATGGACAGACGACCTTGTGAAATCCTTGGAGGAGGCCTATGTGCAGGAGTGGACGTCTTTCGGCTGATATGATGATGACAGTGGCCAATGTTCTTTGCTGATTGGATGATTGATTACGGCAGTTTTTTTGGCAAATTGACCATGGTCTTGGACTAGTAGGTACCTACACCTACAAAAAAGGAAATGGAAGGAATGTAAATTTTGTATGAGCATACGTTCCACTTTTTTTAAGAATATATTACTAGATACAAGCTCTTGTGAAAAAGTCTTCAAAAGTGCACCAGTGCAAGTCGGTTCCAAACCTCCTCCTTCATTTTTTATTGTTCTCCACATTGCTCATGTGCACCAGACTATTTTCTCCAAAACGCACTACTTTTCGAAGCAAATTCTAGCAGAAAACAATGCAACCAACACTACGAATATGTTGACAACCACAAATTCAGTCAAGAAACTCACAATTGTTGGTTCCGGACGTTCCAAAACTCCTTGATGGGATCCTTGTTCAAGAGTAACTACTCATCGCACCTGACGCCACAAAACACGCATTGTATTGCAACTCGTAAGTGATTTTTAAGGTATGTACATTGAGTTAGGTATATTATAATTTCAATGGAATGCCTTACGTAGTACATATCAAATATTGACATATTTTTAGGAGAGCCTAATTCTATTAGGTCATATTTAACCGCGGCTTCTTAAAAATGCTCATTGGCAAATGGCAACACTCTGTGGGCGTGGGCAATTCCATGTTGCCAACTACACCGTAATTACGGTAGATAAACCGTATTTACGTGTTGTTCAGTATCTTCTACTGTAATTAATTTTGACCAATTTCATAGAAACACCGTAATTTTGGCATTAGCGGTTTCGAAACACGGATTTTTTTAAAGTTTTGATCATTTTGTATGGCGAACAACGTAATTTGAACCTACTAACACCGTAATTTGATCGAGTGGTTTGGCAACACTGGTGGGCATAACTCGCATAACTAAATAGTGGAGAGTTTTTTGGCGGGATTTGTGGTGGACGCATTCATAGTTTTATTTTATTGTATTTGCATTGTTTTCTGCTAGAGTTTACTTCAAAAAGTGGTGCGTTTTGGAGAAAATCGTCTGGTACACGTGAGCAATGTGAAAACAAGAAAATAAAATGAAAAAGGACGTGAAAACCCAATTTGCACTAAGTGCAGTTTTATAGACGCCCTACTGCAACCGGGTGTTCTACCTCAGAATTAGGCTGCTGCAAATGTTGTCAAGAACTTCAGAGATTTGTAATGCACTGGCACTAGCATTACAAATCCAAATACAAATGAAGAAAGTGAAAATGATTTACGAATTCGGCTGAAGGACTCGTTTCCATGGCCAAGAAAAATTCACAACCAAACAATAACTAATAAATAGCAGTGATCTGTGGGTGGATTCTGTGGGCATAACCTCAAAACAACAATAGAAAAATGATGTCTGGACTGTAAAGTATATTGCGTTTTGTTTGCCGTGTTTAATTTGAAATAGGTAAAGATTTCTGAAATATAAATAATATTATTAAAGAAATGAATTATTTCATCATTAATGCCATAAAAAGGCTTCACATATCAGTGGCGCCTCAAATAAGGTCACATTCGAGTGCAAGTACCACTGCTGCAGCCGTATCAAGTCCAAGTAACTCCCTATCTGTAACCAGGAAAGATTGGAAGTTTCCACCTAATTATGCCAAACCCCGTGAAGTGTGGATAGAGAACTTAGACAGTATTGAGGAAAAGAAACTTGGTTTATTCGAGTTACACCCTGCAGTTTATGCTACTACACCAAGAATAGATATTATACATCGTAATGTAATTTGGCAGAAGAAGTACAGATGGGTCTCTTGGGCTCACACGAAGACCAGAGCTGAGGTGAAAGGGGGTGGCAGGAAGCCGTGGCCTCAAAAGGGAATGGGAAGAGCCCGACACGGCTCTATCCGCTCCCCTCTGTTCCGTGGTGGTGGTATCGCCCATGGGCCTCGTTCAGGCAAAACCCACTTCTTCATGTTACCATTTCACCTTAGAATACATGGACTCACCTCAACATTGTCCGCTAAGCTGGCACAAGATGACCTTCATGTTGTCAAAGATCTGGATTTACCTACCAATGAACCGGAATATTTAGCAGAGTTGATTGAAAAAAGGAATTGGGGTCCTTCAGTACTTATTGTTGATGAGTAAGTGTGTCCCATTTTTTTCATACTCACCACTATTATTATTATTTTCTTATTTACTGCTAATTTATTATTGTGTTGTAACAGGCAAGCAATCTTAAAGCTGATGTGTGTCTATCTGTGTTAGTGTATTAATAAATATTCCATGTCCACACTAAAGTACTTGCACTATTAATTGTCAATTGTGCAGTGTTTCTCTACCTGATCAGTCAGAAATTAGGAAATCCATAAGATAACCAAGATAACCCACATAGCTCACAGAATCGCTAAACTTATGTAGAAATGGGGTACACATAGCTCATAGAACAGATGGCTGTTGGGGCAGTATAGTTCTCAAGTGGTGACAGCTCACCAGGAGATGTAAATAGGCCTCCCATTTGGTGGATTGATGACTTGGGGCAGTGCAGAACCTGTTATTCTAAAAATAGGGATACCTTTGTCCAGCAGTGAGACGTTTTTTGACTCATATAGTGATTTACTATTTCTTTAACAATCTAAAATATTATGTATGTTTACAGCACTGACTATGCACCAAGGAACCTTACAGTAGCAACAGATAATCTACTGCATATAAATATTATGCCTGTTTATGGCCTAAATGTATATTCCATGCTGAAACATGACACCCTGGTCCTCACAATGTCTGCTGCAGAGAAAATCGAAGAGAAAATCTTAGCACACCTTCATTCTATCACCACAGACAAACAAGCTACCTACAAGTTAGATCAAATGTAATTTTGTTTATAATAGGGTTGTATGTCATAAATTATAAATAATAAAACTTAGGAAGTACAAAAATCTTGTATTTTATTTTTATTACATTGTATAGAAGCAGCTAATTAAATTAACATTCAACAACTTATTAATAATTGTACAATAATACTTACACAAAAATTACAAATTAAGGTCACTTCTTCAAAGCAGTGCATTTGTCTTCTAAACACTGAAACATATAAAAAATTGTGCTTGTTAAAGTTTTCACACACGGGCGCTATTTTATCTTAAGATACTCATGAGTATCTTAAGATAATAATTTATAGCATAGCAAAGTATCACACACGGGCGCTATACTATAATATATGAAAACCTCACATTCTGTTACGAGTCTTTGAATGAGCTACACCTAAAACGCTGTATACAGGCTGATTAAGAAATGAGTTTGTGTATGTTGCTACTGGACTTACTAGACAGTTCGTCAGGGGATGAAGCCGACTTTGACGAAGATGGGAGCGGGCTTACCAAGATTCCCCAACACAGTGGGGATCTGGCTATCTTATCTTCAAGCCGGAACACATCAATGCTGTAAACCGCCTCCGTGGCGTAATGGTTAGTCCATTCGCTTCATACCAGGAGGCCGTGGGTTTGATTCCCGGATAGCCAGTAATTCATTGCGTTGGGGAATCTTGGTAAGCCTGCTCCCATCTTCGGCATTATCGTCACTTACCATCAGGTTAGATGATGCCAGGGGCTCATCAATTGTGAATAAAAAACAAAAAAAGATGTTTGGCGGCAACACTTAGATAAGATGGTGTTAGCTAGCCAGGCAGGCTATGAACACGCCCTGCCACCAACCAAACCGAGTCTTATAAAGTTCGCCGGGAATCGAACCCGCGACCTCCTGGTGTGAAGCGAATGGACTAATCATTACACCACGCAGGCAGTTAAAAACTCTTTTTAATCATGCTGTATTTATCTTAAGATAAATATAGCGAGGTGGCGCGATATCGCTTGGTATCTGCAGATAAACGGCGATGAAATATATATAATCTGCCCCGTGTGTGTACTTATTGATTTCTATGAAGAACAATATTGTAAGATACGTTACGTTAAATATATCTTATAGTATGTGACAACCTTTATTGGCATTGTTATGGACGTACCTCAATAAGATCTAAAAAAATCCCTTAATAATTGAACAAACGATCTAAAAATTTTGAACATGGCGAATTTGTTAGATGTATTTTTTACCTTTTTAGATATAAAAGGTCAAATTTTTGACTACTACTGTGCAGTTGCTGATTGATAAGTATCCGAAATTTACAAGAAAAAGCAATTAAACATTGTGGAAACCATTTATTTTTCTACGTAATTTCTTTCTACCTCGATGCACTTCAACCACCGTTTCTCCAGGACCAGGATAACGTTCTGGAAGGTTTTGTCCAGGTTATCAATGTATGAATTTACGGCGGCCCTTTGTAATTGGGAGAAAATTTCTGTCCACCTAGCCACTTTTTCAGATTTGGGAACAAATGGAAGTCGCAGGGTTCCAAGTCTGGCGATTAGTGGAGCAATAGTTCAAAGTGCAGTTCAATTTGCCACTGTAATTGACACTGTGTGAACTGGGGCGTTGTGATGGAACAATTTTTTTTCTTTGCTTAATTTTTGCAGCAAATTGGCATTATATGGCCCATTATTTGTCGGTTTTCCCTTGTCGAGGTAATCCACAATTATTATTACACGAGCATCCCAGAAAACAGTTGCCATCACTGTGCCGGTTGATAATTTTGTCTTAGGTTTCATTGGACAGGGTTTACCACTTTTGTCCACTGTTTAGACTGCTCTTTGGTCTCTGGTGTATAGTGGTGAATCCAAGTCTCGTCGATCATTATGAAACGTTGCAAAAACTCGCTTGAATTACGCGTAAAGAGCCTTAAACACTCCTCTGAAATTTCTACTCGGTGTTGTTTTTGGTCTGCAGTAAGCAAACGCGGCACCCAACAGACACAGAGCTTTTTCATGCCCAAATGTTCATGTAAAATATTAAAAACACGTTCAAAGAAATGTTTACCATCTCTGCTATCTCCCTCAACTTCAAACGGCGATCGTTCATTACGATTTTATAGATTTTTTTGATCATTTCCAGGGTAGTTACTTACTTCTTTTGGCCGTCCACAGCAATGAGCTGTGAAGACGACAGCTTTGTCGCCCGCGTTAGCCATGTGTGGACGGTGCCCAATGACAGAGAAGATTCCCCTAAAACAGCGTCTAGCTTATTTTATATCTGAGTTGCAGTTTTCCCTTTCAATACGTAAATATTTATGACTGACATCAGGAATTTCTGTTTTTTTTTTCCATTTTAATAAAACCAAAACACTGAATTACTTTAAAAAAATTTCAAGCACAATGTAGCCGATAAAATAAGCTGAGTACTCCAGTGAATAGTGACAGTTGACAATGGCAATTTTGTTTTTAATATATAAAATTTTTAAATGGCTCATTTCAGATACTTATCTGAAGGGAAAGGAGAACACAAATTTGTGAAGTTGTAAAGGAACTGACCTAAACCAGGTTCCACTGTATGATGACCAAATTATGTGAAGTGAATGAGGGGGTATTAAGCTGTAGCCAAATTCAAGCCCTATCAAACATCCTACACATTATACAATTCCTCCTGATTACTCAGCTCAAAGAGGTTCATATAGAATGTTGCGAACTGTCAGACTGAAGTCACTTTTTGAAACATGAATGTGGTATCGGTGTGTGTGGAATGTCAGCAAATATTATTGAGTAAAACTACTACACTCCAGTTTTGATGTATATATATATATATATATGTGCATGTACCATGTAAATTTAGGTTGGGAGTAGTTTAGATTGGCTTCACATTGAATTTACATGGGTTGTATCTTGACTTTTATTTGATCTGAGCCTGTTTACAAAATAGCACAAATTTGTGCTTGTTAAAAATATTCAAGAAGTGAAGAGATTAAACAATAAATTACTCACTTTGCTCACAATCTGTCTAGGCAAGTTTCCAGCCATTTTTTGTCTTACACTCCACCTAATGTCTGCCCAGTCATTCTCACCGGGCACATTGGGCTTATATTTCGCCCACAAACTTGTGTAATAGTGATACAATGAAACTGGATCACATTTTTTTGTTGTAGGCTGCTTTTGTACTTTTATTACTGCAACAAAATTAAAGATTATTTCTATACCCTACATAAAAAACTAAATATATCAATAATATGAGAAAAAAATACAAACAATTATTTGAGCTGGTGCCTCTTGATTCTCTACTCGATGACTCTGGTTTTTTCTCAACTCGTATGCATGAACATGCCCGTCTTAATGGTTTATCTTCTCGAGGTACCTGATGTCCGATATTAGGTGCTGAGTGTATGTTTCTCAGATTTATCAGACGATGTCTGTATCCTGGACATTCTCGGTTGCATCTTGGGACTCCCTCATTGTTTTTTGACCTTATCCTCGATGAAAATGTGGAAGCACTGTGCAGCCTTTCAGGGCCTTGTTCAAACTTTACATTTATATTCTCTTCTCGTTGTTCCAAATCATATTTTATAAGCTTCTTTAGATCTGAAAACAGATTGTTTTATGTTTGTAAACTATTTAACGTACAACAAAATTTAGGTAAGCTAAGCACTGATATGAACAATAATTCTAACTAAGAACCAAAAAAATCTTCTGCAGTCATTATTTCTTAAATTGATAAACTGTTCATCACAGGTTACGAAAAATAGTGTTTGTTAAGAGTTTTGACTAAGGTCCACTTACACAGTTATTTCAAATTTCTAGAAATTCCATGGGGACCTTTGGTTGGGTTGCACATAACCGGCCTGCCATACTAAATCCAAAAATAGGTTTGTAAGGTTTGATGATGATGTTGTCTTCGAGAGGCTCTCCCCTATGGCAGCCCTGTTATGTGCAACTCAACCGAACCTCTTTAATGACTTTGGCGGTCTAGATCTTGTAAACGGTACACATGATAAAAATATGTTCTGAGGAAACACTACTACCTAATTCATTAAAAAAAAGGCCAAGTGCGACTTGGGGTCACACAAACACGGTACTGCACTAAAACAAACTGGAAATAGAACAAGACCTCCGAGTACATACTTTGCTATAGGTAAATAGGGGTCTATTTATTCTGGAATTAGAAACTCTTGTACTGTGAATTTTTCAAGATTTTAGGTCCTGTAGTTTCGGAGATAAGGGTGGGATTGGTCAATTTTAACTTATTTTCTGAAATAACTACAAAACTATATCTTAAAATTATTTAAAAAAATGAAATTCTCACAACAAGCCTTTTCATTTGATATGTTACACAATATATTTTGATACACAACTTGTTTTTAAAAAATAATTCACCCCCAAAAGTGAACCATATGTTTAAAATTCATTTAATAATGTTACATGTCTATCTGGGTCACGGACTAATAATGTGTGTGCCACTGAAGACAAAATAGGAAGTGTACTAAATAGTTATCCATAACATGTATAGCTATCCATAATCATTTGCAGCTTTTGACATATAAGTATACAGGTCGTAAACCGTCTTCCCCATTTTGTCTTTAAATGTTTTATGCAGTGTGTCAAGTCTCATCTTTAGTGGCACGCACTATACATATCTGTACATAATTTCAACTCAATCAGTCCAGTAGTTTCCGAGCAAATTGGCTGTGACAGACAGATACAAGTGATTCTATAATGGTTCTGTTTGTTTTTACCTTTTGAGGTATGGAACCCTAAAAATATGCTCCCTATAAGTACTTGTACGGAAGAGCTCTAAAAATTTTGTTATATTTTTTGTGAGGTTATGTTGTTTTTTGGGGCAGCTCAAAAGAGCAATCCAACCAAATTTTATGTATGATGCTGTGATGGACAGACGGATCTGCTAATAAATGTAAACAAGAGTCCGTCGTAGCGGCTAGGTTACAATATTTTACTTTTACTCTTTGGCTTTGAATTGGATTAGGAAATCCCTGAGTAGACTGTGCTCATTCATATTGTGCTACACAACTTTAGATCCACCTACCTGTGATAAAATGTTTCAAAACTTCTCCGCTGATATTACGAATTCCCAAATGGTTCAGATAACGTAATATGTCCCTGGCATCTAACTCAGATGTTAGTTCGTGGTAATTTTGTTCCATTACCTATAAAATACCTATGTAATTATTTCCCAAAACACCAATCAAAAACAAAAAAAGTCAAAAACTCGTTACTCGCTCGTGCTCGTTTCAAATCACAGATCTGTGTTCAAAATAAAAACTTTTTTTTAAGAATATCTTAACGTCTCTAGGTACAAAAGCCCTTTTGAGACAGTCTTTATTTGCAATGCTAGTGTCGTTTTATTATAAATCTACACTTGAGTTCTTGACAGCAGTTGCAGCAGCCTGATTCTGAGATGGGACATACTGTATAAAACTGCACCAAATGCAAATTGGGTTGTTATCCTCTATTTTATTTTCTTGTCCGGCACGTTTGCTTACGTGCACCAGACAATTTTATCTAAAACGCAACACTTTTTGAAGCAAATTCTAGTAGAAAACACTGCAAACAATAAAATAAAACTACGAATGCGTTCACCACAAATCTCACCAAAAACTACAAAATAAAAATACTACATGTCAGTGTTGCCAACAACTCAGGAACTGAGGACCTGATACCTCCATTTTTCGCAGCATAATGTAGCTTAATTTTAGCAGAAGTGGGCTAAAATAGCCCAAACACCAGAAATTCGCTATGAATAAAATGAAAACGTAATTTTAACTATTTGTTTTATTTTATCTTTCGTAATATCGGGAGCATTAGAGTACATTTTTCAAAATTAACTGTGCGTGCATTGACAAACAAACGTACGATCACTTTAATCGAAGTATGCGCGAGCGGTATGAACATATTTGAAACTTGCTGGTAAAAGTGTTTGTCCCTTAAAGGAGACTATGTTGAAAAATCAATGTAAATTGCGTTCGTGTGTCTGGACCCTTAGTTGGTAGACAGGGGTAGACGTGGCCTACACCGCCTAATCGCAAATCCAGCACTGGGCACAAGTATTTGTTTTCAGCTGTACCATACATGAATCTTACGATTTGTATTTGTGTTACGTGCTTCTTCCACCACAGCGAGCGCTTGTACGCGTCGTCCCACGTGGTGAGTAGGTAGTAAGTGTACATATAATTATTTTTTTTAACTTTTAAAATAGATTTATCAAACAGCCCTCGTAAGTTTAATGTGTGACTTGAATTAGTACTGGCCGCAAATTATCGACACCAGCAGATAAACTAACAATGTGCAGCCGATGATACCCGGGACGGAAATGTCCAGCCTGAGCATTCATATATCATGTTCTTGAATTATAATGACAGGCATACCTGGCCGGCCATTCTGCTCGTGTTGAATAATATCGTGTCACACATTATTGTCAATCATAGCCACATTTGACTTCTTCGTACTTGGTCAAAGCTACAAATAGTAGTGATCTGTGGGTCAAAGCTTCTTACCTAGCTAGTAACTATGATATGAACTAACATGCACCGCCGCCTCGCCGGTTTAATCGAGTAGGAGTAAAATATGTACCTTTACGTCCCGCTAACACCACCTAAAGTTTAAAGATGACCTACTATTCAATTGATTGATGGTGCCTGCAAAAACGTATAACGAAACGCAACCCAAAATACAATAAAAATACGGTATATTAGGAACATAATCAATTTGTCATTAATGCCTTTGACAAGAGTAGCCCAGTTTCCACGAACGACAGCTGCACCAAAGACGACCTATGCTGCACGACGACGCTAGGAATAATAGATCATCTTTGGCTTCACCCGAATCACGAGTAGGTAACTTTCTCAAGTGGCACACAAATACCTACATTATCTATAGGTATAGTATCTATAGGTTGGTTCGTATCACTATCATTCTCATATCATTCATTCATTTGTGGACGTATTCTTTAGTCACAGTATATATATTAGTACTAACGTACAGTATGGACACTCCCTGCCGCTCTCTAAATTCGACCTCACCCCCCCCGTCACTCAGATTGGATGTAGATTGGGTACCAAACGTAAAGGACGAGCTACGCAAGCGCGATAAACGTCACTTATATTCACTTTGCGCGCCGCCGCTGTGATTTCGTACACCGGAATAAAAAGCAACTAGTTACCGAACGTAAAGGACGAACTACGCATGCGCGATTAACGTCACTTATATTTACTTTGCGCGCCGCTCACCGCTCGACGCCAATAGGCGGCCGCAGCGTCTCAGCATGCCTCGTATCATGATTGGCTGACCACCAATATTATACGACCAAATCTAAGAACAATCAGTTCATATTAGCTGTATCTTTTTTTTTAGAAATGTAGTTCCTTTATGTTTTTCATATGTCAGATGTCAGTTTGTTATTGTGGCTTGTGAGATATTTTGTTCGTTTTATTTATTTAAAATGATGGTTGTTTGTAATAATTTGATTAGATGGTGTGAAAGTATGAGTTGTATAGAAATATCTAGTGGTGTGATATTATAAAATGTGATCTCGGAATTATAGATTGAGATTGACTATTATTGTAGGTTGCTAAATGAGATTGTTTCACGGACAAATGCTCCTGTGTTTGAAGAACAAATGAACAATGTTATCCATGTAAGTTACTTAATCATGTAAGATAACTGTTGATTGTTGTTTGCAGCACAGTATATATATCTTGCAGTGTGCATGCAGTAAATAACTAACAAACATTTCGTGACCAATACCGCCGGTGTGATTCAACCCTACCTGCATTCTTGCCTATAGATACGTCAGTTATATATATGTATATCATTTCTCGCTCGTTTGTATGGAGTGTCCGGGGTGTGCTTTAGTTCATCTATAAATTCATTCATCTCTGATATCAGTCTCAAGGAGTATAGAAATCACTACGGTATTCATCTATTGCAGTACTCGCGACGAAGGGTCACGCACGTTGCCAACATAACCGGACCGCTTTCGAAAACTTTGTAAAACATTCCACGTCAGACGTTGCAATGTCGATCAACTACGATAACAATGCGGCAATTAAGAATTTCATTGAGTACCTGAAAATACCCAGCGTTCAGCCGGATGTCAACTACGGTATGTTTTCTATTTTGACCAAAGATTGAGTGCCAATACGAATAGCGTCAGCTGCTATTTTGAACAACTTGTTTTATGAATTTTCGTATAATTTATACAAAATTAAAAGTCTTCCAACATACTTAATAAAGTGGACTATTTTGTCTCTTTTTCTTTTATTCACAATTAGCAAGCCCTTGGCATTATCTCACCTGATGGTAAGTGACGATGATGCCGAAGATGGAAGCGGGCTTACCAAGATTCCCCAACCCAATGGGGAAATGGTTATCATATCTTCAAACCGGAACACAATGTTGTTTGTTACCATTGATTTTTGGCGGCAAGACTAACAAGATGTCGGTATCCAGCCAGGCGGGATTAGAAAATGCCTTTCCACCAACAAATCACAATTCCACTGGGAATCGAACCCATGACCTCCTGATGTGAAGCTAATGGACTTAACCATTTAGCCAACCAACCTTAACCATTTAATTTTAGTACAAATAGTAAGTATTCTATTTTTAGGTATGTATTATGTATATTATTAAATTATTTACTATCGGTATGTATTATTTATGTGAGTAGATCAGGTTAGTTTACATTATATTATATTAGTATTTTATTTAGTATAATTTTAGGTACACATAGGTTTGCCCCCCGTCCTTTGAATTCTCATACACCCGGTAAGGTTGGCTGGAAGAGATCTCTTATAGAGATAAGTCCACCTTTGTATATGTCCTTTCTAATAGTTTTTCATGTAAATATCTGTGTGCAATAAAGAATATATATATATATATATATATATATATATATATATATATATATATATATATATATATATATATATACTTAGCTCCTTGTGATTTCTGTTGTTATATATATATATATATATATATATATATAACAACAGAAATCACAAGGAGCTAAGTCGAGGCTAATTTTAGAGGTTTTAATACCAGGTTCCTCAATAAATGCCTTTGTTCTGAGGGACGTATGTGAAAAGGCATTGCATTGTCGTGATGCAGCATGATTCCCCGAAGCCCGGCCATTGGTCTCCTCTCTCGAACTGCATGGGAAACTTTCGGCAATCCTACTGTCTGTTGTATTTCGAGTTAACAGACCCATAATTTTCCAGCATTGATGTCGACAGACGTCCGCTCCGATAAAAAAAAACTAGCCACTATTTTTTGCCAACGTTTCGAGGTCTTTGAAGTTTTGTCGGTATATTTCCCTCTTCAGACGACCCATGATGACTCTTACTTTCCGGATCACACTAATAGATCCATGTTTCGTCACCTGTGATGATTTCCGAAACATCTCGATGACCCGTTTTCAAATCGCAGACGTAGATATTTCACGGCAAATCCACACGAGCCTGTTTTTCAGTATCGGAGAGCTAACGCGGGATCCAACGAAGGCAGAGCTTCCTCACTCTAAGATATTGATGTAAAATTATATTAACGCTCCCCAAACTAATGTCTAGGATCTTCTCGTTGCCGTGTATGTAATAGGGATGACGACAGCATCAGAAATAAATTATGAACTCTTGATCACTAAATTGCCCTCCTACTCAAACTTTGGAAAACCTTACTCGTTTTGTTTTCCATTAAGTCTTCGATTTTTAACTCACCAAAATCACAGAATGAGTACATAAATGATGCTGCTAAACTATGACGTCACGCCTAGGTATTTCAAACATTTTAAGAACATCCCTATTCGTGGATCTTCTCGCACCAACATTTCTGTCGTCCACAAGTTTTCTGCAGTTACTGCATTTTGCGGGCAACCGCTTCTGTAGTCATCTACAAGGTTCGTTTTACCCCTTTTAAATTCACTGAACCATCTAAAACTGTTGCCGGAGATAGTGCTGATTGTAATTGTTCAAAGTTATAAAACATCATAGCACGCAAATGTTCGTAGTTGAGGTCCACCGTTTCAAAGAAAAACCTCGGGAATAGTCGTAGAAAAACATTGCTATTTTTTAAAATTAAGCGAATTGGCTATGACCTTGTGTTCTATTTTTTTTATAAATTTACATTTTAAAAACATGTACAACTGGTGCGTTCCATTTTTAGGGTTCCGTACCCAAAGGGTAAAACTGTCGCTGTCTGTTAGTCTGTCCGTTTGTCACCAGGTTGCATTTCTTGAACCGTGATAGCTAGACAGTTTAAATTTTCACAGATGATGTATTTCTGTTATCGCTATAACATAAAATACTAAAAATTTTAAAAATTTTAAAAATAAGGAGGGGCTCCATAAAAAAAACGTGTTTTTTAACATGAAGAAACTAGCGCCATCTAGTATGATGGTACGGAACCCTATGTGTGCGGTTCCGACTCGCACTTGGCCGGTTTTTAATTTCGAGCATATCAAAACTTATCGAGTGACCTAAGTAATATTCTAATTAATCAATTAATCAATTAGTGCAATCTAAGCTTTTTGAAAACTCGTTGGTCGGCTTGGCTTGCCTTTCTAAATTTTGCCGGTTCGATTCACGGGTGAAGATTTTTCAGAAATATGTAAACGCAGTTTTATTTTTAAAAATCAAATGAACTCTCCTTTGAGTCGAATTTCCTCTTTTATTTTATAGTTTTTTTTACATTTTGTTGATTCGATTCCCGGCCGGCCTAAGTATCGAATTTCTCCCCATGGCCCACTCTGAAATATTTTTATCTCTGTGGACCACTCATAGCGCTCGGAGCTGTGTGAACAAATATTAGGAAAATGATTGTTGAAATTGTTTGATAGGTAGGTAAGTAACTACCTATAATATTATCTAATCATACATATTACATATTATTAGCCTATTTACACTCATTTGTCGCATACATGTACAGCAGCAGATGAGACATTCATTTTAAATAGGTACGTAAGGACTTATATAACTTATGTAATTATTTAAACTATATTATATACCTATTGTTTAATTAAGCGTTAGAGAGGAGTGTGTCTCTAACGCGCTCCATACAAATAAAATTTCGTTCTTATTCGAATATCAATCAAATTTATTGAAATTATGTAAACACGTTCTAGAAACTTATGTTTCAGTGGTTTGTCAGATTTGCTTAAAAATATTTATTTGTTTAGAATTGTATATACAAAATACAAATCTTTGAGCCTGTGTGTCACTTTGAAACTACATATTTTTTCGGTCGGAAATCTGACAAACCACAAAAAAGATATTAGTTTCTAGAACACGTTTAAAACAAATTCGGGAAATTTGATTGATTATTGTTCAAATAAGTACGACAAGAGCGAGCTAGGGATACACTCCTATATAAGGTCCCATACAAATCAAACATTAGTAGAGTAATATCCTAAGTATGGAGGTCATAAGTAGTATAGTGTGAATAAAAGTTCAATATCAGTATTTTGGTGCTCTTTGATGTCTTTTACACAAAGACAATATGTTATTACTAGTTATTGCAAAGATTTGTAGTATTTTATGTATATAAATAGATTGAGATCTACTAAATATCCAAATTATTTTTGCAGAAACCAAATTTTATGCAATTTGGTGCATTTTTTTTTAAGTTAAGACACTGTGACTGTCTGGAAAGACGAATGGATGGACGGAGTGAAGAAAGGATTTATTGTAGCAACTAATACGGAGCCTTTAAAATGGATCGGCATTTTATTCTACTTCTGAGTATACCAGCTAGCAATATCATGCAACAATCTGCAAATAAAAAAATACATATGCATTTCATTATTTTTTTTGATTTGTATTTTTTTTTTATAATTTTAAGACTTATACTTCAAAACAATTTATCTTAGGATTATAAAAATTAAATACAGAATCTAATAGAGTATTAGTTACCTACCCCATCTAAGTGACTAAATGTTGGTTTATAAACACCTAAAGTAAAATTTTCCACTGCACTGGTTCCTATCATAGACTAACAGAATACTTACTCGTAGTCACAATCAGTGACCTTTAATAAGGATGCGAGGGATGCAATTGAGACTCGTCGGTGCAAAATAGATTTAAGTACGATGATACTCCTCTCTGTGCATTGATGCTTGCAGCGAAAAATACTGACTAGCTTTTGTCAAAAAACAAGGTAGGATTCTCAGTGTGATTGTCAAAAACTTTTGGATCCTTGCATTTGTAAAATATATCTCGTCTTTTTAAACTTTTTATGACAAAAAAGACCTACTTTGTTTTGTTCAGTTTTTGATAATAGTGGACTGTATTTAGCGGGAGCGGGTGGAGTATGGCGGCCTATCAAATACGATGTGTGTTCAGTCTATCATACATGGCGGTAGAAGACTGTTCTGCCCTGGAATTTACAGGAAAGAAAAGAAAACAGAACAGAAAAAAGAAGAGGAACTCACCTGCATCACAGAAAGAATCAGCACGTGAACACCAGCGTCGGTTCAAATCCTCGTGACCCAGCTGCAATTCCTTGCGGTACTTGAAATTAGCACTCAACAGTACTAGCACAGAACGTAGACACACACTATTTAGTCTTTTACAGCGGTTTAGATATATACCTATATAGGTAGGTATGTTATACATCATCATCCGCAGTCTGATTTAGTCAGGAGGTCTTTATGAGGAACTAGCTAGAGGGTCCGTGGTGCGGGAGGCTCGCGGGAAATTGTACAATTAAACCTTTCTCATCAATCACTCCGTCCATTGGTGAAACTGTATGAAAATCTGTTCGGTAGTTTTAGAGTTTATCGCGTTCAGACAGACAGATTTGGCGGGAGACTTTGTTTTATATTAGTACGAGTAGCTTGTAACTTAGGAAAGTTAGTTGACTTAGACTGAAGTGAGAAACGCTGCAATTTTAGGGATAATTGAAATTAATAGCCTCCGTGGCTTAATGGTTAAGTCCACATCAGATGATCGCGGGTTTGCTTCCCGACGGAATCTAACTTTGTAAGACTTGGTTTGGTTGGTGGAAACTGGAAGGATTTTTTTTAGCCCGTTTGGCTAGCTACCACCATCTTATCTAAGTATTGCTGCCAAACATCAATGTTAACAGCATTGATGTGTTCCGGCTTGAAAATAAGATAGCCAGTTTTCCCATTGAATGGGGAAGCCCGTTTTCATCTTCAGCGTCATCGTCACTTATACCAGCAGGTGAGATGATGCCAAGGGCTTACCAATTGTGTCATCATCATCGTCATATCAGCTCATACACGTTCCCACCGAGGGCCTCGAGCCTACCCTGAATTAGGGCGATCGGGCCTCAGTCGACCACGCAGGCCCAGTGCGGGTTGGTCGACTTCACACACAACCTTCGAGTTTCTTCGCAGGTATATCCAGGTTTCCTCACGATGTTTTCCTTCATCGTTGAAGCAATCGGTGAGTATATGTACGTAAGTTTCGAAAAATTCATCTGTACATTGGCCGTCCGGATTTGAACCCAGCACCTCCGGTTAGGAGGACCGAGTCATTACCGATTGAGCCATCGACGCTTCTAACCAAACGAACTGTCTTCTGACCAATTGTGTATAAAAAATTAAAATATGGGTTGCGTTTCCAGATGAGTGTGTGGCTTTCCTCAAGAAACAAGCTGATTCACTTGGGCTTTCGGTGAAAATATTTGAATTGGTACCTCGCAAACCAATCGTGATTTTGACATGGCCTGGACAGGACGAGAAGTTGCCTTCTATTTTGCTCAACTCTCATATGGATGTGGTTCCAGTGTTCGAGGCAAGTTTATAGTAATCTAAATGCCTGTCTTTCGGTTTTCTATCGAATTCATTTCGAAGAGTGTGCTCAAGAACTTCACGACCTCATTCCCTCAGCTCCATTCCACCTTCAGTCAACGAGACGCAGGGGGAGGTTCCACCCCTTTGTTGTTGATATTCAGCCTATACGCACGAAGTGTTACGCTTCCTCATTTATTATGCGGACAGCGATGGTATGGAACTCCTTGTCCCGACTCCTACAATTTGGGGATCTTCAAGGGGAGAGTGAATAGGCATTTTTTGAGTTTGCGAGTACCATCCTCGACTACATAGTCACTTACCATTAGGTGAGATATAGTCAAACGCACTGAAATTTTTAGTAAAAAAAAACCTATCTCGACAAAATTTAAATGGTCATTTACATTTCAGAAAAGTTGGACCTATCCACCTTTTAGCGCACATATAGATAAAGATGGAAAAATATTTGCTAGGGGATCTCAAGACATGAAATGTGTGGGCATACAATACTTAGAGGCCATAAGAAAATTGAAACAGCAAGGCGCGAAACTAAAAAGGACATTACACGTTTCTTTTGTGCCAGGTACTTAACTACTTACTCTACAACAATAATAAATGCACGATAAACTAATTATAAAAAAACATTTTTGGAGGTAACAATATTACCTTTTGTTTATTCCCGTACAGATGAAGAGATTGGTGGACACGACGGGATGAAAATCTTTGTCCACACTCCAGAGTTCAAAGCCCTCAACGTTGGGTTTGCTTTAGATGAAGGCATGGCTAACCCCACAGAACAGTTCATTGTATTCTACGGAGAAAGAAGCATTTGGCGTAAGAGATTTAATTTCTAGTTCTTGTTTTTCTATCTATCTTATATTAGAGATATCTATAATTATGTATAATAATTATAAAATGCTTTACTTTGGTAAGCGCTTTGACCATTGTTAAAGAACTGATGGACTGTTTATCCATTTTTTATTATGGTTCGAAAATGTTCGTAATGGTCCGAATTCGTAAGAGAACCAAGATAACGGACAGCTCACAGAATCGCTAAACATAAGTAGCAGTGGATAGGGCACATAGCTCGTAGAACAGATGGCCATTGGCACAGTCAAGTTCTCGAGTGGCGACCTCTTGTCTCGAGCGCAGGCAAGCCTCCCTCTTGGTGAAAGTCAAGGGAAGCCGCTGGATGCGGCCAGCGCTGGACCAATAGAAATTTAAATCCCACTAATATTATAAATGTGAAAGTTTGTATGTATGGATGGATGTTTGTTACTCTTTCACGCAAAAACTACTGAACATATCTGGCTGAAATTCGGTAGATAGACAGATAAGGACCTGGATTGACATATAGGCTTCTTTTTTTCACGCTAGCGAGCCGTTTGCTGCTCGTGCAATACACACCCTCTAAAACAGTCATAGAAACTATGTTTACGCGTGCGGAGCCGCTGGCAAAAGCTAGTTATATATATTTGTGTGATATATTTGTGTAACAGGACCAGTCGTTGTGGAAACCCTTGGAGAAAGCCTTTGTCCAGCAGTGGGTGTCCTTTGCCTAGTTTGATGATGATGAATAGTCTGAATAAAGTTGAAAGGTAAAGAAAAATTGGAAAACGTCTCGGAAAATTGAAAAGTTTGTCAGAAACTATTTCTATAATAATAAATTACTAAGTATGCTCTATTTTTTCAGAAATTCACGTACATTGCCCTGGACAGCCAGGCCATGGATCATTGTTACTTCCAAATAATTCTGGCGAAAAAGTAAGGAGATTCATCTATTAAAGACACATCAAGACACTTGTATATCATTAATCCATTTATTGCTTCAGTTATACAGGTTATCGTTATCAAACAAAGTTTGTTTTTGAGTCTTTTAAGATTAGAGATAATATTTTGTTCACGTTATGTGCTATCAACTTCATAATACATATTACATACATTGTTTTGTTTCAGTTAAGATTCATCATGGACAAATTCATGGATCTGAGAACAGAACAGAAAAAAATATTGGAAAGTGATCCAAAACTGACCATTGGAGATGTCACTACAATCAATTTAACACAGATATACGTAAGTTGTATCTATTGTGAATAATTTACATCTAATACCTACTATACATATGTCTGTTGGAATAGTGTATTCCTAAAACGTAGTTGGTTCATATTTGAATAATAATCAATCTGTTTAATGAAATTTTAGAAAACAATAATCCCAGAAAATAATATCTGTGTTACCTGAAGTTTATCAGATTCCCGAAAAAGTTTGTCATATTTTTTACAGAATTCTGACAAATTTTAACGAAATCAGACAAACCACACACACAGATATTCGTTTCTAGAACGTGTTTACAAAATTTCAGTAACTTTAGTACTTAGATTATTAGTTTCTAGAACGTGTTTAATTTTTTTATTAACTCTTATAGATATGAGTTTCTAGAACGTGTTTACAAAATTTCAATAACTCTGAGTCTAGATATGAGTTTCTATATCGTGCTTACAAAATTTTAATAACTTTGATAGATATTAGTTCCTAGAACGTGCATACAAAATTTCAATAACTTTGACAGATATTAGTTTTTAGATCGTGTTTCCTTTCAATAAATTGATAGACATTATTTTCTAGAATATTATTATTTTAATAAGAATTAAACTACGTTTGTATGGAGCACTGCACGCTGGGCATACACTTCTCATAAGATCCATTTAGTCTGAGCATCTGAGCTAACATAGAGATAACGTTTCTATTGTTACACGCTACGCATTCAAGTAGGATTAAAGAAGTAAGTAATGTTTAGGTAGATACCTACCTACTTATGCTTCCATTTCTTTTTATTCTAAAAATGTTTTTATACAATTGCCCCTCTAAAAAGTAAAAAGAAAACAGTAAATACAGCTCTTTTAATCACTATTTTGGTGTTTGAATTTAGAACACAACATTTTTTTTTTTTTCAGGGCAGACTAAGGCTCATTGGCCATATTGCCTTGTCTTCAGTACTTACATATATTTTTTTCTTTTACATTTTTCAGTATTTTTCAGCATCATTGTAATTTTTTTCACTGGCACTATATAACTATAACATAATATCCTACACACTCCAACAAAATGATAGCACTTTTGCTGAAGCTTTGGCGGACTTCATAAGGGAACTCGAAACACAGCACACACACACTTTTATGACATAATTCTACACAATAAACACATAAATGGTACTTTGCTGATTAATACACTATCAATATTATACATCAAAAACCACGAAATGTAATTTTTCGGTTAGTAAAAAAAAATGACAAACTGAACGCTACTAATTCCCGCCAAAAAGTCTAGAACACACCAATATATTCGACCTCCATCTCAATGCTATACAACCTCCTTGAGCAAAAAATACTTGATACAAACTCCATGTTCAAAGAATATTTGATATACAAACTCCTTGTGCAAATAAATCCTCGAGATTTGCTTGTTCGACATTTTCGACAAGGAGTTTAGCATTAGAATAAAAACTGTTTGGAGTTCTTTGCTGTCATTTTATTAGTAAATTGCCGCTATTTTGAATACTTTAAGTTCTACGAACACAAAGCAAATTACTCTTAATTTTAGTAATTGTTGCAATTTTAATGAGCATTTTAATTAATGTAGCCTTTGTTTTTCTTCATTAAATGTATATTTTCGCTTAAATGCTTCTTTTCCTAGGAGTCATGGTATAAAGTATAGTATGCAACTCTTTAATAAAACGGATTTATATCGAGGTCCATGAATCACTCGCGTCTCTCAGGATTCTAATACATGAATCATCATGGATCAGTCCCTACAGTCGTGATTCAGTCATTAGAATCCTGAGAGACGCGAGTGATTCATCTACGACCCTCGCTTTAAAGTTTAAATCCATCCTTTATTCACTAGTTGCTTAATATACTATTATTGGTTAAGTAGGTATATCTACATACCTAGTATAAAACAAAGTCGCTGTCTGCATGTGTCTGTTTCTCTGCTTATTTCTTCTAAACCACGTAACGAATTTTTCACTAATTGAAAAAGCGACAACCGCTAGTTAAAAAAGTTTTTAAATATTATTTCAGGGGGGAGTGCAATCTAATGTTGTTCCCGAAAAGTTAACAGCCGTTTTCGACATACGATTAGCTGTTACTGTTGACCACGTAGATTTTGAGAACGTGGTAAGTACAGAATATCCTCTTTATCCCATTGATGATACTATGGTTCTTGGTGTATATGAATTCTTTGTTTACCCTGCCCTGGATCTACATTTTAAAAAAGGGAGGGGGGGGGAGGGCAGCAGAGTGCCCATTTGCCTCGAGCCAAAAATTTACAACAAATAAAATTAAGATAGGTTGAGAGAGTTGTGGGTTCCACCCAGGGCAAACATTTGTTTGATGAGCAGATTTGTTTGCTCTGTGTCTGGGAGTTAGATATGTATGTATGTATGTATTTAAACGTATATAAGTATTTATATCAGTCTCTGGTTCCCATAACACAGGGAATCCTACTTTGGGGCCAGATGACCATGTGTGATTTGTTCCCGAATATTTATTTATTTATAGGTACTAAAAAAATTACACAATTGTTAATTAATTACGATACTAACGAAGCCTATTGTCTAGCCTAGCCTAGCCTGGGTATTTCTAGACCGTTTCGGTCGTATATCCGTGTGAGAAGAAGAGGGCATTACACAGATTTTTGTACTGTACTGACAGGCGGCTGTCTGCCCGCCCCCAGTCTTCAACGCCCAGGGCAAATGCCCCTTTTCGACCCCCCCCCCCCCTCTAGATCTGGGCCTGAAGCATATAAAAGGGCAGACTAAAAAAAATCCCTAATTCTGGTTAATGTTAAATAATAATCGCATTGGCAGCATCATTATCATATCCGCTGAAAGACGTGCACTGCTGGACAAAGGCCTCCCTCAAGGATTTCCACGACAACCTATCCTGCGCTGCCCGCATCCAGCGGCTTCCCGCGACCTTCATCAGGTCGTCGATTCATCGCGTGGCAGGCCTCCCTACGCTACGTCTTTCGGTGCGCGGTCGGCACTCGAGATCTTTACTGCCCCAATGGAGCTATACTTCAGTTTAGCTTTTATATTGATTGCATGGTTTTAGATAAAGCAGTGGTGCAAAGAAGCTGGTGAAGGCGTTACATATGACTTTGAACAAAGGAACCCTTACGTGGAATGCACAAAAACTGACGCCTCTAATCCATACTGGGTAGCGTTCAAGAGTGCTGCTGATCAATTGTAAGAGCTTGTGAGAATATTTGTGAAGTGTTTGTTACTATGTTGCTTCCTTTTCTGCTGACAATATCATCTTATTGTTGAGCGTCGGTGGCGTAACGGCTAGGGCCGCCGCCTCCTGTCCGGGAGGTCGTGGTCCGAATCCTGCCACGTACCAATGTGATTTCGAATTTAGATTTCATATGTACGTTTATCCGACGCTCTTACGGTGAAGGAAATCATCGTGAGGACACCTGCACAAGCCTGCGGAGAAACTCGCTGGTTGTGTGTGAAGTCGACCAACCTGCACTGGGCCCGCGTGGTCGACTAAGGCCCAATCGCCCTAATTCAGGGTAGACTCGAGCCCCTCGGCGGGCACGTGTATGAGCTGATATGACAATGATGATGGTTAACAACCCACAAGGTCCCCACTGCTGGAGCACGGGTTTCTTCCCAAGCTGGAGAAGGTTAGGCCATGTCCGCCAAGCCAAGTTCGGGTTGGTGGAGTTTGTAGGGCTAATAGTGGCGAAGCCTATTGTCAGAAGTTTTTCAAGCCGCCTATAAGGTATCTGACGCGGCTCGACGACTGCGATCTAATGATATCAACTGGCACCAACGGCTGAACGAGACTTGCGCTTCACGGAAACATTGTCAAAAATGCCCCTAACAGTCAAACCAATCTATTATAGGTTCTATGACGCACCAACGAGTCGTCAGGGGGAAATAACTCAGAAATTTGAATAAAAATGCATTTGTATGTTATATGAATAAAGAGGTAGAGCTTTATTTATTCATTTTGAATGATTATATGCTTTGCCATCTGACTGATTATTGGACTGAGAATTATCCGAACTAGCTAAAATATATTATTGCTGTGGTAATCACACACGAGAGGGACCTCTGCCCTGGCTCGCGTAAATATAGAGATATACGATCAGTATCTATAACCGTGCTTCAGGAAAGTTAACATTGGTGATCAACCCAACCACGAAAATTACACCGAGCCCCATGATAACATCATACCTTTAAAACATATTACGATATTAGTTTGAGATACCTATACTTGCTCCTCTCCGAAAGTTGGTTTATACCGAAAGCAATATAGTATAGGTAAATAATATAATAATAGTTTTGTTTTTTAGATAGTTTTTTTATTATTTCGCTGCTTATCAGTAAGCAGCGAGCAAAGAAGATTACAGAGTTGAATAGGTAGCAGAACCCACGTATAGATCGCGGCATATAAGTTGGACAGTGCGCAGTGTCTTATTTTCTGGTCTCAATCGAAGTTCGGGAGGCGGGGGTCGCGCGTACCAAGGGACGCCAGCCCCCCGCGTAAGTCGCGCTACGCCCGCGTGCTCCCCTACCTGAGCGAACGACAAACATTTGTGTTCAACTTATACGCCACGAATTGTATAGTAGTAGATAATAGGATCTGTACCTACTATACAGTGTAATAATCCATAGTGATCCAACGTCATGATGTTTACGTCGAAGCCGACATCACTAGTGACTGATGGTCACCTCTAGTGCTGTGCTGGCGCTGGTTCTAATAATTTATCCCGAACTGTGACTAGGGCAATGCGGGCTCAACCTCCCCCGTCTCGCATCTCCACTCCCCACAGATCTACTACAAATAGATTTCTGCGTGGCCACTACAATGCCTCTCGCTGTGCTCTCGCTTTAACTGCTTTTGTGTTGCCACCTTAAGTCAGGGTAAATTACAATAATATCAGCGCGACCTAACGCCTTTGTAGTAGATCTGATGATATTTAAGTAATGCTTTCGAAAAGCATTTGTACAGCTTTTTTTTTCAATATACCTCTTCAAAATTAGGGGTCACATAGAAACCTACAAATATATATTATTTTTATTAGGTAAAATTTAAATATACGTTTGGCAACATTGAGAGAAACATTGTTTGGCTAAAAAACTGTCAGATTTTGGCAATTAGCCAGCAAAAAAGTGGTCATGCCGATAAGAACAAAATATAATATTAGTATCTTTTTCGCACTCGTGCCATATCGTAACTATCCTTCTTTTTCTAATAATTTCTTTACTAATCTATTTGTAGTAGATCTGTGCCACTCCCGCACGATTGCCTGTCTGGGTGTCTTCGTTGGACGAGTGTATGGATTCTTTAGACTGTACCAACTCTAATTATTAAATAAGTATAATATTGTATACAGGTGTAACTAAATTGGTGTAGGTAGGTCCAGTTAATGGGGCTTATACTGTACAACTTTTGTTCTATGGCTTTGCTGAAATCGCAAAAAGATTTACTTCACACAAATCGATCATCATTTTTTAATTTTAGAATTGAATATAGATTCCTTGGGGAAAGTTGTTCAGTACGATGAGTACAACCTCCCATGAATGAAAAGTGTCCCATGGGACGGAAATGTGTCCCAGGGAGTCGCGTTTTTTCAGGCTTTAAAAGCGCGGAAAAGGCAAAGGTATCTATGACCATACAGCCTAGTCTGCCGTATCTTTGCCGTCCTTTTTTCAGGCTTTAAAAGCGCGGAAAAGGCAAAGGTCTCTATGACCATACAGCCTAGTCTGCCGTATCTTTGCCGTCCTTTTATAAAGTATTTTGTCACATGTTACACATCATATGCGAGTACTGTAGGTCTCGCTAGAATTTTTTTTTGCAATTTCAGCAAACTTGTAGAACAATATATGTTCAGTTTGATAGGTAAAAGCCCCAGTTAAAGGGTACTACACAATTTTTTTACAACCTGTATTTGTAATTAAAGGTAAGTATACAGAATGTAACAAAATTGGTGTAGGTCCCGTTAACAGGGGCTTCTACTCATCAAACTAAACATATTTTGTTCTACAAGTTTGCTGAAATCGCAAATTTAAATAAGTTGCTGTCTGAATATTTCAGGAAACTGCAACTCGACCGTCGCATATTCCCTGGCGGCACCGACAGCAGATACGTGCGCTCGGTCGGCATCCCGGCCATCGGCTTCTCCCCCATCAACAACACCCCGGTCCTCCTGCACGACCACGATGAGTTCCTCGGCGCTGATATTTTTCTCAAAGGCATCGATATTTACACAGAGATCATTCCCGCAGTGGCCAATATTTAAATGTGTTTTACTTATTTAAGTAACTATCTGTGCCTTATATTATACAGTTAATTTTTATTAATGTTTATACGTAGGTGAGAACTATTTTTTATAAACGTAAGTTCATCAATAGTCAAAGATATGTACCGAGTTAATTTATGCGTGAACACTAAAATGTATGTAATGCGTGAAAATGACTTATTATAATTATTATTATAAGTAAAAAAAATCTCCGCATTATTACCCGACTGCGCTCTGGAAGGTTTTATGTAATATGCATATTTCTTTGGCACGCTCTGTAGCCTAAACGGCTGACTTGATGAATTTTGGAATGCGAGGTGTCGTTAGATTTGTTTTGACCCCGTGAATCATTTTTACCCGACTGGCCAAAAAGAGGGGTTTAGATTTAATGCAGTCGGGTTTTTTATATTTATAATTAATTCTTGCAACACCAGGCAACTGCCGTCTGTCCTTTGGATAGCACGATTTATTGTGCCACACGATAAAAGAAGAAGATTAATTCTTTCAGTTATTATAATATTAAATTTTGCTATTCACTTTGATATTAGGTATTATTATTAATACATACTTCTAATCAGCCTGCTTTTGCATGTGATGATGATGACTATCAATAAAGACGTACAATGCTGGACATAGGGCTTTCCCGAGTTGGGGTATTCATACATATTTTAATATTATTATAAATCTTTTAAGGCGAGGTACTGATTTGAACAGTTGTCTCTGTCTTTTTCTTTACGTGTAAAGAGTAAAGAAAATAACCACACTTTTTCAATGGTTTTTCGTTTCAATCAAAAACTACAATGAAAGTACAAAAAATAATAATATTTCTCGCTTTGTATTAACATAACAAATATTGTTGTATATATTTTTTTAATTTATACTTCAAAATATTAGTAATAACTAGAGTTGACAGTAACGGTGTAGATCTTTGGGGTTTTTTTGTATCGAGCCGAAACTGCTCAATCGTGTTTCTAATAGCTTATCAACAATAAGGGTATTTTTTCAACCTTGGGTTTTCTATCGTTTAGGAGTAATTGACGTCAAAAATAACGAAAATCTGTAATATTGCCGCTTAAATTGTTTTGACAGGGATAGGTAAAATAGAACACATTTTTTCAGAGTGGTTTCTTTTCTACTCATGAAACGGAACAACTTTTTTCTACAACTTTGTTGAAATCACAAAAAAGTATGCTGGACTTCTCATCTATTCGTATCAGCTGATTCGCTACTTTGAATGGGAAATCCAAAAATCTTTATGCGATCATAAAAGTTGTAGAACAGAAGTTGCTCAGTCTCATGAGTAAAAGTCCCCTAAAAATGTGTTTTATTTTTCCCCTGCACCCGATATAGGTAGTTACATTAAGGTCTAACAAAATCAGCTGAAACTATTTTAACTGGTGCTTCAGTTTCATGGGTTGAATCACCAGTTAAAATAGTTTCAGCTAATTTATTTACACCTTATAATCTAATCATATTTAGTAGATAGGTATACCTAACTATATTAGGTAGCTAGCAAGATTAATACTTTTATGAAATGTTATGTATTTTTCTTAAATTTAAAATTTCACTATGTAAAATACTTTATAAAATATAGTACGTACTTGATATACATAATTTGCATTTTAGTATCTGGCCTTCTTTCTTCTGACTTCCGTCATGTGTGCCTTAGCGTTTGGTTGTAAAAGTTATCTGTTTAACTGCAGCTACTACAAAACATGACTTGCCAACCTAGAACAACGACGAGTAGACCACCCAACACTACTCGTTTCATCTATGCCAATGACCTGGCACTGGCATCGCAAGCTCCATCTTTCTATGAGGTTGAAGTAAACATAACGACAGCTCTCGGTAACGTACTAAAAAAAGCTCACCAAGATCGCGCACTGGAAGAAGTAGTAGGCAGGCCTCCCACACGTTGGACCGACCACCTGGTGATGGTAGTGGGAAGCCGCTGGATGTGGACAGCGCAGGACCGGTCGTCGTGGAAATCCTTGGGGGGAGGCCTTCGTCCAGCAGTGGATATCTTACGGTTGATATGGTGATGATGATTCCAAATTCCTCTTCCTACTTTAGACGGGCTAACTAATCTATTGTGTTAATTATTGGTTTTTAAATTCTTTGTTTAGAAACTTACGTGCGCGCGCCCCCTTGTAAACTCGCGCCCCTAGGCACGTGCCTAGTTTGCCGTAGGGATAATTCGCCTCAGTCCTACTGTGACCGGGTGGTCCACCTCAGAATGAGGTTGCTGCAAATGCTGTCAAGAACTCCACAGAAGGTTTGTAATGCACCGGCACACCGGTATGATGATGATGAAGGCCCAACCCGTCGAAGACTTAGCATTTTCCATTTGCACAACCGAGAGTCCAGTCGAGCCTTTAATTTAACGTGCCATAACGTGCCGATTGTACGGTCTTACCCGAAGAGTTTCGGTGCGGCCGAAGGATCGGCTAAGTTTTGGCCGAAACCGGAACTATGGCCAAAACATGATTTTTTTGGGCAAAACTGGCCGAAACCGAACCTTTGGTCGGTTACTAAATTTATATTGCACCTGCAAAGGGTTGACATCCTTGCGTCGGTCTAGCTTACCCACAGGTTACAGGTGTAAAATGGCTGGCAAAAAGCCAAATACTTTTTTGACTTCACTAGAGCAGCGAGCAAACCTGCGGGCAAGCATTACTCCTAAGTGCCAACGCCCTACGTTCCCTTGCCACGTCTATATTGTCAAGCAGGTCCTTGGTAATGTATTGACACATGAATGACTCCTACGTCCCGAAACACCACCAGCTCGATCTTTTTACTTTTTCGACCCCGTAATACGGTACGTACGTAGGATATAGGAAGTATTATTATCGAAAAAAAAAAATTCTAATTTTCGTCAAACTGTGTGCTACATTAGCGCATACCGAAAACCGAACATCTCAACTCCGTCCGTCCGTCCGTCACACTTGGCACTGTAGGATAAATCTATAATCCGATTGAGATTGGGATCTTTGGAGGAGTTTTTAAATTATTTCATCGAGTTATTATCAAATTTTCTTCGTACCGTCAATTCGAAGAGTAGCTGTCATACAACAAAAACTTTTTTCTCAAAAATGGCTTTAACTATTTTGATGAAACTTTGCACGTCGTAGTAATCGCTTATACTTGTTTTTTCCATAGCAATACCCATTTGTCTGGGAAAAATCGTGTTTGTATGATTCTCCTACAAATGAAATTGATTAAACTTTCGATTTACTCACAAATGGTTGGAACTATTGAATAGTTATGTAAGTATTACGAATAAGTAAATACCTAATTAATTTTGAATCGGCGCCAATTAAAATATAAGCAAATTAATTACTACGTAAAATTAAATGATGGCAGCGGAGAGCGCGGTGACGGCGACTTGACGCGTCCCTTTGCTGGAAATTGCCGAACGTTCCGTTTGTTTGTCTGGCGCCGCCTCAAAATTATTTACATTGGTGTAGGAGCTTAGTTTTAACTTTTCGGTTGGTAGTTAAGCGCAAAGTATCGCTTCAAAGCCGATCTTCTTTCTTGCTGTTTCATATTAAATTCTTTTTGGTTTCCGCTGTTGGTCGTGATATTGATTTTTTTGATTAACGAAGAGGGATTGACAAGTTGGAGAAAAAAGGAATGACGGTCGAATTTTTTTGGATTTATTTTGGGTTGTGAATATTATTTTTTTAATGATCTTCGCTATATTTTGAGTTTTTCTGAACATTTTTGGAATCACGAAGATATTCCGCTTCGGAAGAGCCTGAGACGGAGCTGTAGCGCAGGATACAGCGTACTGCAGCGTTTTGCCAGTTTCCCATTTTGCTGCGCCGCGTATAGGGCAGTGCTTGGTTGGGGAGTGGTTGGATCCCGGGAAGGAGCTGTGCGTTCTGCCGGCCATTCTTTGTTGCTGTGCGGCACGTCCGACTTCTTGCTCCAAGGGAAGTGATTTTTTTTTATTATCTTAACCATTCGCTACCTTCGAGGCCGTGCGATGTAAAGTATAGTTGCTGCCCTGCGGGATTCTGTTGTTCTACATCAAGTGCTACTTTCAACCTTCAAATTCCTTCACCTCTTTCTATTTTAACGGACTGTAAATTTTAAGTTACTTAAGAGCATTGTGTTCCCTTCTGGTGATACTTACAACCTTGAGGTAATTTTCACCCCAAGTAAAAATTATTATTTTTTATATCTCGTTATTACATTTTATCGTTTTAATACCCAGGGAAGGGGACGATCGTTGCCTAACCGGCCTACAATTAAAATTATTTTTTTAAAATTTTGGTATACCGATGCTTTGAGCTAATTTGTATAAAACATTCCTACATCGTCATCCCGTAATCCTTTTAGTATATTTTACCCTTTTTTACTTTAAATTGTTTACTATATTAAAGGTTTTCTGATTCACTCTAAAATTATTTTCCTTTAAAAATCCGTCTAGGTCTTGATTCAAATTCTACGTATCATATGTGGCAAACTCCATAAGGGTTTTTAACCCCAATTTATTTTATTTTTGTCACAGTAGGTATTGTAAAAACTATTAAATCTCTTAAAGTGAAAAGAACCGAAGACCTCTGGGGATTATTGACAAGTTTGATCAGTAATGTAATTGATACTTTAGCGCCATATTTAGCTTGTCCTTTTAATATTAGCATTGATAGTGGCGCCTTTCCAGATCTCATGAAGCTTAGTAAAGTGATACCTTTATATAAATCTGGTTCAAAAACTGATCCAGGCAACTACAGACTAGTTTCTGTGCTGCCAGTTCTTAGTACAGTGTTTGAAAAGATTATGCTTTTCGGTTTCAATAAAGGACGATCAACAACCGATGCAGGAGTAGCACTCATTCGAAACATATATGGGCATTTTCACTTTCGGTTGCAAAGACAAAAATCTAGCTGTCCCATGACTTTGAACAACTGTTGTTGTAAAACTATTAAACCTGTGCACTAATTATCAGATATTTCAGATAATTTGTATAATTTTCTAACTGTTCAGTAACAATTAATCGTTTCTGATCTTAAAATCAATTAATAAATGCAGTTTTTCGTGTTAAAGATTGGCTTTTTTTAATGTCCCAACCATATTTTTAAAGTTTCAGCGCGAGTTTCAAAATATTTTCGATTTTATAGGCCAAGTTGGTAGCATTTTTTTGGAAGATTATAAGCTTAAAAAATCAATTCTGAACCTTAAACATCATAAAATAGGCTATAAAATAGAATAAATTACTTAAATACGTTGTCCCACGAAATGGCATGAAGTGGAATTCCTTAATAACGTCACGGGCTATTTTTGCAACTTCTTCTATGATTTCTACCAAAACATTGTTGTTTTATAATAATGGCAACATTTATATGATCTAGTCAAGCCGCCATTATGTTCTAGCGCGTTCAGTGTCAAAAATATGTGGTGAAGAGTGCTTGTGTTTCGTCGGGGTCAAAATCTACATTCCACGCATTTACGCAGTTCTTCAAAGTAAGTAGTGCTTAATGCATGTAATACAATATTTTATTACGATGTTGCACTATACAGCATGCAAAACTGTGCAGGCTGACTGTCTATTTGCATGATTTATATATTTAAATCATTTTTCGAAATAATGTGGACTAGTTCGTCACATCCACAACGTCACGTCACTTATATGCGGATAACAAAAAGTGACGTATTGGAATTGTAAGGCATAGTTCACATACATGGATTTCGTATTAAATTAATAATTTGATTAATTATATGACACATAAATTATGTTCTGGACAGGGACATAAATATTGAGGGATTTCTTAGTGATCTCAATGTAAACACACAGTATATTTATTCTTCATAATAGTATAGTGTAACATATCACTGGAATGTGTTACTTTTTGACATTGCTGACATGAGACTGTTTTAGAATCGAGTCTTATTGCCCGACTGCCTCAGAAGGAGGGTTATGTTTTTCGAGAGTATGTATTTATGTGTGTATGAATGTATGTATGTGTGTGTGTGTGTGTGTGTGTTTGCGTGTGTGTATATATGTGTATTTGTGTGTATGTATGTATGTGGACTATAAATTCTTTTTCACGGGCTACAGCCTAAAGGACTTGTTGGATCTTAACATGTGGGGTATCGTTAGATTCGTCTCAGCAGCGCGAGTGACACAGGATGTACCAAAATTTCAAAAATCCAAAATAGCGGATTAAAAACGCAAAAAACACAACTTTGACATAAAAAAGCAGTCGGGTTTTTTTCTTTTTAATGAATTCAGCTTGTTTGATTTTCTTGTTTACGTATACATAATATATATTTTTGTTTTAGGACACTATGGCTCTCACGCTAGTTTAGTTACACATTAGTTTCCCACAAAGAAGCATTAAATTATTGATAATTTATCATGTTAGTCGTCATCTCATTATCATTATATATCATATTTTAAGACTGTTAGTGAGACTCCGATACCTATACATTTTGACCACTATGTAGAACGTGCCTTACCTTTCCACTAACGTAACATAAGATTCCATTAACGTCACTGTCCCAATATTTTAGGGAGTGAAAATTTAACGTGATTGCTTGAGTATTCCAGGTACTTTAAATGTTTCTATTCTATCTGGATTTGCTTTTAATTCTTTATATTTAAAAATTGTAATTGCTTGTGTAAAGTTTGCCGTATAAATAGCGTACAGAAAAACAAGAAGTGGTTTGAATCGAAAAGTGACGTTATGGAACAATTGCACGTAATATTTTCGTACTTAAAATGGTTTTCTTTCATTTGATTATTATTTTAAAATAATGTTTAAGTTTGCATTCTTTTATAATAAATTCTTTGCCTACTTTAAACTCGCCTTATCAATTTACAGCCTAAAACATTTCGTGACGTAACGGAGCAGTGGGTTTCATACTTTCCACAAAAAAACAGTTTTGTTCAATACTTTAAAATATTTATGCCGACATATATATATATTATGAATCCTACATATATCTTCTACGTTACTATCTATATTTAAGACATAATAAACGATTTTTTATTTCGTCACTTCCATATACGTCACGCTGCAACCGAAATTGAAAATGCCCATATGATGCCTTCGAGGAATCGCAGAACGCAATTGGAGTGTTTTGTGAACACCAAACATTACTTATGAAATTAAAGCATTATGGTGTAGAGGAAGATGCTCTCAGTCTTTTAAATTCGTATTTAGACAACAGAACACAAAAAGTACAAGTGCATGGCACGAACTCATCTGGATCTAGAGTGAAAATGGCCCCTGATCCCAGTAGTCTTACCAGTAGTACTATTGGGAGTTTTCTTCCCAATAGACTTACTAGTAAGACTACAGGAAAAATAGATCCCAGTAGACTTACTAGTAAAACAAAAAATAATATCGTAATGTAGACCTAAATAATTTTGCAAATAGGTACGATAGATATGTAAACTCTTTAGTGCACTTGACGATAACTGATGATAAAACATTTTTCAAAAGATAATTATTGACGACAATTATTTTGAAATTACCTAATACTAATAAAAACTTGTTTTTTCTTATAATGTGTGATATAAATATAATAAAAAGAAGACGAGGTGAAGTTTTGCTATTGGTGTGCCCCAGCGTTCCATATTAGGGCCTTTTCTTTTCCTTGTTTACGTAAATGATTTGCCTTTTATGGTTTAACACATGTTAAATATTGTGTTGTTTGCGGATGATACTTCTCTTATTTTTAAAGTGAATAGGAAAGAAATCGAAATTGACGAAGTAAACAACACTCTTTCAAAAATACTCAACTGGTTCACTGTGAACAACTTATTATTAAATGCTAAGAAAACAAAAAGTATTAAATGTATAAAGGTTTAATAATAGTGTAATATTAGACAGTAATAAATTAGAATTTGTAAATACTACGATGTTCCTTGGTATAACTTTGGATGTTTCACTTCAATGGGGCCCACATATTGAAACTTTAGCGGGAAGGCTTAGCTCAGCTGCTTATGCCGTTAAGAAAATAAGACAGTTAACGGATGTAGGTACTGCGAGACTAGTGTATTTTAGTTACTTCCATAGTATAATGTCTTATGGCATATTACTGTGGGGGCATGCGGCTGATATAGAAACTATTTTCATCCTGCAGAAAAGAGCTATCCGCGCAATCTATCAGATGCGATCACGTGAGTCGTTACAGAATAAGTTCAAAGAAATCAATATTTTAACTGTTGCTAGTCAATTTATTTAAGAAAACATCACATCATGTATGTTCGTAAGAATTTGCATTTATTTCCTTAAAACAGAGACAGGATGTAAATAAAATAGATATAGCCTTTTCGAGACTGGGTAAGGTTAAAAAGTCATTTGTGGGGCAGTGTATAAGATTCTACAATAAAATTCTAGAAAATGTAACTAGTTTATCGGAGAATAAATTCAAGATTCATGTCAAAAAATGTTTGTGCTCTAGAGGATATTATAAAATAATAGATTAGGTAAATGACAAAGATATAAATGTTGATTCTATAACAAATACCATTACCTGAGACTGTAATCTGAATATTTTTTTGTTTTGACTATTTAAAAGTGTGTGTAAACACCTATTTGAAATAAATTGTTTTGAATTTTTTAATTATTTTTTTTTAAGTACTTTGCTTTTTTGTCGGTTTAATTTATTGTTGAAAAGATTTTTTTTTTAAATTGCTTCAAAAAGTGGTGCGTTTTGGATTAAATCGTCTGGTGCACGTGAGCAATGTGAAGAACAAGAAAATAAAATTAAGGAGGACGTGAAAACCCAATTTTTATGAAGATAAAATATTATTTACTTAATTTCTGATGTTTTACTTTTAAAAACCTTCCCGTTTCCATCATCAGACTTTCAATGGTTGTGGTAACCCACAAATCATAAGTTAGTTGTAAAGTTCTCAATAAGATGAGTGAATATTCCCAGACATAAGCTTAATAGTGTCATTAGAACTATTTATGTGTGTCAAGTTTCAAAAGGATCGGATCACAGATGAAAATTCAGTGGGTGAACGAACAATTAATCATTCCCTATTTTCTACCCTTAGGGAGAAAATTTTGAATAAAAATGGGACCAACTTCGAAGTATCCTATCCAACAAAAAAAGAATTCGATTGATTCCATTTCGAGTGATGAAGCTATGGAACTCTCTCCCAGAAACAGTCATAAGTGCTCCAACAGTCAACAGTTTTAAAAACAGACTTGATAAACATTTTAAAACACAAGTGCAGTGATATACACGCATCAGCTCTTAGAGCTGCTAGTGTATTAATCAAATAATAATAATAATTATTATTATCAAAAGCGGACCACTCTGTAAAAAGATATGCGTGATGATCATAGATTAAAAAAATACGGGTCGACTTGTGAGTTGTGAACCTACTCCGTTTTAAATTAAAAATGTCTCAGAAGAGTTCGTACCCAGAAACGTTAATAGATTCTAAAAAAAACACTTCCGCAGTTTCCACTTCTGTCATTGTCAAATAAAGTACCTAAAACGTAGATATGTGCCTAAAACGTTACGAGCGTCTCGCGACAGTATAACACAAGAAGCAAAGCGAATATAACAAACTACGTTTTTAACAAGAAGTTTCTAATCACATTTGCACACTAACGAATGAATGAACGATTCCAAATACCATGTAAGTAACCCATAATAAAGTTGGCGGGAAGTTTTATTTGGCAAATTGATGATAATTATTAACAGTATAATTAATCAAACCTGACTGAACCTAACATCGTCCGCTCAAATAGGTATTCATTACATTTTCTCTTAATCTTTGACTTCATGTCAACATGTTCATTTGATGGCTGTCTCAAATTACCCAGTTTTCTTTCCACCCCCTTTTGTCTAAGCAGAGTCTGTTTCTGCAAAAGTTTCCACATGAGGTAACTGGTCCCATAAACCCCATCCTAAAATTGTAATCAGATTAAAAAACCTGTCATAGGTACCCTGTTTTTAGGCACCTACATGTCCTCAATTTTTTTTCGATTACAATATTCTTGTTTTTAAGCCGGATGTAGTGTTCGACATTGGCATTGGCATATTGTTGGCGCGATTGTTTGGGCGATTTACATTTTCCTCGAATTAATGTTGTAACTTTAATTTAAAATTAAATCCTCCCCTCAAACCTCTGTTTTTACAAGAGAATCTGTAGCTATTTTAGAAGCTGTGTCTGCAGAGTCCACAAATAACAATGGGAATAACGGCTAAAAAAATTTTAACACACTTATCTGCTATGTTAATTTATTAAGCAACTTTTTTAAGTTGCATAACTGCTTAACTGCTTATTGCTAAGAATATAACTTTCGTTGAAAAAAGTGAGCATTTGTATCTAGTTGTAAAAAGTTAATTCAATAATAACGTTGTTTGTTGTTAAATGCGTCTGTCAGCTGATTTGTTTACAGTAAATTAATGAATTTATAAATTCAATGAACTTTCCTTCGTACTTTAAAGAGGCTTAGGACTGTCTGAATGTGATATATAGCAAACAACGCACTCGACAGCAACATTAATTAAACACACTGAGAAATTAAAAAAGCATATAAAGCAAGTAGGTTAGGTAAAACGAATTAAATTAAAGTAGTTTTTTTCATTATTACTTTTGATAATCCAACTGATATTAAATTTGACAGTGTTATATTTCAAGGCACTTACGATAAACCAAACGAATTATAGTGGTTCTCTCTTTCTTCGTGTTTGCTACAAGTCACGTCATATTAAATTTGGTAAGGTTCAACTCACGAACGGTTTTCAAACCTAGTCAAAAGATGTCGCTGTTAAACGGGTTGGCGGGGTTTCGCCCGTATTTGAATTACTTAGATAAATCTCTTTTTTGACTGGTGAAAAAAAAACATTTAACGATATGTGCTATAAAACTTTAACTTGCAACCGTTTGTGTTGCCACCTTAATATTATTTCCAATAAGTCAGGGTAAATTTCAATGTTATTAGCGCGACCTAACGCCTTTGAAGTAGATCGGATGAATTTTAAGTAATGCTTTCGAAATACATTTGTACAGCTTTATTTTTCAATAAACCTTTTCAAAATCAGGGGTCACACAGAAACCTACAAACATATATTATTTTTATAAGGTAAAATTTAAATATGTTTGGTAACATCGAAAGAAACATTGTTTGGTTCAGAAACTGTCAGATTTTGGCAATTTAGCCAGCAAAATAATGGTCACGCCGATAAGGACAAAAAATAATATCAGTATCTTTTTCGCACTCGTGGCATATCGAAACTAACCATCTTTTTCTAACAATTTCTTTACTAATCTATTTGTAGTAGATCTGTGAACAAACCAAACAAACGTTTTTGTTTTTAGCTTTATCTATTTAACACACATCACATCTGTTTACGCCGTAATCATATTTTAAAAACTCGCGCGTTATGTTATGTGTGTTCAACCTTCAATATCCTGTAATATTCCTCTCCCTTTCCCACTCACGCATCGAATATAGCGCATCGAGTGAGAAAGCATACATCGACGCCGTGTCTGGTGGTGTCAAAACCAAGAACTAAACAAAAAGAAAAATGTCTTCCGCTATGGCATTGCAATGAACGCATGTCGCTCCGCTAATAAAAATTAATTTTAGTATCCAACCGCTGTGAAAGACCATATAATTATCCGTGTGTGTATCAGTGCAATCTGAAGTGCTAATCAAAGTACCTACCGCAAGGAGTTGCAGCTGCAAGGGGAGAATTTGAGCCAGCGCTGGCTGACCACATGCCGGTTTTTTACGTCGTGCATGGTGAGTTCCTCTCCTTTGACAGTTCTGTTTTTCTCTTTCCTGTTTCATTCCAGGGCAGAACAGCATCCTACTGCATATCTGAGACTGAACACACATAACCGCAATACTTCATCCGCGATATATCATCCCGCTCCGCAAACTACAGTCCACTAATTTTCAAAAATCAGAACCGGCTACACCAACATCACTGATTGTATTACATGCGCTTTGACTGATTCACTGAGCAGTGATTGAGCAGTTTTTTGGCAGGATTTGTGGTGAACGCATTCGTAATTTTATTTTATTGTTTTTGCATTGTGTTCTACTAGAATTTGCTTCAAAAAGTGGTGCATTTTGGAGAAAATCGTCTGGTGCACGTGAGTAATGTGAAGGACAAGAAAATAAAATGAAGGAGGACGTGAATACCCATTTTGCATGGCTGCAGTTTTATAGACACCCTGCTGCAACCGGGAGTTCCACCTCAGAAATAGGCTGCTGCAAATGCTGTCAAGAACTCCAGACAACATTTGCAATGCACCGGCACTAGCATTGCAAATCAAAAAACAAATGAAGATTAATTATATGAAGACTGTCTTTAAAGGGCTTTTGTGCCCAGAGACGTTAATACATTTAAAAAAAAGCAGTTTTCATTGTATTGTGTGTATTGTGACTTTTTGGCGGGAATTTGTAGCGTTCAGTTTGTCATTTTTCTTTTATTATCCGAAAAAATACATTTAGTGGTTTTCGATGTGTAATATTGATAGTGTATTTATCAGCGAAGTATCATTTACGTGTTTCTTGTGTAGGATAATGAAATAAAAGTGTGTATACTGTGTTTCGAGTTCCCACAAGAAGTCCGTGCAAGCTTTAGCAAAAGTGCTATCATTTTGCTAGAGTATGTAGGTTAGGTAGTTTATAGACAATGATATGATGTGAACGTGCAGAAATAGTGACCTTGATGACTGAAAAGAAGAAAAATACTACATAATCTGAAAAATATACTAAAAATTACTGAAGACGTGAATTCTACAAAATAATACTGCTGAAAAACATATACTGAAGACTAGGCGGTATGGCCAATGAGCCTTAGCCTGCCCTAAAAGGGCGAAGAAACAAAAAAAAAAAAAAAGTACTATGAATAAAATTGTCCACACCTCACACGAGCATCTGAAACTTTTGCGACTTTTTTTACTGAAACCAAAGCAATGCTGGAACCCTGGAATGATTCCTCAATTCTACCCCCACCGGTGCACACTGCTGCATGTGTCACTGCCATTGGTTAGTAACCTAATTTTATCTATAGGTTAAATTATTGATAACGTCTATCGTTGAAACCTACTGTAAAGGGTAATAAAAAACCTGACTGCCCACCTGATGGAAGAGGTTGCTTGCTGCCTCCTAAAGGTAAGTGCAATCAAAGTATTGATGTTGTACATATGACTTTATTTGCTGACAAGCGGCAACGGCACTCATGAAACTGAATAACTGTCCCCGAAGAACCTATACATTCAAAGCCAAAAAAAAGTTGACTACCCATACTAATTCATTATATCAGCTCATGTACGTTCCCACTGAGGGGCTTGAGTCTACCCAGAATTAAGGCAATCGGCCTGTCAACCTTGCAGGCCCTGTGCGCATACTAATTGTCAATACCTAATTGATCAATCAATTTGAAAACATTGTATAGGTATGTAGTCTTGAACTTTTTTGTTGAAGTCTTTAAAGTTGTTTGGTAAAAAAATGAGTAGTATCTAAAATTTACCCCTTGTCAGTGAATAAAAAGTCACCTGTGTAGTATAATAACTGCTTGGTCATCTGTCTGTTCAAACAAGACATCATTGACTTGATGTGATATTAGCATTGTTTACAACTTAAGCTATCACACAATCCATGGCACACTGTTGTGAAAACGTTTTTTACGCTGCAAGAAAAAAAACACCCATTGTGTTCGTTTAGTTCCTCTAGTGAGTAGGTAGTGAGATTAGTTAATTTTAAACTACTGTAAAATTTAAAGTGAAATTTCACTATATCGAGATCAGTTTGTTGGATTTTTTATACATTTAATCTGAAATAAGGTAAGCAACTTGCTGTTATTTGCATTTTCATTTAAATTGTATAGCCCATCGTGAATAAATATGCAATAATTGTTTATTTATGATAAAATGTAATATAATTTTTTTACAGGGTATCTATTTGAGAATATTTGCAGAGTCCTATTTTGTGTATGGAGTTATGTATGAGATGACAAGCAATGGTGTTGATTCGGTGTAACATGATTTAACTTATTTGACAGGAATAAACTAAGTTTAAGCATTTGGGCCTTGCCTTTACGATACAGAAAGAAAAAATGTATAATTTGTGAATTTTTTATATCAGTGTTGCAAGGAATGATTCTACTGTTCTTATCCTTTACTTTGGAGATAGTTGGTAAGTTTAATTCAATTGATTGTTCAGCATAAAGTCCTATAAGTCTTAATAGTCAACAAGCCCATGCCTGTTGTTGGACAGAAAATCATTTGGATTGTGTATTGCTGACCTAGACTTTCAATATGGTCGACTTTAAGCCTTAAGAGACTTCTTACCATAATAAGATAAGATAATAAGATTCATTAATCTGTCTGATAATTTTCACAGAATTTTAACATAATGCATCATTTATTTCTCAGGCTCAAAAGCAATGGGTGAGTTTGTAGTCCTACATAGTCCAGAATCACTTCAGTTTTCAGGAACATCTACTGCTTTGCTCAGTTCTGTGAAAGAAATATTTGCTGCATCTCTTGGATTATCTGTAAATAAGGTAGCTACCTTAAAAAAATAATTAGTTCTTTTGTTATTAGGCTGGAATACTCTTAGATTGACAATCATAATACATAATTCTTTTTTTCAGACTACTGATTGGAACAGTCTTTTTGTCTTAGACCCATTTGCTACTCCAGAGGCAGTAGTAGAAATATATATTGATGGAATTTCACATCTAGGTTTTACTGTAAGCAATTTCTTGGTTTTGTTTTAATCTTGAACCATAATAGTTTCAGATTTGTGTTTCGAAATAAAAAGTATCCTTTTCTTAAAAAAACATAAGTATCCATGTCCTTTCAGATTCCTAAGTCGAAGAGTTTCCGTTTGATTGTTGATGGCTATGCATCAGACACATATGATGCACTAAAGTGTCGTATAAATAGAAATGTTTATAATGGCAATGGCAGCAATATTGTGTGTATTAATTTAAATAATGGTGCAGAGGTAACTATGTACTTAAAACAATTTTCTCAATGACTTAGATATTTTGTGTAAAGATTGGTAATTTTAAGCCATTTTTAGGGTTTTGTAGGTTAATCAGGAACTATTAGTTTGCCATATCTGTCTGTCTTTTTTTTATAACAATAAAAACTTAAAATTAATACACAGTGATACCGGTGCAACAAAAACCTGTAAGGATTTGCCCGTGCACCGTCATTCATCATCGCATTACGCAATCCATACCGAATATATTATAACATATTTCTTGCCTCGTTATGCAGTTTAATGTAGGCTACATACTACGTCGGTATTTATAGAACAAACGCATTCACCAGTGCACCAGCCGACCAGCGCACGCGTTGCGCTATTATGTGTGCGTGATCGTCAGTGTTGCGACACACGGGGCGATATTTTTGGTTGAATTATATGGACTTATTATTAGGTTTATTTCAGGTAGTGTATGAGCTCGTTTTAGATAGTTGATTAAGAAGGATAAAGAAATACTCTTAATTTATTTTTGATATTTTCGCCTGTTAGGTCAGATTTTCGTCTGTCTCCCGGTTTTTAAGGGTTCCGTAGTCAAACTAGGAACCCTTATAGTTTCGCCATGTCCGCCTGTGTGTCCGTCACAGTCTGTCACAGTCGTTTTTCTCAAACTATTACAGCTACAAACCTGAAATTTGGTACAGTTATACAAATATGTAATCCTTATCAAGTTATGGAACAAAATAGTGGGGATGAGTCTTATAAATTGATGACACGGGCTGCATACACGAAACAGTGTCCCGTTACGTGACGTCATTGTCCCGTTACGCCAGTACGCTGAGCCAAACGTGCAAGCGAGAGTTGACTTGTACTTGCTTAGGGCTTGGGGTCTGTTAAGGTCAAGGTCAAGTTAAAAGGATTAAAAGTACTAGGTTTCCAGGATCTTACAAGAGGTGGTTCAATTCGGTCCATTCTTTGTGAGAAAATGCCAAAGAGTTAACTTACCCGACTATGGGCGGTCGGTATCTTTTTACGAAGTTTTACTTCAGTCGTGTGGTCTAAAGCACAAAAGCGTTCGGCTTGTGACACGTTATCACGTAAAATTATCGTCCGTAAACCGACTTTACAGACATCTTTTTTTTTGTTTACTTACCCTATATCGTATAGGTAGGGTGTAACTGAGTATTTTAAAACTACTGTGGGTTTGCTAATTTTTTTTTAGATTTCTGATTATTCTTCTGTATTTGGATATATAGATATAGAACTATTAAATAATCCTCAAGGACAATTTGAATATCTCTCAGCATCTGTTCATGAAGACAAAGAATTTCTCGTCGAACTTGAAGTTTTGAAGTCAATTATTGAAAAAGTATGTCACAAAAAACCAATTCGTTTTATACGGAAAGCATGATTTTGTTTAAAAAGATACTTTTATTTAAATAAGTTACATTTTACAGGTTAATGCTGGAGCAATCAAATCTGATGACAAGGTTGATTTCTATCAATTTCGATGTATGACCCTCAAAAGTCTGTGTGATTATTATGGCCCTAACAGTTCGCAAACTAGAGAAGCTAAATTCCTTCTTGGTTAGTTCTTATTTGCGCTATTTTCTTCTTATCTATAGTTGATAAAACTTTGCGACCTATAGCCAGAGATTTGTTACCATAGATGGGTTATGCACTAACAAACAACATTTGAAAATCGAAGCCATTAACACACACATTGTTATATAGTTCCTTTCTATTGCACTGAATGTTGCTAAGAAAAGAGATGCCAATTGGCATCATTTTTTTGCTTCACTTTTTAGAAGCATGTAACCTATCTACCTCCCCTTATATATAGCATATCTCTGCCTATAGCATAAAATGTTGATTTAGTCTGCACAAGGTATATTACGTGATTCAGTCTGCACACTATGTAGGTATAATATGACTTGATTCTTAACTTTTTTTCTAAGCCTAATTTTTACCCGACTGTAAGAAAGGCTTTGTGTTTTGAAAAATCGATAAACTGGCCTTAACCTGAACCAAAGTATATATATAAGTACCCTGACTGAACCAAGACTGGACGACTACACAGAAAAAAAATATCTGCCACACAGATATTCGCGGGTATAGGTGCTAGATACCTACTATAACAAATAACACTTTTTATGATGCTCAACTTGTTTTTTGATTCTAACTTTTTCCAAACCTAATTTTGACCCGACTGTAAGAATGGTTTTGTTTTTTGAAAAATTGATAAACCGGCCTTAACTTGAACAAAGACTGCCCGAATACACAGAGAAATTTGTCTACCGCAGAGATACTCGCGGGTTTAGGTGATAGATACCTACTATAACAACACTTTTTATTATGCTCTACTTCTTTTTCCTTAGCCAATGCAGTAGAGGCGCTGAACAGGGCCTTTGTGATAGCATACCAGGATAACGTTCTTGTAACGATTGTGACCGTGGATTTCACTGGGCCGCTCACATACTCTCGCCGAAAAGCGGTGCAAAGAGAGATTATGATTAAAACGTAATATAATATTAAAATAAATCCCGAGAATTATGACAGTGTTCATTTACATTTAGGTAATAAACATACTTTTATAAGTAAATATTGAGTTTTATTTGTACTTAATAAATCTGAGAATAGGGATGACGACAGCATCAGAAATAAATTATGAACTTTTGATCACTAAATTGCCCTCCTACTTAAACTTCGGAAAACCTTACTCTGTTTTGTTTTAAGTCGATTTTTAATTCACAAAAAGTAACTCAGATGACCAGCATTCGTCATCCCTATTCATTTGTTAATTGCTCATATATTTTAACATAACTGCATCATTTATTTCTCAAGCTCAAAAGCAATGGGTGAGTTTGTAGTCCTACATAGTCCAGAATCACTTCAGTTTTCAGGAACATCTACTGCTTTGCTTAGTTCTTAGTTAATGACATGGATTGTGTGATGTTTGTGAGGTTTTTGTCAACTAAATCCATAAGAGTGTGAGTTTTCTAAAAATTGTGTAATACTTACAGATATTAAAGGACTAACGTACACCTGCGAAAACATTGTTCGGATTTTATCGAAGCAATCGCCTCTTCACAAAGAAGCAGCGGTTTTTTCTAGATTCCTTTACAAATTCGACAAGAAGTTTAGAAACGACATTGGATACAGAAAATTCAAGAAAGTAAAAACAGGACTTAAGAAATATCTAACTTTAGACCTGTTGAAAGACGTTGAAAATTTTCTACTAGCACTGCCAAGCGATAATGACGAATCATACTTTCCAACCCGACAAATGTTGGAGTATATCCTTGTTCGTATCATCACATTTTCAAAAATAATGCAAAGAGTTTGTGTGTGCTCGAAACAAGCTTCAATTTTCTACTTGGATAGAATTAAGAGAGGTGAAAGTCACTGGATGTCTCTTATGCCATATGCCATCTTGAGCAGAGTGTGGTCTATGAGCAGCGTCCTTTTGAACCACTCCTGCAGCTGGTATAAAAGTTTGCACCCTTATATAGCCAAATTAGAATTAAAGGGACTTAAATTCTTACCTTCTAATTACTCTTTGCCAGGAGATTTAGAAGAATGGTTGGACATGGAAAACTTGGATACTTTTGGCAAGTTCGAATGGACTCAAAATAAAAAGCTTACATTTAATACAGTTATACTTGAAGATGATGATGATGATAAATTCGAAAACATACTCGACTATGTAAGGCAATTAAATAATAAAGAAGATGAAGACAGAGAAGATAGAGAATCAAAAGTAGAAGCAAAATTTGAAAGGTGGGAATCCGAAGAAATTAAGATCTCCCTGACAAAGGATGTAGACCAAGGTCAGGTGATATCTAGGGAGTCTTTTAAAAAACAAGGATTTCATGCACAACCAAAGCATATTCCTCATGCAGTTCATAGGGTGACTAATAAAGACTCATTACAAAATTTTATAGCAAGAGAAGAAGAATACAGAAACCAGTCTAGCAAACATACACTGACCAGTCACCTAAGTTTCATGCAGTGGCAATGTTTGAAGGCAGCGTTACAAAAATTACTGGAATCGTTGTCAAATGATAGGAAAATAGAAAGAAAATTTCAAATTATTTGGAAAGAAAAATGTACGGATTATGCATAAAATAAAGATTTTTATTGTTTTGTATAACTTTGTATTTTTACAATATACAGTAATGTTTTTAGTACAGCACCATTTCAGAAATAACTTTAATAAACATAGCATACAAATCGATTCCATATTATATATAACACAACGACCTATCAGGTATGAGAACATTCATTACATTACACACAAATAGTCGGAACGGAATGTATTTCTGTACCAGGCATAGCTTTTACAATGTTCTATAGACTGTATCCATTTGACCTGACATTGTGCAGAATGGTCAATTTTCATATTAGTTATTTTATGCTTTTGCTAAACTTTATACTTTTTCAGTAAATAAATATTATTTCATCTATAACATATACACTTTTAAATCAAAAAGCATATTATATATTATACAACAAGTGTTACTTATAAAAATTAATAGTTTCACATTATAATTATTACAGTTATGTTAAATCCAAATAAAAAAACAATAAACTAAGTGTACAGTACATTACATATTTACTGGATCCTTTTAGAAAAGACATGGAAATAATTGGAATGCAAGTGATAAAAGGTAGTGGAAATGAGTAAATACACTTCTTCGTAGAAACTCGCCAAATAATTTTACTAGACGGTAAATGGATTCAGAAATGTAAGTAACAAAAGGTAGTGGAGATGAATAAATAGCTGTAAACTCACACTTCTTCGTAAAAACTCGCCAAATAATTTTACTTGACGTTAAATGGATTCAGAAATGTAAGTAACAAAAGGTAGTGGAGATGAATAAATAGCTGTAAACTCACACTTCTTCGTAAATACTCGCCAAATAATTTTACTTACGGTAAATGGATTCAGAAATGTAAGTAACAAAAGGTAGTGGAGATGAATAAATAGCTGTAAACTCACACTTCGAAAAAAATCGCCAAATAATTTTACTTGACGGTAAATGGATTCAGAAACGTAAGTAACAAAAGGAAGTGGAGATGAATAAATAGCTGTAAACACACACTTCTTCGTAAAAACTCGCCAAATAATTTTACTTACGGTAAATGGATTCAGTAATGTAAGTAACAAAAGGTAGAGGAGATGAATAAATAGCGGTAAACTCACACTTCTTCGTAATAACTTGCCAAATAATTTTACTTGGCGGTAAATGGATTCAGAATGTAAGTAACAAAAGGTAGTAGTGGAGATGAATAAATAGCTGTAAACTCACATTCTTCGTAAAAACTTGCCAATTAATTTTACTTGACGGTAAATGGATTCAGGAAAGTAAGAAACAAAAGGTAGTGGAGATGAATAGCTGTAAACTCACACTTCTTCGTAAAAACTTGCCAAATAATTTTACTTGACGGTAAATGGATTCAGCAATGTAAGTAACAAAAGGTAGTGGAAATGAATAAATAGCAAAAACTCACACTTCTTCAGTAAAAACTCGCCAAATAATTTTACTTGACGGTAAATGGATTCAGGTACTTACAAAACAACGGGGAATTCCCGGGTTGATGGCAATACACTATGCATTTGTGCAGTAATTGCTAGACAATAACATAGGAACACTACGTTACTTCCTAGCAGTGGATAACTTCTGCAGACGCGCTTTCAGTCCACCCTCTTTCTTGGGCTGTGTCATAGGTTTTCTTTCCTCCTGCAGTTTTTTTGCTTCTTTTAACCTAAAATAGAAAAAAATAATAACATAATAATGTAGCTTTGAGCCAGTGAGTTTCTACCAGAGGGCGATTCTACGTCATGTACATGGCCCCACGAGAAGTCCTTCCAATAATAGTTTGCTGTAGTGAGAGCGAGACAAAATTAGTGTAATTTTCATACAATTTTTTTACGAGTATCTCTAAGTGTGTCTTCTAATCTGTCACTTGACTCCACTTCTCCGTCGAGAGGTGAAAAAATTGCTTCTCTAGATATCAGCTCATTAACGTCCCCACCGAGGGGCTTGAGCCTAACCTGAATTAGGGCGATCGGGCATAGTCAACCACGCGGGCCCAGTGTGGGTTGGTCGACTTCACACACAACCTTCGAGTTTCTTCGCAGGCGAGTGCAGGTTTCCTCACTATGTTTTCCTTCACCGTAAGAGCGTCGGATAAACGTACATACTCGTATGAAATCGAAATTCGAAAACACATTGTTACGTGGCAGGATTCGAACTACGACCTCCCGGACAGAAGGCAGCGGCCCTTGCCGTAACGCCACCGACGCTCTGGAGATATACAAGAAACTAACGAGTTATTTGATTTTGAAACTAATTGCTTTGAGCAGTCCCTAAGAAGTTTAGGTTGGTACTTACTTTTCTTTTATAGCCAACTGTTCTTCCTTCTTAAAAATATCTTTAAAATCGCTGCAAAACGCTGTCCATAGCGAAAAAAACTCCTTAGGTTCGCATTCATCCACCTTCCCACACTTTGGCGTATATTGATAGAATCTCACAGTGCCTACGAATTTGGTTCGGCATTCTTCTAAATTGTCAGTCTCAGTCTTAAGTTTTTCTTCTGCCGCGTTAAGGAATACAGTCATTTTCTCTTCGAAGTTTTCGAGTCGCTTTTTGCTTTCACAGACGTTGGCGTCATCAGCGTTTTGAGCGTCAAATGCCAAAACTTTTTTCGTCTTTTCCTTGCAAGCTGTAATAAAAAAAATTGTTATGAGTAAAAAACTCATCCGACTTCAAAAATCAACGTAGTCTTTCAAGACTTCCGAGCTTCAATCAGTCCCAATATCTAATCTTGGTGCCGAAGCATCAAATTTAACAGTATTGATGTGTTCCGGCATGAAGATAAGATAGCCAGTTCTCCATTGCGTAAGGAAATCTTGGTAAGCCCACATCCATCTTCGACATCATCTCGTCACTTACCATCAGGTGATGCCAAAGGCTTATCTAAATTATAGGCAACTCTTTGTTATACTCTACTAATATTATAAACGCGAAGTTTGTATGTCTGGATGTTTGTTACTCTTTCACGCAAAAACTACTAAACGTATCTGGCTGACATTTGGTAGGTAGACAGATTAGGATCTGGATTAACATATAGGCTACCTGCTATTGCGGTTCGCATATTACGCACCCTCGAAGACAGTCATAGAAACTATGTTTACGCGAAAAAGATAAATAGATTTATTACTCATTGCCTTGCAGACAAATGACATAGTAGATACATAATAGCTTGTATAGTATATATTATCTATATATATAAAAGAAAGTCGTGTTAGTTACACCAATTATAACTCAAGAAAACGGCTGGACCTATTTTTATGATTTTTGTGTTTTTGCATTTGTCTTCGTCGGGAATAGGATAATAAGTATTAAAATATGATATTCATCAATTTAAAAAAATATATATCAGTCAAAAAATAATTGGTTTTGGGGTAGAGTAGTGTAGGTGTAGTGTATGGTAGGGTAGGGTAGTGTAGGTTAGGTAGGGTAGTGTAGTGTAGGTTAGGGTATGGTAGTGTAGTGTAGTGTAGAATAGGGTAGTGTAGTGGAACCAAGTTCGCCGGGACAGCTAGTTGTGAATAAAAAACAGAGTTCTTAAAATTGGCAGCGCGCCGCCCATTGCCAGCCCATATGTAGTAAGTCAGGCGCAATGTGCAAAAATCTCCCAACTGTCCTAAGTGCTTGATCATTATAGCAGCGGCTTTTTTTTCACCAAAAATAAAGAAGGCGTTTCTATCATAATGTATTTACAATTTACAACAAAAAAATAATCCTGTCCAGCTTTAAAAAGATGTATACTTAATTAAAATAGTAACCAGCGCAATAGGTCTTAAATTGGCGATTTTGATTCTAAATTGGTAACGCACCTGAATATGCGTGCGAACTTTGAAGAGCAGGGCTTCGTCCTATGGCGGCGGCGCGCGCCTCGTCGCCTGGCTCGGACACGGGCAGCGCGCACGCACCGCTCGCCAACGCACCACCCATTAGGCGCATGTTTTTTTTATTCATAATTGGTAAGCCCTTGGCATCATCTCACCTGATGGTAAGTGACGATGATGTCGAGTACATACATACATGTATGTACATTCGAGTTCATTAATACTTTGACAAAGGTCAATGATATACTGTAAGCGTTAAAATTATCCGAATATAGTTCCATACAAATTTCTATACACCTGTAAGTCAAAGCTGTTGAACGAGTTTTATGAAACTTGCCATTGCCTATATTTATGGTTCATGTTCATGAACGTGCTCAGATAGTAACGAACTCAACTGTACGTGCGCACATTAAGTGTAGGAAGGAATGTCACGAGACATAGCACTTGCCTGTGAGCTGGTCGGTGAGGTTGGCGAGGTTGCTGGCGACGTCCGCGAAATCGATGGCGGAGGCGCGCGCCACGTCGCCTGGCTCGGGCACGGGCAACGCGCACGCGCTCGCCAACGCACCACCCATAGCGCGCATGTACGTGCGCACTATGAAGTGTAGGAGTGTCACGTTTGATTGCTTCGACTGCGGGAATCGAGAGTTATATTACAATTTAACTAGGTACTTTGAAGTTAAAAGCTCATTCTGTGGCTGATATTCACCTTAGTCTTAAAACCAAGAGATAGGTGACCACTTAGACGTTCAAACTGAACGAGCAGAATTGGCGAAAATTTTCTCTTATCATACGAGTAATATACACTCAGCGGCACAATTAACAGAACACCAAATTTTTCTCGATACATTTTCATACAAGGGGCATCCAAACAGCAACGATAACTTTTTTTTAAATCCATAATAGGGATGACGAATGCTAGTCATCTAATTTACTTTTTATCATCTGTCAATCTTGACATACCTAGGCGTGACGTCATAGTTCAGCAGCGTCATTTAAGTACTCATTTTGTGATTTTAGTGAGTTAAAAATCGAAGACTTTATGGAAAACCAAACGAGTAAGGTTTTCCTTAGTTTAAGTAGGAGGGCAATTTAGTGATTAAGAGTTCATAATTTATTTCTGATGCTGTCGTCATCACTATTGATAAGCCCTTGGCATCATCTCACCTGATGGTGAGTGACGATGATTCCGAAGATGGAAGCGGGTTTACCAATAATCCCAACGCAATGGGGAACTGCTATCTAATATACAAGCCGGAAAACATCCATGCTGTTAAAATGATGTTTGGCGGCAAGACTTAGATAAGATGATGGTAGCTGGCCAGGCGGGCTTGGAAAATGCCCTTTCAGTTTCCACTAACCAAACCGAGTCCTAAAAATTTAGACTCTGCCGGGAATCGAACCCGCGACCTCCTGATGAGAAGCTAATGGACTGAACCATTACGCCACGGAGGCGGTTAAATCAAGAAATTGGAAACTACAAAATGCAGTCATTAGGTTAGTTCCCTGGATACAAGCGCACAACATTCTGCAGGTCCTCGGGAACTTCGTACGACTGCTCAGAAGCGAGCACTTAGTACACGGTAAATGAAAATTTTTTCATACATTTTTCTGAAAAAAATCATGCTCTTTGTTTTGTACATTTCTTGATTTAAAAAAAAATAATCATTGCTGTTTGGACACCCTTTTGTATGAAAATGAATTGATATGTATTTGTACCGGCCAAACCCAATATTAGAACTGCTTACTTCTGCTTAGGCCAAACCAGTTTATACTGTACGCGGCAGCATGAACCAGTTTAGAGTTTAAACTATGCCAAACTGGGTTTGTCCCAAGACCGATAGGAGAAACCAGTTTAGCCTAGGAACTGATTGGTCCCAGTATAAATACTACGCACACTCCAGGATAAACTGGTATAGCCTAGCTAGTCTGAACTAATTTTGCGTAGTTAAAAAAAATTTTTTCAACAAACAATTGCAATTACAAGAAAAAAAAGACATACAAAGAGATATATTGACATAACGATAAAGTAAATTATAAGGATTTACAAGATTTATATAAGCTTGCCGTGGTAGTTAGGTATTTTGTTCATTAGTTAGTTAATTAGGACAGATATTTAGGAAAGTTAGGACAAATCTTGGAAGCTAAATTATAACCACTTCCCGGTTTCCGATTGAGCTGAAATTTTGCATTACACGTTAGGTTTGGAGAACGATGGATAATTAGCTAAGTGACGTCATTCAAAATCCAAGATTTTTTATGCAGCAAATGAAATGGTTTGCCGAGAAGAATACGAAATAATTAAATTATTTTCAAATTAAAGCTTGTACCTAAAAGTTTTTAGGCTTTTCGAAAATTATTTGTCATTTGGCTTCGGAACCCTAAAAAAATCAAAGTTAAAAAATAAATGTGTGTGTGTCCGTCCGTCCGGTGCTCTAGTTTCCAAAGTACTAGATAGATTTGGGTTAGGTAATTCTCAAGCAATTTTTTTGTTTCAAGTTCAAATGAATAACTAGGACCTAATAAGGTAATTTTACTCTCATTGTACACCGGATGTTCGACCAGGGGGGTAAGAGCGGTAATACACGGAAAATTCCATAATTGCAGGAATTAACACCTGCACACCACCACAACATAGAGTAACACCTAAGTGAACAAAATATAACTTTTAATTTAAAAGAGTAATAAAAATTACTGCATAATAACATTAACCCCCCTTTTTTGGGAGGTCGGGTACAATGTAACATATCTCCCTCACGGAATCAAAACGAATCTAACGATACCTCGCACTCTAAAATACATCAAACCGTTTAGAATATATTGTGGAATAGAGAAACATACATACATAGATGTATATTAGACCTCAAAACGCTTCGTAATCGAAGTGAAAACAATACACTCCTTTTTTGTAGGCAGTCGTGTAAAAATGCCAAAACTAACTAATATAAGAAAATAATAATACATTTATTTAAGTAGGCAGAGTTAATTCTGCTAATTTTTACCCGACTGCGCTAGAAGGAGGGTTATGTTTTTCGAGTGTATGTATATGTCACCGTAAGATTGTAAATTCTGTTAGTTTATAATCTAACGGGACTTATTTTGAGAGATTGTGAACTGTCGATAACACTAAGCGAAGTGAAAACACAAATGAGCTCGCGAAGCGAGCGATGTTAGGTTCGGTCAGGTTTGATTGATTCAAAGAACAGTCAAAGAGCCTCGCGAAGGCTCCCCCCCACCCCTCTCCCCTGGGTAGCAGAAGAAAAAATCATCGGTTTTATTCGGAGGTACAACAATAGGCGTGAAATCACGATTCACAATTCACCGTTATATCATAATCTAACTAGTGAGATTGTAATATCGCGGTTTTCACAATATCCCGGTGACATATGCATATTTCTTTGGCACGCTCTGTAGCCTAAACGGCTAGATGGATTTTGGAGAGCGAGATGCCGTTAGATTCGTCTTGATCCCGTGAGTGCTTGGACGAATAAGGGGTTTATTCGTCCAAGCGTGAGTGACATAGGATACATTTTTATCCGACTGACCAAAAAAGATGTGTTAAGTTTGAAGTGAAAACTTCTTTAGGCGCGTTGGGCATTTTTGAGATGGGGAAAAAGCATTGAATTCGCGACACTGTAACCGACATGGTACCAGGAACACTCGCAGGGTCAAAACTTTATCAACCTAGTTGTTCGCCAGAAACACTCGGAGGGTCAAAACTTATAAAACTGTAAAAAGTTTTCACTTTTGTCGCACTCCCGGTGTGGTTAGGTTTTATATGAAGTCGGGTTTTTTAAAAAATCGTTTAGTGGTTACAAGGTGAACTCTGATGACATTATCTGCTACAACTATGTTTAGGTATCCAACTATGTTTACCTTGACATCCTTGAGTTTGGAAAGTATCTCCAATCCAAAGCCGTCGGCCTGCCCCCGTTGGCCGTTGCCGCCGTTCATGTAGTTGCCAAGCGTTAGGATGATCGCGAATAGCTTCTTCAGGGATTCGCTGGTAATGAGAAACTGAAATGACGATTGATTAATATTTAATTGGGCATGATTTCAAAATTGAATAATTTTCAAAAAACCTTAAAAACTTTAAGTGCTTTAAAAGAAAATAGAATTATTAGAAAATAATTTTAATTATTTCGTATTCTTCTCAACAAACCCTTTATTTGATACCCATATCATAGGGGTGCATAGAAAAAATTCTAGAGCTATCGCAGCAGTTTCTTCGTTACTAATGTTAATGTCATATTTGGAAATACTCCGCATCAGATTTCGTCACTTTCAGGAAAATTGAAGAAAATTAACTAGTCTAAAAAACTGCTCCATCTGACCACTAAGAAAACGGCTTTGTTCCATTCAATGGTACAGCTCAGGGTACTGATATATATACTTTGGCTCAGGGGATTGGAACATGAAAGACATGCCACTAGTTACTAATAAAAGACCATAAGTAGTGTCACCATAAGGTCAATAATAAAAAACAATAACTTTTTTAAATGCAATAAAAATTGGCATTGAACTTCAAAAACTGAATCGGCAATTACATAGGTAAAGACCTATTATAAAGCTTGTAAAAAGTAAATTGAGGGCAACAGAAAAAATACACACATCTAATTTGCACATGGATGTCCTAACCTAAACAGTTTTAATAGCTTTTCAAAGAACATGTTTAGCATGTTTTTTTTTTAAATATCCTTAGGCAATGTTGAGCAGTGTACCTATAATATGTAGGTACGAAGTATTATCTGGAATAACGTTAATTCATACAGATTCAAACTTTTACGTTATACAGACCTATAATAGTCCTTAGATTCGTCGATGCAGAAGGAGCAACAATTGCTTATCAGCCTGCTCTGGCATGTGACAATGAAGACCATCATCACATCAGCCAAATGACGTCCACTGCTACATAGGCCTCTCCCAAGTTGGGGGGGCAGGGGGGGGGCCGGGGGGGTTGCCGTAATAGCTGCTCTTGGCAGGCGGGTTGTCGATCGCAGTGTGCAGGCATTATAGTACGCGGAAAAGACGCTGCTGCCTATCCTGTGTTGTTTGATCCCTTATTCAACTCGTACGACACCTTGGGAAGATGGTACTATTCTAGGGTCGTACCACTGGCCAAAATGCTTAGGCCGAGAAATTAATAATGCGTTCAGATCACCAAGCTCGTCCTAAGTGCAGGCAGTGGTAAGTATTAAAGATTTTATTGCCCAGTCTATACCGCAGGATCGTACGGACAATCAAGACGTGACCTGAATATAACAAATAATCTGTGTTAAAACCTTTATCATCGACATATCAGCCGAAAGATATCCTCCGCTGCCCTCACCAGGTCGTCTATTTAATGAGTGGAAGGCTTTCCTACGCTACGTGCTTTACTTTACGCTTTCAGTGCGCGCCACCTGTGAACTTTGCTGCCCCAACGGCCATCTGATCCACGAGCTATGTGCCCCGCCCTTCAGTTTAGCGATTCTGTAAAACCTTACCTCACAGGTATGCTTCAAATTATCCAACTTGTGCATGATAGTGCTAATGGAATCCTCAAACTCCGCTTGAAACATGAAGCACGAGATTCGTTCGGCGAAGTTCGGTATTCCCGATAGATCATGAAGGAACGCCTCCGGCCTGTCTAGAGGAATTTCCGGCTTTTTCTGCAAGTGTTCCCTTATCTTTGCTAACTCCTCCTCATTAGCTCTCTGTGAAAGAAAAGCATACAATGTTGACTACTCAACAAAGAATGTTTCCTGGATCTCATGTAAAACAATGTAAATATTTATTATTTTACAAGGAGTGTTACAAAAGAAGTGACACTCACCAATTCGTATATTTGCTGTAACGCTTCTAAGCTCACCACTGACGTATCAAAATTGTAAATGGCATTTTCTATTTCTGTGAATTCAACGTGCAAACTTTGCGCCAGAATACCAACATTTTGCGATCTTTTGCTATCCAATATCTTTACAGGCTGGATTTTTGTTTTTACTTCAATCTTTTTCTTCACTGGTGCCTTGACTACTTGGCGAGAAAAGAGGTCCGTAAATTCATCAATGTTGTCCAATTTTTCTTCCTCAATTTCTAACCATAGGGGCTTAGATATTTGCACTGCTTCGCCTTGACTGGTCGGTTGCGCTGAGGTAGCAAGAATACGCGTCCAATATAATGGTTTCATTGGTGCAGCAGGCTTCACTGGGGTTTTCCGAAGAGCTGTAATATATGGCCAAATATATCAATCATCTCAAAATAAACACCTAGAATTGTAAACTCACAGAAAAATCACTCACTCGCTCGTTGCCCGATCCAACCTCCAACAGGTGGCGCTGGAAACGGTACAGGTCCAGTATATACGTTGTTCCCTGGCGGAGGCGGGGTCGACCCTGGCATGCTGAGGATAGCAGGAGATCCGGGCGGCGGTGGCGGCGGCGGACTGATCCCAGGCATGGGAGGCGGTAAAGGAGACATGCCTGGCATAGGAGGAGGGATAGGGGACATCCCCGGCATGGGAGGTGGCACTGGAGACGTCCCAGGCATAGGTGGAGGCGGTGGAGTTAGACCGAACATAGGTGGAGGCGGTGGCGGTGGCGGCGGTGTCTGAGTGACACCAGGCATAGGTGGCGGCGGGGGCGCTAAGCTTGGTATTGGAGGAGGGGGAGGTGGAGACGGAATACCCGTCATGGGAGGAGTCGGAGGAGGCATAGGTGGCGGTGGAGGCGGCAAGCCTATTCGTTCGCTAAACAGTTCTTCAGGCATTGGGGAAGGAGCTGGAGGAATCACAGGTGTTTTAGGTGAAGATTGTACTTCAGAAGTTGTAAGTGGAGATTGCATCACTTCAGGAGCTTTAGGTGGAGATAACTGAAGCTCTGGCTTAGGTGATCGTGTAGGAGATATACTTCTGTCTGTACAATTATGCGACAATTGGGATTTTTTTTGTTGCACAGATCTAAATAGATCGGAAACTTCTTTTGTTTGAACCAGCGATGGTGGTGATGATTTAGAACTGCAATAAGGTGTCTTTTGGTCTGTGTTTGAAATTTTTGGACTTGGACATTCTGATGCCATATTTGACACTTCAGAAGTTATTGAAGGATTGCTCTCTGATGCAGGGCTATGTTTTTTAACCACAATAGAGTACAACACAAGTGCTTCTGTTGTTTTTGGATATAGAGTGTTATTTATTTGTACATCATCTTTTTTTTCACAGTCAGATGAATCCTCGAACTGACAGGCCATCAGCTCTGTGGAGGTGTATGTGCTCTGAAATGATGCCTCTGAACTTTCACAATTCAAGCTGATGTCCCGAGAACTTGTAGTAAGTTGTTGGACAGAATCAGCCTCTTTTACTTCATTGGTACTTTCATCTCTATCTTGAATATTTCTGTTTTTATTTATTTCATTGTTTTCATAAGATTCATTATAATCTCTACTTTTGTTTAACTTACAATAATTTTCAACTTTGTCAGATCTAACTCCAGATACATTCTCAGGTTCATCCCCTTTATTTTTCATACAACTGCTACTTAAACCTAACGAAATATTTACATTTGTTCTTATTGAATCATTCTCAGGTATATTTATCACAGGTTTATTGATGGGTACTTTACTATTTTCATTTGATATATTTGTTTGTACCTCTTTGCTAACTAAATCTACTTTTTTAGACTGTTTATATTCGATTATTGACTCAATATCTTGATCTATATTTTTTGTTAGAGCCTCAATTTGAGCAGTTACTTTATGTTTCTCTAGCTGGTACTCCAAATCTTGAAGTCTGGCTTTTAGCTGTGATATAATGGATTTTGCTTCGCTGAGACTGCTGATTTCTTCATTATTATTTTGTGTGTATGGGTGGTCGCACTGCATCTCCTTGTCCGGAGGCCACGCTGGTAGCTGAAGTCGCCCAGGAGTGACTGGCTGGGATGCTGGCATCTCTGTGTGTGCCCAGTAGTACATTAGGTTAGGCTAAAACAAGAAAATAAGATATTTCTGTAAGTCTTGTTTCATGCTGTTATAAATCTAGATAAGTGCATGTTTCATACTAGATGAAAAGTTACCGACAATCCTGGTAGGTACCTTGTTTAATAGGTAAAGATAAATCCTTAAAAAATGAAGGATTTGCAAAGAAATGTAACACCCATAGCTGGGCACCATAAATTGCTAAACTGTTACTGAAAAAGTTAACTTAGTTAAATGTTACATTACACGAATGTTAACGGCCGTTAACGTTATTCTTTGACACATGATAGAAATTGCATTTAATATGTCGTTGCATTAGTGATTTATTTATAAAAATTGTTATTATGGGCTATGGAAGTTTAGGCAGGACATGAAAAAAATATAAAAGAAGGTTGTATCATTAGAGTTTGTAATAAAAACCTTCCAAGCGCGAGTCCGACTAGTACTCAGAGGGTTCTGTACCATCACACCTCTCCAGGCACCTATAAAAATGATACCTCTTCACAACACAAACAAAAGACATCAACGCGAGCGACAGAAATATACTTTTTTTTCATTCAATTCGGACTCCTTAGCGTGAGAAACGAGAGTACGACTTAGGTACACTTGGCCAGTTTTAGTTGTTTTTTAAGGATTAGTACTATAATCACACCAAGTTTCACGCTTGTACTCGTATGTATTACCGTTTTTACAATAGAGCTAAGTCAAAAACATGTACCTCTAAAATACATAAAAATTTCACATTTTCTTTTTTAGTATTTTATGAAATACAGCCTGCTGACAGACAGATGGATAGACAGACAGAAAGTGGAGACTTAGTAATAGGGTCCCGTTGGTCACACTTTGGGTGTACAGAACCCTAATAATTATTTAGAAATCGAATTCAAATCAAAATACAGTCAAGTACAAATCTCTATCGGACATTGCATATAATAAACATCCTTAAAGTTTTCGTCTGAAAGCGAGACTCATTTGGGCGTCAAAATATCTTTTCAATACAGTTGCTCGAAAAGTGGTCCTTTATATGCCAGTCAAGTGTGCGCAAAATTGATTTTACCGCACACATGCTTTTACTCTACCACTTTTCTTTAATTTCTAGCTCGGAGGAACAAGACATTTCTAGCAAATAAAAAATATAATAACCAAAGATACAGAATCTTCTTTAGGACTTTTGATAGGAGAATTTTAATAGAGATAGGTAGTTCCTCCGTGAGGTTAGTACATAATGCTAGCTGTTTAGATTCTCTTTGGGTTATATCTTTGTGAAGAAAAGACAAAAAATATGAACGAAGTGGAACCAGTTACACCAAGGAATAGGTCGTCTTTTCCAGAGAGGTTAAGTATCCCAAGCCTTATTGTAGTCTATTTATGATAAAAAAAACTTACGCACGCGTACGTGTGCTAGCTAAAATATGGCGCAATTTTCGTAAAACTGAATTGAGATGTTTTAGTTGTGAAAACTAATAAAATTAAGAATAGTTAATATAAATGTAATAAAAAAAATACTTGTGTGTATGTATAAGAAAAAACAATATGAGATTACTCCCCGGACATTTAAAATAAGCCACGAGTTGCGTAAAATTAATTTTGGTTCTCAGTACTTACTCTATTAGTCAACATATGCTGTCTGTCCAGATTAGATGTACAATACTCCACTAACAAAAAAACGGAGTAAAACACAGATTAATGGAGACTTATATATAGCACTGTATTTATTTATAAGTTTTATATACTATTTAATATTTTGCTGTTAGGAAGACCTAAAATAAATAAATAATAAAGGCGCTGATATCAATTTGTTTTTGTGGCGCATCGTAGTGGCAGAAAAAACAGTGATAATATTGAAGATAAAAGTGAAATGAAATGTCGTAACGACGCATTGAGCGAGCGATAGTGGGTTTTGTTGGGTTTGACAATATTACTGTCAAAGAGCCTCACAAAACAAAGCTCCTCCCCTGAATGGCGGAATACATATTAAGGTTAAGTTTGTTTAGCATGATATGCTCGGCCATTTTATGATCTGGTTGAAATAGTCGTGCATTTCATGATCTGGCCAAACGTAAATTGAAATATCAATAAACATTGACATTTAAATGTTATTGGTCAGCTTTCATGATTTATGATATTGCTACAACAGACACATGATGTTTAGAAGAAATTAACTCAAGTACTAGGCACTGCATCATCAGTCCAACGGGTGAGGGACCACCCAATACATCTCCAGATAACCACTTGAGAACATTTCTTTCTCTTCTGACTAGAAGAACAAAACCTAAAAAGGGTTGGCTAGATAAGACCCCTGTTTCAGATAAGTGATGATAAATTAATGATGATGCCAAAGATGAAAGCGGGCTTACCAAGGTTCCCCAATACAAGCTGGCTATCTGAACTTCAAGCCGGAAAACATTATTGCTGTTAACATTGATGTTTGGCGGCAAGACTTAGATGATGGTAGCCAGCCAGACGGGTTTAGAAAATGCCCTTCCACCAATCAAACCGAGTCTTACAAGGTTAGACTCCGCCAGGAATCGAACCCGCAACATCCTGATATGAAGCTAATGGACTTAACCAATATGTTGATTAAATTTGAAAATTATATTGGACAAATATCCTCCTCGACTCCCTTGGCATGAGGTCATTCATCTTTTTGTTAAAATTTTCTACCAGCTATATCTCATCAATTACGCCTACAATTTTGACCTAGTAAAGTTTCCATTAAAATTTATCTGGTATATGCCCATAATTTGAAATAGTACAACCTCTTCCTTGCAAACCTTTTAGATCTTACTGCACACAGTCATCACTCGGTACCTTTCTTCCCTAGCTAAGTAGTAGTAGAGTTAGTACGTCTATTTGTTTGGAAACGGACAAACATTTAAAGAAAACGTGAAGTGAGAAGTTTAATTAGTCTTTTTCCTAGTTTTTTTGTGTGTAAACCAGTTTCAATTGGTAGGTATTTAAGTCTTAGGTGAACACAAAAAGTTGAGTAAGTGAATAAAATGCTTGTAGGAACATGCTTGATGTCGAAATGTAAGAGATTAACATGAAATGATAATTTGTTTTCTCTTTATGTTTGGCCATTTCCAAACAAACAGATTTTTAGTTACTTACCTTAAAAATATTCTCAGTTGGCGCATCCTTATCGGATATTTGCCGGAGTACGCCAGCAGCGAGTAGGTGGGTGCAATACTGAATGCCAAGGTTCTTCAGGTCCTGGGCGCTCAGGACTTGCTTGAAATGATTGTTCTCCGCCACCGATGACACGAACCAGTTCAAGAGCATCTGCCCTGAAAGCGCAACATGCTGATAAGCACAATGAAGATAATAAAGGAATTGAAATAAAACTTTGAGCAGTGAACAAAACAAAAGTCATCACATCACAATCACAAGAATCACAACAAAAGCACAGTAAATATTACAAAAGTATTTACTTTTGGCCAAAATGTGTAAACTAAACTTTGTTTTCGGACTTCTTGGACTGTGACAGTGACATAAGACTAGAAGTTTACGAATATAACTTTGGGTACGTTCCACTAAACGCCCGCAACGATTGTAACACCCTCTGTATCGGTCCACCAAGGCCCGTGGTCGTCGCGAGCGATCGCTCGACGTCATAGATGACGTCACTGTTCGCGACCACATCGCGCTCACTTCGCCCACAAAATATTGGTGGGTCAGAGTGGGCTTTCACCAAAGAGAATGTGGCCTCCCTATTGAAGAAGAGACTCCGGCAAAAACCAGAACAGGAGGAAGCGCGTGCCAAACGACATAAAGAGCGCTTGGAAATGGACGAAAAAATGCTCGCGTTACTTTCTAAATTAGTTGATAAAAAGTAATTAGTTTTTAAAAAGCGTCGGTGGCTCAACCGGTAACGACTTGGTCCATCTAACCAGAGGTACCGGGTTCAAATCTGGACGGCCAATGTATCAATGAGTTTTTCAAAAACATACTTACATATACTTACCGATTGCTTTAACGGTGAAGGACAACATCGTAAGGAAACCAGCACACGCCTGCGAAGAAACTCGCAGGTTGTGTGTGAAGTCGACCAACCCGCACTGGGCCCGCGTGGTCGACTAAGGCCTAATCGCCCTGATTTAGGGTAGGCTCGAGCCCCTCGGTGGGGACGTATATGAGCTGATATAATAATATAATAATAATTAGTTTTATCGATTAAGTTCTGTTTTTTACGTGTTAAGAGAGATTATATGATCATTTTCGAAAAACTAGAAAGTAAGTGTAATAGTGTAATTTTCATACGCAGTTAAAAAAAAATCTATAGTATTCAGATTTAATATCGATTATTTATTGAACTATTTATACGAGAAAACAGAAAAATTTTACCATGCCGCCATATTGCGAGCACACAGCGCTCAAGATGTGCGTTCCACCTAAAACATTCGCCTACAACGCCCGCGGCCTTTTTCCGTTAGTGGAACGGCAGTTTCAGCGGTCGCGGTCGATGGCGTTGCGGGCGTTAAGTGGAACGTACCCCTTGAAACCGTAAATAAAATAAAATACAAGCTACAAAACCAAAGATGACCTAATATTACTGGCTGGTGCAGTAAAAATGTAAGTCAAAAGCAGCGCAGCCGCAGCAGACGGGGCGAAGGTTAGGTGAGTTTAATATAATATACTATGGCGAACGTTAGGAAATCGCTAGATTAAAACAGGAATTTTATAAATGTCAACTTACTTCGAGCTGCAAGTGCGTATGGGCCAACGTAACAGTTACTAGAAAGATCAATCACATAGAGCCAGCTTGCAGTTCTGATGTGGTATATTCCCATTATGATCACACCTATTCTCCAATCGTACTCCATCTTGATGTGAGCATAATCTTTCTTTAGGGCGAGTATAACAAAACGAAACCATTCCACAGATTTGTCAATGTTCATTTTCACTCGTTTTGGTCCCCGAAACAACACGACTGCGAATTGGTTTTGGAGCTTTTTCGACTTGGCGCGCAATGTTTCCGATTTTGATATGTCGCTGGTACTAGTGTGTAGTCCCAGTACGGAGACAATGTCCTCCACACCATTTGTGGCTGTGAAGGAACTGCTCAAGAATTTTACGTAATTGAACTCGGCTACCGATGAGCTAGTAAAGTTAGCACGGTGTACATAACGCGCGTTGTATTGCATTTTCACAATATTTATGACGAATTACACTACCCACATCCTTTCACTGCCACTTCTTGTTTTTACTAAAGCTAATTATCTGCAGTGCTATGATAAGGATTCTTATCAGCAGTGGTCGGCAATTTAGTAGTTCGCCAGCGAAGCGATAAAACTTGATAGTTTGATAGAATTATTAAGATAACAATTATTTTGTACATCTGTGTTGGAAACATTAAAATTTTTAAATTTTTGTCTCTGAATATTCAGAGACATATTTATTTTTACATTTTAATTTTACAACATAATTTTCTTAAAATTTTATTCAAACCATATACATTTTGAATTTTTTGACTGCGAGTCAATTTTGACAGAGGGTTGTCTAGCAAAAGTGCAGTGAATTGAAAAGCCCTTATTTCATGAGAAGATTTTAACCAGTTAATTATTTCAAGAAAAATCCAAGTGAGGTCGAGAAGTTCAATAAAAATAATGTCTTTGTTGTAGTATACTCTCGCCTCGTAGCTCCATGGAAAAGACATCAACGTGGAGTGAAAGTTATACCTCCATGCGTATATTACATTGGCGCCACACAGGAAGGACCAAGCGCCGGTTTATATAGCAAGTACCTACTTAGGTAGTAGGTTAATTGCAGGATGGTGTAAAGGGTTCTGCTTATTGTTTGGGCAGAGATTTTTTTACCCGATGTTGATAGATAATATTATACAAGCTTTAAGTTAGCCTCACTTATATGCCAGTTCTACTTTTACCAAAGCCAACTTAGTAAAGCTTATATCTGAGGCATCCACATGGCCAGGGCAGAAAAACCGGAGAAAGAAAACGGACCAACCTTCAAATTTCTCGTAGAGCTGGAAATCGAGCTTTTCTGGCACGAACCGGGGGCGAACCACTCTCGTTTCTGAGTGTTTTTCTAGGGTGAGGGACGCGACTTTCCGCAGCACGTTAGACTCGGTCATAGGCGCGTCGCTCAAGCTCGAATGCCGCCGGTCCAACTCCGCAGCTGCAAAATAATAATAATAATACAAATATATTTATTACCAAAGAATGGTGTACCTACCGTACAGTATAAAGTATGCCTTGTGACCCCTCTAACAATCCATAGTTTTATAAAGTCATTAGAACTTTCAGAAACTTACCTTTCTCATCAGAATAAAACCGCGAATCCGTGTAAACTTAACGACCGTCTTTTCTGTGTTTTTAAATATATATATATATATATATATATATATATATATATATATATATATTTTTAAACCCTAATTTATTTTGTGTATACCTATAATCTTCTAGAGTGTTCAGTGGCATAACGGCTAGGGCCGCTACCTCTTGTCCGAGAGGTCGTGGTTCGAATCCTGCCACGTACCAAGGTGTTTTCGAATTTCGATTTCATAAGTACGATTATCCGACGCTTTTACAGTGAAGGAAAACATCATGAGGAAACCGGCACTCTTCTGCGAAGAAACTCGAAGTTTATGTGTAAAGTCGACCAACCCGCACTGGGCCCGCGTGATCGACTAAGGCCTGATCGCCCTAATTCAGGGTAGGCTCGAGCCCCTCGAGGGGACTTTATATGATTTGATGATTTCAATTTTTTTTTCAAAATAAAAAAAACCGGCTAAGTAAGAGTCGGACTCGAGCACTGGAGGGTCCGTAACAAAACACATCGGATATGAAACCCTACAAACATCAACACGTGGACAACAATCGGATTCCGGGACAAACTTAGCATTGTAGTTGAAAAATCTGTTCTTTTTATTGCTTTGACTTAGAAGCTAGATTTTTACACAGCTTCATGGGACCATAGACCTTAGTATTTTATATTAATTTCAACTTGATATCCCCACGCGTTCCTGAGAAAAAGGGTGGCTCAGAGGCAAAGTTCACGGGCTTTACACAGGAGGTCACGGGTTCGATTCCCGGCGGGGTCAATTGTAAGACTCGGTTTGGTTGGTGGTAGGGCATTATCTAAGCCCGTATGGCTAGCTTTAGCGGCAAGACTTAGTTAAGATGGTACTAAGTCTTGCCGCTAAATATCAATGTTGATATCATTGGTGTGTTCCGGCATGAAGATAAGATAGCCAGTTCCCCATTGCTTTGGGGAATCTTGGTAAGCCCGCTTCCATCTTCGGCAACATCGTCACTTACCACCAGGTGAAATGTTGTCAATTTAAGGTTTTACGAATTGTGAATAAAAAATAAATAAACAAAAAACATAGATAACAAAGTAATCCTTTTAGTAAAGGGTTCCTTTTTTCCTTTAGAGGTACGGAACCAGACATTGCTCAAGATGACTGCAGTTAAGTAGGTAAGTATACTATAGGTAGCTATTTCTTGAAAAGGTTTTTGATTTTTACTCTATTCTTTATTTGGCAAAGAACTAAGTATATTTTACTCAAGGTTTTGTGTCTCTTGAACAAAATCTGAAGACGATGCTTTAAATATTGTTTCATGTAGATATTTGTTTCACAAAGCAACATTTCTACGAATAGCGAGTTTGTAGAATGAACTGAAACTAACTGAAAGGAGTCTCTACTCCCCCTTCCCCCCTCCCACTACTCAACTGAACTGCTGATCAATGTAAGCGAAAGTTATAGATATAAAGAACGTTTCATGTAGATATTTGTTTCACAAAGCAACATTTCTACGAATAGCGAGTTTGTAGAATGAACTGAAACTAACTGAAAAGAGTCTCTACTCCCCCCCCCCTTCTCCCCTCTCACTACTCAACTGAACTTATGGACTATACTTATGAAATTGTCGATTCAGTTTTTGAAGTTCCACGCCAATTTTTATTGAAAATAAAAAAGTTACTGTTTTTTATTATTTACTGTTTTTTTGGTAACACTACTTATGTTCTTTTATTAGTAACTAGTGGCATGTCTTTCATGTTCCAATACCCTGAGCTATGTGCCATTGAATGGAACAAAGGCGTTTTCTAAGTGGTCAGATGGGCAATTTTTCAGACTAGTTAATTTTTTTGAATTTTCCTGAAAGTGGCGAAATCTTATGCAGAGTATTCCCAAATAAGACATTAGAAATGAAGAAACTGCTGCGATAACTCTAGAGCTTTAAAATTAAAAATGTGTATTTTTTGCGTCAATAAAGGCGATATTTTTAGGTGAAAAAACCCGACTTCATTGGGTTAAAGCCACCGTGCTCTCAAAATATCTAAACAATAGGCATATGTTTACCACCATTTAATTTTTAATAGTCTAATGCTATTTTGAGAATAAATTCTGTTTTAATAACTATTGTTCTTAACATTATATTTCATCTTTAAACTTTTTTATACAATCGGCAATTTCTTAGGTAAAGACCTAGCGATAGTTATAGATAGGTACACGGGATCTACCTAACTCCTAAGTCCGATCGTTTACGTCTTACTAAACTGGATTAGGACGTATTCGCTGACAAATGCAAAACAAACGGTTACTAACTACTTATGTAACCTACGGGCTACGATACTAAATAATATTTTCAGAAATATTCGTATCTTTCTACTCTACTTTACTGCATTACTGGAATATCAGCATTGTTTTAGTCATTCTATCATCTTTTCTACCTATAATGTCATCTTTTACGACCGCACTCTTTCTCACCTGCACTAATCCTTACTAATATTATAAATGTGAAAATTTGTTTGTTCCTTACCTTTTCACGCTACAAAATCTCGTCTACTTTACTACATTACTGGTATATCAGCATTGTTTTAGCCAGTCTAACATCTTTTCTACCCATAATATCATCTTTTACGTCCACACTCCTTTTCACCTGCACTAATCCTAATATTATTAAATGTGAAAATGTGTTTGTTTGTTTGTTACCTTTTCACGCTACAACATCTCGACCAATCTTGATGGAATTGAGCGTGCAGGTAGCCTAAGGGTAGAGGCTACTTTTTATCCCATGAAAATGTCCGAAACAGTTCACTGAAAAAAATACTCTTTTGGTTAATTTCTTTCACATCGCAACGGAACATTCCCTCTCGTATAACTACCAGATACGCTTAACTACCAGGTTTATGATATAGCGTCCCCACTCACCGACTGCTAGATAATATAGTAAGGGCCGCTATTCCTGCAAACGCAGTGAAGCGAGGGGAGGACTAACTACGGTATGTCTTGCCGCCAAGACGCTTGTCCTGGTACTCTGCAAGGCGAGTGCCTCGTGAAAGAGAACCACTACCTTCTCTCTGAGTAGGTTCCGGAGCTGTAGGCACGCTCACCTCCCGCGGCTTTCGCTGCTGGCGGTTCGATTCCCGCTCGAGACGCCAGAGAAGCTGGCTCCCACATCTCCAATGCAACGGAACAATAGATTGTTGTGGTTTTTTGCACAGAGGTGGGAAATGATATGATTTACTAATTAGTATATCCTGACATAGTTCCCGAGGGATCTGGGGAAATCCATTTCCACGCTCACGCACGTCGGCGTCGCGACGGAGCAACGGATTGAAGTGATTTTTTGTATAGAATTTGTTAAGGGGTTGGGAAGTGACATAGACTGCTAATCAGAATAGCCCGATATAGTTCCTGAAGGTTCTGGAGAAAACACATGTGCACGCACGCGCCTCTCACCCTCAAAGACAGTCATAAAAACGATGTCTTTGCGGGTGAAGCCGCGGGCAAAAGCTAGTATGTAATTAGTTTATGAATGAATGGTTTAAATGATGCTGTACTAAGTGAAAATATGTATTAGCTAGAGATTTTATCTAAGTATCAAAATATTGTAGCATGTCATGCTTTATAATAAAGAAGCTATATTTATATATGAAATACCTGTATTGTACGATAGGCTATTTTTAATTATACCTACGTAAGTTCATGGAAAGTATGTTACGTTTCTAAACAGAGCAAAATACCATTGTTGTGTAGAACGGAGTATGCATTTTCCGTTCATACCTATAAAGTTAGTTTGTAATACCAAGGTTTTAGAGTTCAGAATAGCATGAATCAAGTCTGTTTTTCTTTTTGAATATCTACTACGCATGTACTTAAGTACTTACTTACTTTGTAACTGGTTTCTTGATTATAAAGGTAGTAGTTAGAGTTAGGAAGGTAGGTAGATACTTAGGTAAGTTTCAGAGCCGATCAGTAGGCTGTTTTTTTTTTTATTAAAACGTGGTGAAACCCAGTAAGAAACACCTTCAAAATGTTCTTATAAACAGAAGTCCGTAAACATTGAAGTTTGACGTAAATACTGAATCAACAACATAAACATTTCAATTTTGAGCGAATATAATGAGTTTTGATAGTTTGTAGAGCTCGTGTAATGTGGTTAAGGTACCTATTAGTAATATTCCAATAATGGAAAAGGAAGACTAACCGTTATCCAGTATCGCGAGAGAGGTATCGCAGGCGACGGGGGGCAGCTCTACTTTCCTGTGCTTGGAGAGGGTGAACGAGGTCTGACCCGGACACGCCTTCAGCCTGTTCTCACGGAACTCATGGTTGCACTCGTGCGTGCTCCTCTCTTGGTTCTCGCCGCGCGAAAATATAGCGCCCATAACCTTTTCATCCTCGCCCTTATCGCTGCTGTCATCGAAAACGTCACTTTTTTCTTCCTTATCCATGTCGTCAGTTGACAGCAAAGAGACGGCGTCGTCGTGCGGCATGTCGTCGGTGTCGCCGCCGGCGCGAGGGCTCGGGAGCGGCGCGGGCGCTGGCGGCGGCGGTGTCAGCGTGCGCGATGGCTCGTCGTGCGCGCTGTCGCTCTCGGCGGAGTAGTAGCACTGGTTCAGCTCGACGTTGGCGGCGAGCGGCGTGAGCGGGTCTGTGAACACTGAGTCGGAAGTGGACGGGTCGGCGGGCGAGGCGGCGGCGGCGCTTCGGTCGCGGGTCGCTGACCGCGAGGGCTCCTCGCCGCACCTGGTCACCGTTACCTCCGACTGCACACTCGCCGACTCCCGCTCCTCTTCCCGCGACACTGTTTTGAACACGCACTCGACCGTATCGCTATCGGACGCTTCGATCGCTTCGTTGTTATCGGAATCCGGCGTTTTATCAACGCATTTGTCGAGTGCCACACGTTTCGCATCACTCTTTTTCCTTTCATGTTTTTTCAAGTCTTTTCCCGATGTTTTTCTATTCAAATTTCGTATGAAATGTTTGGCTTTCGCAGGTGACTTCCCTGTTTTAGGTTGTTTATCATTGGTTTGAATATTTCCCATTTTGTACAAAAACTATATTATATAACAAACCACAATGTTAAATACTCGAAAAACATAGATTGTTCTCTTGAAACACATTGACTAGTATTAAGGTTTTAAAAACTAAAAGAAGGGAATTCACAGCCTTTTATTATTATGCGTTCGTGTATTCTACAGATGGAGTAGGTATTAGGCATGCGCAGTCAGCACTTTTTGGAAAGGAGCAATCAATATTTTTGACTGCGTCCCGATGAATACAAACTTCCTATTAATAAAATTAAAACCTAAAAAACAATAATTAAATAGGTAGATAAAGTTGATTGTTAGTTATTTCCCTTTATATGTTTATTGGGTTGTAAAGAGAACAGACATGGTGGGATGGTTCATGCTTGATTTCCAAAACAAACCGTGGGAGCTGGCCTTAGGACTTGATAGTACAAGTTAGGCTACCGATATCAATGTAACACTATAGATGGCGTCAGTGGCGTAGCGTTGGGTGTGAGCCGTTGTCAGCCGCCCGGGGCGGTAAAAAATTTCGCCGCCCTTTGATTTCAATTTATAATACTACGAGTAAAATATACACTAGTTTTGAGTTCCATTAAAAAAAATACTAGATTCTCCCGCGAGGATATCGAGAGTTTTTTTGTTATTATATTAACCATCCAGGGTGTGGTTTCACAGTAATAGGTCGAGCCATTTTTGAGTTCTTTTTTAAATTAACACACGGCAATCGATTTCGATTTTTCAATTTTACTTCGTCCATTGTTTGTCATCGTTACCAAAGTAATTAACGACTGGTTTTAAATAATCAAAATAATGATCTAAATTCATGTTGTAGAAATGTATAATTGCACTATCTCACTAATATATTAAAATATAGACAATAACTATTGGCAAATCCGTCTAAGTCACTGTTACTAAGTCAGATGTAAAGTCAGGTGTAAATTGTCGGTAACATTATATGTTAGTCATATTTAAAATGAAATGTTTTTAACCTCCTTTTAAAAGTTACTTGTTATTGATTTGAACGGTTTTAAATTTGAACCGTCGTTATACTGTAACAGACGTAGAGGCCAATGACGATGATGACGATATACATATACGATACGATTAAGTACAATTTTCATCTTGCAGAAAAGAGCTATCCGCGCAAACTATCAGATGCGATCACGTGAGTCATTAAAAATAAGTTCAAAGGAATCAATATTTTAACTGTTGCTATTCAATTTATATATGAAAACAATAAGTACATTCGTAAAAAATTACATTCATTTCCTAAAAACAGTGACAGGCATAATTTGAATTTAAGAAATATAAATAAAATTGATATAACCTTTTCGAGACTAAGTAAGGTTAAAAAGTCATTTGTGGGGCAGTGTAGAAGATTCTACAATAAAATTCCAAAAAATGTTACTAGTTTGTCAGAGAACAAATTCAGGACTCATGTCTATAAATGCTTGTGCTCTAGAGGATAATATAAAATAATAGATTAAAAAATGACAAAGATAGATATGTTGATTCTATAACAAATACCATTACCTGTGACTGTAATTTGAATCATGATGACATTATGTAATAGACAATAAGTTTTTTTTTTGACTATTTAAAAGTGTGTGTAAGCACCTATTTAAAATAAATTATTTTGATATAATTGATTTGATTGATGATGTGAATTGGACGACTGATGACGAGCCATCAATGAAACTTTCATTGAATAGTCACGGACTTCGCTGAAGGGACTTACCCGTACTGTAACCTAATTTGTAGGTCTTAATATACAATATTGAATACCATAGAAGCCATAATTCAGCCCCTCGGTGGGGACGTATATGATCTGATATGATGATGATTATTTTCATAAACAATCGAATAAGATAAAAGAAAATACGGGGAATCCCTGAAAATCAGTACAGACGTTGTTTCCAGTCATTACAATGAGCAAGATGTTACTGTTATACATTAATTTAAAGAAAGGTGATCCCCCGATTTCACACGAATAAATAATGTAAAATTCCGTGATCTGTTTTTGCCACCCTCTTAAAATGCCGCCCGCACTACGCTACGCCACTGGTCATGGCCCCAAAGAGGTTTTATGCTTACTTTAACTAACTTAAATTTCCTTTTCTGATAAGTTATTAGTGATAACTTTCCCAAACCAACGGATAAAAGAATATTTCTAGGTAGCTCAAGTTTTTATTCAACCTTGCAGTTATGAACTTATCTAAGCGCCCTCGTAAGTATGTATTGTATATAAGTAAACAAAGTCGCTTTCTCTGTCCCTATGTCCCTTTGTATGCTTAAATCTTTGAAACTACGCAACGGATTTTGATGCGGTTTTTTTTAATAGATAGAGTAATTCAAGAGGAAGGTTTATATGTATAATAACATCCATTAAATAGTGGAGAAGTACTGTTATTTTTGAGGTTTCTAATGTGATGTCGTAAATAATTACATTTTTTCCGCTTACATTGCAAACGCAGGCTGAACCCTACGAGTTTTATCAAAATAATGTACTAAGTATTGTACACATTGAAAAGGTCTACAGTCCGTGATGGTATATGTCTATCTCTTATGGATAACCCACAATAACTTTTTTTTGTCATTTACTTTTTACGACAAATAATGGCTATTTTCGAAGCGATTTTAACCAATACAGCATTAATCCTTAACCAATTAAATACCTTGAATACATTGTTCATTTAATATAGATCTATATGGCCCGTTACACTGTATGATTTAAGTGAATATTTTCGAAGATATTACAGATTTAAAAATTGCGGGACGTAGCGTTTGCGGCGGTACCGGCCGGCCGCCCGGTGCGGCAAGAGCGTGCCTATATCGAGAACGATGCGAGATTCTAAATGCAGCAAAAAATTTCCGAAGTCGTTCCAAACTCAAACAAGTACTAGCGATGACGGATATCCCAAATATCGTCGACGATCGCCAGAACAGGGTGGGCAAAATAAACCATGATATTGATAACCGATGGATCGTTCCCTATAATCCGCTCCTTTTGAAAATTTTCGATGCCCACATCAACGTAGAGTTGTGCAATTCAATAAAGTCAATTCAATATGTTACTAAGTACATTAATAAAGGCAGTGATCAAGCCACTTTCAGCATACAATCACCAAATGAAGTGGAAAAATATCAGTCTGGACGTTACATCTGCAGCTCTGAAGCTGTATGGAGGATTTTATCATTCGAAGTGCACGACCGGGCTCCCACAATTGTCCACCTTGCAGTTCATTTAGAAAATGGACAAAGAGTATATTTCACAGAGAAAAATATACAAGAAGTTGTTAATAACCCGCGGGATACAACATTGACAGCATTCTTCAAGAAATCTTCATGGTATAGGCAAAGGGGGATTGTTTTACTCCAAATTTAACGCGTGCGGGCCACGGGCAGTAATGAATAACTACTGAATCGATTTTAATCACATAGGCTATATATTTTATACTCGTGCGAAGCCGGAGCGGGCCGCTATGTTTTTATATACAACGTTCTCAGTTTTTCTGTAGTGTATTTAGTATCAGCATTGCACCCGTGCGAAGTCGGGGCGGGTCGCTAGTTGTATATATAAGCAGGCCCATAGTAAGCGACCATGTCTCAGTTCCGTATGTCATCACTGGCAACACACACTGGTCAAAGATCTTAGTCTTGAGACACTGCGGTATTTGGGACGTGAAGATATTGCGAAGCTTCTCGAACGCTGCCCAGTTGAGTCGGATTCGTCGATTGATCTCTTTCTTGAAGTTGGACCTACCTAGCTGGACTGTTCGTCCCAGGTATATACATACCCTTTAACAACTTCCAGTGTAGAGTCTCCAACCTTTAGAGGGGTGGAAGCGACACGGACATTTAACATTATTTTCGTCTTGTGCATGTTTATTTTAAGACCCACTTGTTGAGTGACTTTACTGAGGCCATCGACGACCTGGTGAAGATCGCGGGAAGCCGATGGATGCGGCCAGCCCAGGACCGGTCGTCGTAGAAATCCTTGGGGGACGCCTTTGTCCAGCAGTGGACGATTTTCGGCTGATGTGATGAGGTAGTCTCTAAAAAGTGTGTAGTTAATAGACGTGGTTTGTTTTTCATTGTAAATTTATCTTTTAAAGAATTTGGGACGTTATCAATTACTAGTTATTATACAGATTGTAACGAAATTGGTGTAGGTTAACTGGGGGTTCTACTTGTCATACTGAACAACTTTCTCTAAGGAACCCATAGTCAATTCTCAAAAAAAATATTTGGACCCTCCATACTAAAATGCACAAAATCGGTCAATCAGCTGATCGATTTGTATGAATAATAAAAAATACGTATTCAGAAAAGTCGTAGAACAAAAGTTGTTCAGTTTCATTAGTAGAAGCCCCATTTACAAGATCTACACCAATTTTGTTACACCCTGTATAAGCAGACATCCTTTTGCAATTCATTCTAACTTTTAAGTTAGAATATCGTGGAATAGTAAAAGTTTTATTGATGACCTGTCAGTTTACTTTCGCGTTTTAGCTCAGATTCTCTGAGCTAAGCCGCGGATAGACAGACGGACGGACATAGCGAAATTATAAGGGTTTGTTGACTACGAGACCCTAAAAGAACAGCATAAGTATATTGACAATGTGAAAGGAATGATTTTCTTTGAATTTAATTTATTAGATATAAATATCCTGGATTTTTATTGCATGCCTCCATCGAAAGGACACTATCATTTAATTTTTTTGACATCTATTGTAAATGTGTTTTTTTGATTAAAATTAGAGAATTCGAATTCAATGTATAAATATAAAGCCATTTTTACTTTCGAACGACGAAGGAGTAAAGAAGGTATTGTGATGGTAAAAAAAAACAAGGTTGAGAAATTTTGATGGGATCGATTGTCTTAAAAAATCAATTTTTTTAACGAGATAACGTCTTATAAATTGATGACACGGGCTGCATATTATACGAAAACGTGTGACCTCATTGTCACGTTACGCCAGTGTGACGTCATTGACGCGTTACGCCAGTGTGACATCATTGTCACGTTCCGCCAATGTGACGTCATTGTTACGTTACGCCTGAGCCGAGCGTGCAAGCGAGAGTTGTACTTGTACTTGGACTTGGACGGACGGACGGACGAACCGTCAAACAAGTGTGTCAATGGATTAAAAGTACTAGGCTTTCAGGAGCTTACAATAGGTGTTCCAATGCGGTTGATTCTCTGTGAGGAAACACAAAAGAGGACTTGGACGGGCACTTGGACGGGGAATCGGACAGTTACTTGGACGGGTACTTGTTATCACGTAAAATTATCGTCCGTAAACCGACTTTACAGACAACCGCTTTTTTAAATCAACAATGGCTTTTGAGCTAATTAGAAATTAGAATAAAACTCATTACCTACGTTTAACGTTACTATAACTTTATACTCGTACATCCTTCATTAAGTAGTAGTTCGTTATGCCGGAAAAAATTGGATTAAGGTACCTCCAATATAAATCCAGGTCGTTTTTTTTTACTGTTTCTCAAAAATTGCTCTAACGATTTTAATCAACTTCTCTTCTCGACACTTTTACATTTCAACTATAGAGCTGATTCATCACCGTGAGAGCCTTTAAGATATGTTTATATAATAAAACAGTGATAAAACAAGGGCCTTTTTGGGGTTCTGTAAACGTTCACAACACCATTATAGTGCTAATTTGAACGTTCTAAAACGTTCTTAGGACTTTTATAGTACCAAATTTTGTTACTTGGGTGTGTTAATGATGTACTTAAGAGTTAATGAAACAAACTCATATAATTCGATTTTAAGGTTAATCAAACATAACTTCTCATATTTTTTGTGCTGGTAACAATTTTGGCATCAGAAAAATAATAGTCAAACATATTTAGTTTTGTGTTTATTACAAAAAAAAACTGTGGCCAATTAAAGTAGATGCCGCGTTTTCGCTATGTTTACGAGTATGTTTGAGTCGTCGTAAGAATTTTGAAATAAATCGTTTACCTAAAAAAATATATGTTTTTTTTCTTAAAACTACATACAATGCTTACTTGGAGAACTAAGTTTACTATTTAGGTCTTCTTTGTTTTTAGGGTTTCGTACCCAAAGGGTAAAAACGGGACCCTATTACTAAGACTTCGCTGTCCTTCCGTTTGTCCGTCTGTCACCAGACTGTATTTCATTAACCGTGTTAGCTAGACGTAACTAATTAGTAATCTGTGGCTAGACAGTTGTAGTTTTCACAGATGATGTATTTCTGTTGCCGCTATAACAACAAATACAAAAAAATTTGAAAAAGTGATAGTCCATACTAAAAACGTATTTTTTAAGATTGAAGGAACTAGCGCCTGCTAGTATGATAGTATGGAACTGAAGAAACTAGCGCCATCTAGTAAGATGGTACGGAACCCTATGTGTGCGGTTCTGACTCGCACCTAGCCGGTTATTATTTTTTTATTTTCATCTTCAGTTGGTTCAGGCAATTACCTCCAAATTTCTTTCTGTTTTCGGGTGTAATGTTTTTAACACCTGACAAGTAACTAGTATCTCATCTGTGACCTGACGCAAAAAGAGGGGTGTTATAAGTTTAACGTGTCCCTGTGTATTTGTGTGTCTGTCTGTGGCATCGTAGTTCTTAAACGAATGGACCTATTTTGATGCGGTTTTATTTTTGTTTGAAAGCTGACGTCATCGAGGTGGTTCTTAGCTATAAGTATGAAGATCTGTTCAGCCGTTTGAGGATCATCAGCTCTTATCTAGGTGATGGAGGGATGTGGGCAACTAATAGAGTCTGATCGATTCAGAATTTGGTGCCCTGTTACTGTAATAATATTGCAAAAGAATGGTAACCTTGACCTGATACTGCAGCATCTCTTGGAATCTGCAGGATACCCAACTCCTCGCCAACATACAGCAGAGCTCATTGGAATAGTCTCAATGAATAGGTTTTAGATAGAACATGGTATCCTTCACCTGATGCTGCAGCATCTCCTGGAATCTGCAGATACCCAACTTCTCGCCAACTTACAGCAAAGGTATCGTGTTTGGGCTCATTGGAATAGACTTAATGAATAGGTGTTAGAAAAAACATGCTTACCTTGACCTGATACCGCAGCAACTCCTGGAATCTGCAGGATACCCAACTCCTTGCCAACTAACAGCAGAAGTATCGTGTTTGGGATTTCATTGGAATACTCACTCAGTGAATGCTAAATAAATGCTAAATAAATAAATGAATAGATGTAAGATAGAACATGGTTAACTCGACCTGATACTGCAGCATTTCCTGGAATCTGCAGGATACCCAACTCCTCGCTAACTTACAGCAGAGGTATCGTGTTTGGGCTCAATTTGGGGTGTGAATGAATAGGTGTTACATAGAACATAGTTACCTTGACCTAATGCTGCAGCATCTCCTGGAATGTGCAGGATACCCAACTCCTCGCCAACTTACAGCAGAGGTATCGTGTTTGGGCTCATTGAAATACTCTCAATGATTATGTTTTAGATAAAACATGGTTACTTTGACCTGATGCTGCAGCATCTTTTAGAATTTGCAGGATACCCAACTTCTCACCAACTAACAACAAATAAATCGTGTTTGGGCTCGTCGGAATAGTCTCAGTGAATAGGTTTTAGATAGAACGTGTAACCTTGACCTGATGATGCAGCATCTCCTGGTATCTGCAGGACACCCAATTTCTTACCAACTTACAGCAAAGGTATCGTGTTTAGGATACGTAAAGTTTGAAAAGCATGAAACTTAAATTAAAATTTTAAAAAACCCCCGACAAAAAATCCGCTAAAAAGTAGAAAATATTTGACCCTTGAAGTTAAATATAAATTCTAATATTCTGATATAAGAGTCGTCGCGTAGGGGGACCGGTAAGTTGTGAAATTATTAGTAATTAGTTGTAGTAAAATAAAGCAGTTGTATTCTGTTTTTATATAATGAACTTAGCGGTCCCCCTACGTGACGACTCTCAGATTAGAATATAACAACATGTATTAAACTTAAAGAGCAAAGACATATTATTTTCTAATTTTTAGTGGTTTTTTTGTCGAGGGTTTTTTAAATTTTTAATTTAAGGTTTTCAATACGAGAAGGAGTTTTCGTCTTTTAGGAAGCCATTAGGTCTTTCTTTTGCAAATTGGAAAGAACATTCCATCTTTTTTCATTGCAGAAGATTTAAAAAAATCAAGTGTTTATTTATATTCTGCAAACTTTTCATATGTTTTTTTTAGATTTCAATGTACAATCTCCTATTATAGCTTTTAAATTAACCATGTCAGCAAGAAGTGAACAATTAAGTTAGTTAGATTGATTGCTGATCTATAATCTGTCCAGCTCTGAAAGTCAAAGCAATTCAAAACTACGTTTTCTGATGTCTTTTTGTTTGAACTTATTTGCAAATAACTGTCCAATCTTGGCTTCCAAGTGCGAGAGTGGTGGAATTTTTAACAATACAATACAATATTCTTTATTGCATCACAACACAAAAAAAGAAATTGACTATATAGAAGAAAGCCTATACAATAGGCGGCCTTAAACTTTCTATTTCTTTATTGAACTTAACACTCTAAGCGCGTTTTTTAGGGGTTGTTGTCGCTCCGATTAGCTCATAAGGTAGCTTAGCTGCCAAGGCTACAGGGGTTTGTTAGTCGGTAGTGCGGTCTTGGGCCTGTGCATATTTATTTATATGTACCTTATGTATATATGCGTATGTATGCATATAGGCGCAGGGCTGTGAGCCCCACATAACCAGTACAGCCGGCTGTACTGGTGAGCATAAATGCATTTTCTCCCTTCCCTCCTCCGCAGTCCGAGAAACATAAAGCGCGTTTTATAAATTTATATTTGTACCTGTTTTATTTAAATCTAAATTTGTAATATGTCACACTCAATTTAATTAAATTAAATAGATGATCACGATAACACGGCTAAACTTCGACTGACAGACAAGTGGAGTGACAGTGACACGGGAAAATAAATCTTGTTGATTTAAATGGCAACAGAATACTGATTCCAATTATTGTAGATGCCGCACTTCTGCTTATGACGACAGTACACCACTTTTGTTACACCCTGCATCTTCGACCAATATAAAAGCTATGGACTGGCCTACGCTAACAGCTGTTTTGATGTCTGCAGAATTTCGCCTCAGTCACAGCCTTCTCTATAGTATACAGAAGGCTGTGCCTCAGTCGATCAGTATTCTCCAAATCGGTTAAAGGTCGAAGTGAGTCAAATTTGCTATCTCATACGTGCTACATTCCGAGTACGTCTCTCTATCTCTGTCATTATTTATATTTGAACTAGACTCGGTAGACTATAGTTCTGTGAGTGTGTGTTTGCGTGTCGTCGTATTTGACTCATTTTTGTTGAGATTAATGTATGGATAGGGCCGGTCTATTGTATTTGATCCAATCCCTGCATAGTTAAAATCAACAAGGTAAACTTGAGTGTTTCAACTTTCAATTAAACCATTTCATTGACAACATAACATCATCAAAGCTTCTACTTTTGAAGTTAATTAAAAATAATGAAACAAATCTACGCTGTCAGATGCGAATTTCCTTTTACTCGAACATTATTTTAACTTTCGCTAGGTAATATTACTGTAAATTCTCAAGCTGTTTTAACAAAATGAGATCTTGAAACCCGAAGTTGTTCGTTTGTTCGTGGATGATGAAGGATTAGATTTTAGACTCCGAACAGCGAGAAAGATAGACAATACAATACAATAAAAAACAATATTCTTTATTGCATCACAACATAAAAAATAGAAATTAACAATATAGAAGAAAGCCTAGCCTATAAAATAGGCGGCCTTATTGCTAGGTAGTAATTTCTTTTTTATTTCATTATTTTTAGACTTTTGAGATGTTGCAAGCATTTCTTGCAAGGCAAAGCCGTAGCTCGTAGCCTGGAATTAACTTTTTGAATTGAACTTTGGTACAAAGAGGCAACAACAAGTGCGTGTCGGACCACGTGCAAAGTAAAGAAAATAATGTATACAATTTAAACAACAAAGTTATCTTAACAAAAAAGGGGTTAAATTTTTGACGTGTAACATCTACATTTGACCATACCATTTATTTAAAACATACTGAGAAAATAATAAAATATGTTTTTCTGACTTGGCAATCACGAAATGTATTTGTTTCTATGTAAATTCTTTCCAGCTGTCATTGATGCATCGTCTTCATGTTTTTTAAGCACTCTCTAGCCTTTTTTGACAAGCATTTGGGGTAGTTGAATAGAAGCCTTGTCAGAAAAACATGTTTTATTATTTACTCAGTGTGTTTAAAAGAGACCTGCAGGCTGTATATTCATTTATAAAAACCGGCCATGACTCGAGGTCACACAAACAGGGTTCCTCACCAAAACTTTGACTACCAGCAGAACAAGTATTCAGTATGTACATACTTTGCTCATTTTTTTAGTAAATTTAGAAATCGCAAGTTATCCTCCTCCAATCGCTCTTATAGAGAGGCATTTCTGTACAGTCTCTAAATAAACAAATATGTACAATAGGTATACATATAATAAATAAATAAATATAAACATTTATGACTATCGGGTACAAATGTTTATACAAACATTATAGCAGGATTCGACTTGTGGCCTTTGGCTCAGCAATCATGGTCTCTAACCACTAAGCCAAAAAGAAATGAAATCCCACCAAAAATATTTCATGTAAAGTTTGTTGCCAAGACTCAAAAGTTTACAATGCTTTCACAATTTTACGTTCGTGAAACTATATTATGTAACAAAATATTTAGGTAAGTCCTTATGGAATAGTTAGTGCGACAATCATGAAACAGCCAAGCTGTACCTTTTTACCAAGATGTATTGTTTGTAGAGTCAGAGCTTATAGGCAGAGTTATTTGTAATTTATTGTTATAAATGTGGTAAAGGCAAAAGTACTTAAAGCTATATATTTTGGACTTGAGACAGGCCCCGAGGGTCATGAATCATGATGCTCAGCACAAATCAGAACTCAGCTAGGGCACAGTACAATAAAGAGTACTAGCGTAGCTAGGGGCTTGGCTCTGCTAGAGATGTCATAACTTTTTAACAGTGACTGCGTTATGAACTTGTCAGCCTTGGCTATACCGACTTTACATGAAATGTTTTTGGTGGAATCAAGTATTTACGAGTACCTACGCAAATAAACAACTTTCTCCAAGGAACTTGAAGGAACCCGAAATCATCATCATTACAGCTCATATACGTCCCCACCGAGGGGCTCGAGCCTACCCTGAATCAGGGCGATTAGGCCTTAGTCGACCACGCGGGCCCAGTGCGGGTTGGTCGACTTCACACACAACCTTCGAGTTTCTTCGCAGGCGTGTGCAGGTTTCCTCACGATGTTTTCCTTCACCGTTAAAGCAATCGGTAAGTATGTACGTAAGTTTTTTGAAAAACTCATTGGTACATTGGCCGTCCAGATTTGAACCCGGTACCTCTGGTTAGATGGACCGAGTCGTTACCGGTTGAGCCACCGACGCTGCACCCAAAATCAACCCGCTTAAAATACTTAATACGCCACCAACTTCTGCTACATGACCCGATCTGCTATTTTATGCCTGACTAGTAAAATTTATTTATTTATTTTGTTTATTTATTATTGTTACATAAAAAGTACCTACACATACACATTTACCATCACCAAGTACAAAAATATCAAAAAACCAAGATAAGCGCGCCACAGACGGCCCATGCTAAGCATGTGGTGAAACACAGTACCTATTAGTGTCCCAAAAAGACCAAAGCCTGTGTTAAGGTACACTACAGAACATTTACATAGTAAACCTTTCAATTAGCTAGGGGAACTTAAATACTTACCTTACTATAAAATTAATACGTATCTATCTACCTATATACTAAGCAGTACTTTCATTAATGGTGTATATATTGTGTCTACAAGATTTATAATACACCAACCCGCTTTAAATTGCGTATGGTGCAAGGAATTAATGCCCTGGACGCCTGTTCCATGATGGTACCTATCTAGGTATATAAGTGCTTTCATTTCAGGTATATACCAACGTAAGCTTTGTTCAGCTTCCAGTCAGGCTGATGGAGTCTATTAATGGAATAAACGCTCGAAGGTGATGGATGTATCTACCTTACCGCTGTGAAGTGTAATTTTCATGTCCATAATTGAAGACTCAGATATATGCTTCAATATAATCAATCGTCGGTGGCGTAACGGCAAGGGCCGCTGCCTCCTGTCCGGGAGGTCGTGGTTCGATCCTGCCGCGTACCAATGTGTTTTCGAATTTCGATTTCATATGAACGTTTATCCGACGCTCTTACGGTGAAGGAAAACATCGTGAGGAAACCTGCATACGCCTGCGAAGAAACTCGAAGGTTGTGTGTGAAGTCGACCAACCCGCACTGGGCCCGCGTGGTCGACTAAGGCCCGATCGCCCTAATTCAGGGTAGGCTCGAGCCCCTCGGTGGGGACATTTATGAGCTGATGTGATGATGATGATGATGATAATCAATACGGTTTCTAAATAAACTGGCCAAGTGTAAGTCGTCCCGCGCACAGAGAGTTCCGAATCACCACACCACTCCAAACAAGTGTAACACTGATATGAACGCGAGCTAAAAAAAAACTGTTCTTTTTACAAGCTTTTATTTATCTTGCAATGTATGTACGAGTATGTTTGTTCGGGTGAAATCTTGCGACTCAATTTTGTAGCAGATATCTTCAATTGATTGAGCTGAAATTTTGTATACACGTTCAGTTTGGATGACAATGCATGGTTAATTGTGTAACGTCATTCTAAATCCAACATGGCGGCGCACCCAAGATGGCGGACTAGCTATTTTTAATGCACTCCTACAATGTGGGTAAGTATTAAATAAAAGGATTTGCAAGAATACGAAATAATTGAAAATTTTCAAATAAATGCTTGTAGGTACCTAAAAGTTTGTAGGTCTTTCGAAAATTATTTATTCAGTTTTCGGACTCTTTAGCGCGGATATGACTTACATTTTACCGGTTTTTATAACTGTTTATTTTACTATAGGATTAGCAGTATAACCACACCAAGTTATACCCTTGTATGTATTACCGTTTTTAAGATAGAGCAAAAAAAAATGTCTTTGAAAACACTCGCTTCTTATAAAAACCCTGCTTAATTTTGCACCTATTTGTAATTTTTATTACTTGTCAGTAAATCCTCAATTAAAACACAATAGAGTATGCTGTAAAAATTTCATCATTATCATCATATCAGCCGAAAGACTTCCACTGCTGGACATAGGCCTCCCCCAAGGATTTCCACGACGTCCGGTTCTGCGCTACCTGTGAAAATTTCAACAAGCTACGGCTTTATCCACGGTTCATTCTCAGCAGCATCGTTGATCAGGTAAAGTGCTGCCACAAGCACTTAAATTTAAAAAAATATTGGGGTCAACTGAGCCACAGGGGCAATTGTCACTGTTCAGTTTTTTATAAGGCAAGCAAATAATAATTTTCGATAAAGCTAAAAAAATTTAGGTACCTACAAGCTTTAATTTTTTAATAATTTTAATTATTTCGTATTTTTCTCAGCAACCTTTTCATTTCAAACCATTTCATGTTGGTGCATAAAGAATAACTGGTCCGCCATCTTTGGTAGTCCACTATGTTGGATTTAGAATGACGTCACTTAGCTAAGCATGCATTGATCTCCAAAGATAACTGTATGGAAAAATTTCAGCTCAATCGGAAACTGGGAAGTGGTTCTAATTAAGCTTCCAAGATTTGTCCCAAACTAACTAACAGGCAAGTTAAGGGTGCATTTAGCAGCCCTTATGTATAATACACCGGTTTTCAAAACGGCGGCGGCGTTTTGCAAAACGACGGATTTTGCGCCGCTTTGTAAACTAGGTACTGAGTAAAAAACTCCGAATAAAACCGATGATTTCTTCTTCTGCGAAGCGTTCTGCTACCCAGGGGGGATCCTCGCTTCGCGATGCTCTTTGACTGTATAATTAATCAAACCTGATAGAACCTAATATCGCTCGCTTCGCTCGCTCATTTACAGTGTTTCGTTTAGTAATTTTTACACAATGCATCGCACTTTATTTCATCCGACTTGCTATCCGGCTGAACGTGATGTCGCCGCATCACAAAACGCCGCTGTTTTACAATCCGGCATAATTCAGCGCGTTGTTTTGCAAACCGGCGGATTCTACAAAACGGCTTCAAAACATATACGAAGTGACGCGCTTCAATTTTAGGTATTAAGTTGAACTACTTCATGCGCACGACTCACTCGCACTATAAGCGCGAGTCTATGGAGGAACAAACACATCTTGATACTTTTTTTACATTAGTATTTGGCTCAACCGGTAACGACTCGGTCCTCATAACCAGAGGTGCCGGGTTCAAATCCGGACGGCCAATGTACCAATGAGTTTTTCGTACATATACTCACCGATTGCTTTAACGGTGAAGGAAAACATCGTGAGGAAACCTACACCTGCGAAGATACTCGAAGGTTGTGTGTGAAGTCGACCAACCCGCACTGAGCCCGCGAGGTCGACTAAGGCCCGATCGCCCTAATTCAAGGTATATAGGCTCGAGCCCCTCGGTGGGGACGTATATGAGCTGATAATATGATATTAGTATTTATGTATTATTGACTATAGTATAATATGTCATTTATTGTAACCAAAAATACGATAAATAAAACCTGCATACTGTATAGGATATACAGGCTGTAACATATAGGTGAAGTGATATATTTTAAGGTATTCGCAATTTCGCAATTTCAACAAATTCTTTGATGACCTTAAAATGACCCAAATTATTAAATTGGTCGTATAAAACCACAGAAGTGCAAGAAAAAAATAGAAGAGAAAAAAGAAAAGAGAAAAAAAAGGAGTAAAAAAAGAAAGAGTAAAATAAAGAGTTTACAAACAAACAAACAAACAAGTGCAAATTTTAAGTTAAGTGATGGTTTAAACCCTGATGCTCTAGTAGTATTCTGCACCTCTAACCTGAGGATCTCATGATGACCAGGTTGGTGGTCAAAAGCTGTATAAAACAGTCGGAGTTAAAAGTTTGGCGATTAAAATAGTTTTAGAACAAAAGTTGTCAGTTTGATGAATACAAGTCCACCTTTATGTATCACTGCACCTTTTTTTTACTCCTGTATATATTAATAAACATATTATTGATATATTGTTTAGTAGGTACAAAATTTGAATGGAAACTGGCATATAGTGACTACAATAATAAGGTCCTAATTTCATAACTGTCAGTCACCCTTTTAATCAGCCTGACAACAACCTTGGTTCTGAACAACTTACCTCAATAGAAACCTGTGCTCATATCGCATAAAAATATTTGGACTTTTTAAAAGTCGATCAGCTGACATTAGGCCAACTTTATAGAGGAAGTAAAATTTTTTTTGCCGATTTGACAATAGTTTCCTTGAAGAAAGTTGTTCAGAATCAAGGATTAAAATAACGGCTTAGGATTTTAATAAATATAGACATTTACAGGTAACGTGTCACGTTTCTACGATAAATAACATATTATTTAATCATGTGCGGCAGAAAGTGAACGTCAGTTATGTTTCTATGCCACAGAGGTTGTGATTGGCCTACGATACGTTAATTAATACGAACATACGTAAATACTTGCTTTTTCTATGTAACGTCAATTTGCACGAAGTTTTTTACTAGACTTTCGACACACCTTCTAAGGTGGCATCTTTAACAACGAGTGTAATTAAAATGTACAGCCACGCTGTGCATACTTTCACCTTAACAGTCTGTCGTAGTCGGGCATACCTGGATTTGTATGAATAAGAATATTTTTATTGACTTGTATAAATCTCTTAAGGGTTAACTGGAGGGACGAAATCCCATACAAACGTACTTTCGTTTTAATTTCGAAACCATAAAACTCATCGTATTCAAATTTTTTACAAGCATTAAGATGATAAATATCTAGATCTGTAATTAGTTTTGGTTCGAAAATAATAAACAAAAAAAAAGTTACTTATATTACTCGATTTCGTCGATAAAAAGGGCAAATTTTTTAAGTTGCTATAACTTTTTTTTGTTTATTATTTTCGAACCAAAACTAATTACAGATCTAGATATTTATCATCTTAATGCTTGTAAAAAATTTGAATACGATGAGTTTTATGGTTTCGAAATTAAAACGAAAGTACGTTTGTATGGGATTTCGTCCCTCCAGTTAACCCTTAAGTACTTTACACATTGAAAAGAATAAGGTGCTATAGAATTTAAAAATACTTGCTTGCTGCAATTGGTTACGCTTGCTTCTAGGCTAGGGTAACCCTGTATTTCAAAAAACAGACCCCTTCGGTACAACCACAGGTAAGAAAAAAAAAATTGCCGCTCGGTACAACATTATACTGTGGGTGACACAATTTAGAACCAAGCAATGCTCGTACGTGTATTCTTGTATGCGTGGGCGTGTGAATGCGTGAAATGGGAGTACCTTTTTCCGATTTTTCTTGGAATAATAATTAACCGTGTGCTGCATGCCATGTAAAGTTATAGTAACGTATTGATTTTCATATTGTATATTAAGTGATTACTATGGTGGCAACTCTAAAAATCAGGTTGGGGAAATTAAAAACAAGACGTCTGGAGATATAAAAAATAATATTGCCTTAACTCACGTTTTACCCTAATCGTACAGTTAATTGGGAACTAGAGGATCGGGCACACAGACACATAATTTTTTTGTTTTTTAGACTGTGTAAGTGTAAGACAATCGATCACCATCAAAATCTCAACTTTGTTTTTTTGCCATCACAATACCTTCTTCACTCCTTCGTGATTTGCGCGCTTCGTAGCTTCGAAGCTTCATGAAAACATACAATAAGTCCCATGGTGGTGGTATACTTGTAGCTGTAAAAAGGTCAATTCTATCAGAATGCAGACCGGAGTGGCAGTCTTCATGTGAGGACTTATGGGTACAATTTTGGATTAATTTTTGTCTTGTCTTCCTACCATCTTACCTTCATGCTGAGCACTTTAACAAGTTTTTGGACAATGTACTTCAGGTAACTTCACTATCCAATGACGATAATAACCTAATTGTTGGTGACTTTAATTTGTCTGACATCGACTGGGGAGACGGTACTTCGGGTTTACCCGTTAGTCACTCATGTGAAAAATCTGCTTCTTTTATGGAATTTTTGGCCGCTACTAATTTACTTCAGCATAATTTAATAACTAATTATAGAAATCGTATTTTAGACTTAGTCTTATCTAACGGACCTCTTACATGTCATCATTACAGCTCATATACGTCCCCACCGAGGGGCTCGAGCCTACCCTGCATCAGGGCGATTGGGCCTTAGTCGACCACGCGGGCCCAGTGCGGGTTGCTCGACTTCACACACAACCTTCGAGTTTCTTCGCAGGCGTGTGCAGGTTTCCTCACGATGTTTTCCTTCACCTTTAAAGCAATCGGTAAGTATGTACGTAAGTTTTTGAAAAACTCATTGGTACATTGGCCGTCCAGATTTGAACCCGGTACCTCTGATTAGATAGACCGAGTCGTTACCGGTTGAGCCACCGACGCTTTTACATGTACGGTTAGTGAATGTGAGGAAATCAGCCGAATTGATCAGCATCACCCCCCTCTTAACATAACTATGAATTGTGAAAAGATTAAAACACTCAGAGAGCTACCTGTTCCCAAATTTTTATTCAGGAAAACAAATTATGATAAATGTCTAAATAATCTGAATGAATTTGACTGGGACGCCCACAGCGACTTAGACTGTAATGACTTTGTGCAACTCTTTTATAATAAACTATGGGAAATAATAGAAAAACATACACCAAAAGCTAAAGTCAAAAAATGTTCATATCCCAAATGGTTTTCTTGTTCACTTATTAAATTGATGAAGGAAAAGGATAAATATCACAATAGGTACAAAAAATTCGGTAATCCCCGCGACTTTGACACATTTAAGTTACTCCGTAGAAGAACAAAAACCCTTGTTGATGTTTGTTTTAAGTCACATATAACTCAAATTGAAGACAATATTTCTAATGATATTAAAGTTTTCTGGAATTATATAAAATCAAGGAAATCAACAACTGACTATCCAAATCAGATGGTTTATGAAACAGAGCATGCCAACAATGGCACTGACATCGCTAATTTATTTGCGACATTATTTTCTTCTGTGTATAACAATTCATCTGGCGCGTACATCCCAGATTTTTCTTTCATTAATCATACACTATCTAATTTCCACCTTTCGGAGGTAGAAATTGAGACAGCTCTCAATAATTTAGACGTCAGAAAAGGCCCGGGCTATGATGGTATTCCACCAGTTTTTATTAAATCTTGTTCAGCTGGACTAGTGAAACCCCTATATATTATTTATAATAAATCACTTTCAACTGGATGCTTTCCGGATTTGTGGAAGATTGCTAAAATTATACCTCTGCACAAAGGGGGTAGTAAAAATGATATTGTGAATTACCGACCTATTAGCATTTTAAGTTGTTTCTCTAAGATCTTTGAAAGTTTAGTTTACAAATATATTTACTCTCATATTATCAATATTATTAGCCCTAAACAGCATGGCTTCATTAAACGTCGATCATCCACTACTAATCTGATAGCTTATTCACATCACCTAAGTATGTGTTTCAACGAAAAGGGACAAACTGATGCAATTTACATAGATTTCGCTGAGGCATTCGATAAGGTGGATCATAGCATACTCTGTATCAAAATTAAGCATCTTGGTATTCATGGCTCACTTTTGAGATGGATTCAGTCTTATCTTAATAATCGTACCCAATAAGTTACGTTTAGTGGCTATGAATCGCTCCCGTTTATTGCACTTTCTGGAGTACCACAAGGTTGAAATCTTGGCCCTCTATTATTTATTATATTCATTAACGATCTGCTAGAATCTCTAAGTTGTGAATGCTTAGCTTATGCTGATGACATAAAGATATTCACTAAAATTTCTTCTATACAGGACTGTTTATCACTGCAATCAGATGCTAACTTACTAGGTGCATGGTGTTTTAAAAATAACATGAATTTAAACGTTAAAAAATGTCAATGTATAACTTTTAAGAGGAAAACAATTAATCATATTACATATCCCTATACTATAAATGACATTCAACTAGAACGTGTTCAAACAATAAGAGATCTTGGAGTTTGGTACGACTCCACACTTTCTTTTCGTGCACATTATGACACAGTTGTTTTAAAAGCTAAAAAATCATTAGGTTTTATTACCCGAGTTTCAGGACCATTTAAAAGACCACAGTCTGTACTAACCCTTTATGTTGCACTTGTAAGAAGCGTAATTGAGTATTGTAGTGTTATATGGTCACCTTTTCATGATATACATATAAATAGATTAGAGGCCATTCAGAAACGATTTCTCCGCCATATGACGTACAAGTTCGGTCTACGTAAATCGTTACTTGATTATAAGGAAAGATTGTCCTATTTTAAACTGAATTCTCTTAAAATGAGAAGAGAAATAACTGATATGATCGTGCTATATAAAATATTGAACAGTGTACTGGATACAGAATCTCTTTGCCACGTTTCACTTAAAACTAATATAAGATCGCATCAAAGACAAACATTATTTAGTTTGCCTTTAACTTGTAACAATGTATCATTTTATAGTCCTTTAATACGAATGTGCAGATGCTACAATGAGTACAACGATCTAGATATATTTTCTCAAAGTCTTCATCAATATGTTAACAGTATACAAAACATTTTATCTTCTAATAATTAGACAGCTTTGTATTGCTTCGTAAATACTTACAGTAAGTTTTATTATATTAAGTCACATACTCTAGTTATAAGTTGTGTGCAGTCGTCATCGAAATGCAAATTTATATATTTATTCCTAAAAATTTTGTTATGTAAGTGAATCAGTTTGTATTTTGTTTCTGCATCAAATAAAATAAAATAAAAAAATACTCCATAAATGCATCATTAAATTTTAATAAATTTTGCCACTGGTCAAATTTGACCAGGTTTAGACAAGATTTTGCTTAAAAAGTACGGCTTAAGGCAAATTATCATCATCACCATATCAGGCGAAAAACGTCCACTGCTAGATTAAGGCCCCAAGGATTTCCACGACCACAGATCCTGCGCTGCCCACATCCAGCGGCTTCCCGCGATCTTCACCAGGTCGTCGGTCCACCGCGTGGGAGGCCTTCCTATGCTACGTTTTCCAGTAAGTACACTGTCGCCAGTCGAGAACTTTACTACCCCAACGGCCATCTATTCTACGAGCTATGTGCCCTGCCCACTGCCACTTAAGTATAGCGATACTGTGAGCTATGTCGGTTACTTTAGTTCTCCTGCGGATCTCCTCATTTCTGATTCGATCGCGTAGGGAAATTCCAAGCATAGCTCGCTCTATTGCCCCTTGGATGACCTTGTGCCTTCTTATGAGGCCCATAGTAAGCGACCATTTCTCAGTTCCGTATGACATCACTGGCAACACACACTGGTCAAAGATCTTGTCTTGAGACACCGTGGTATTTGAGACGTGAAGATATTGCGAAGCTTCCCGTACGCTGTCCAGCCGAGTTGGATTCGTCGATTGATCTCTAAGCAAATGTACAGATCAAACTTAATTTTGGACTATATCAAATACATACCTTACGGAATTTGAAGTTTTTTGAGTAGGTAACATAACAACGCTTGCCAGTAGCATGCGGCTCCTTTGAACGCGCCGCTGTCATCGAGGACGTGGCCATAAAACAGGAGGTGGCGGGTTCAATTCCCGTCGAAGCCTAAATTTGTAAGACTTGGTTTGGCTGGTGGAAGGGCATTTTCCAAGCTCGCTTGGCTAGATACCACCATCATATATAAGTTTTGCCGCCAAGCATCAATGTTACAGCGTTGAAGTGTTCCGGCTTGAAGATAGGATAGCCATTAGCCAGTTCCCCATTGCATTGCGGAATCTTGGTAAGCCCGCTTCACTTACAATCCGATGATGAGATAATGTCAAGGACTTACCATTTGTGAATGTGAAAAATTAACCCTTTCCGTCCTAACGTTATAAAATTAAATCTTGTCCTCAGTTACTGTACAAAAATCCACTCAATAGGTCTCGTTCCAAAAATCGTCTTGGATACTGTTGACTAGTTTACTCGGTAAGAAAAATACCTGTAGTGGAACTTAATTATCTCGTCACAACAATATTGCCTGCATAGTTTGCTGCACGAGATCTCGTCGACAGTATGTGAACTTAGTTTTTAACCGACTTCAGAAAAAGTAGGAGGTTTCTCATTTCTACCGTATATTTTGTGTGTTCGCGTATAACTTCGTCGTTTAGGAACCAATTTTGAAGATTCATGATGGCATCCCAGAATTCCCAGAGAAATCGAGGGAAACCTTAGTTTCCTGTTTGAAGTCGGTTTTTTTTGTTCAAAATTATAACCGAAGGAGATGTTGTCGTTCGCACGGAAATGGTTAAGCTGAGAGCAGTAGCTACTGAGCTGAGCTAGCGGTAATGGAGGGTCTACTTCAAAGAAGAGAAAAGCAATGCCGGGGGATAGTTCTTCTGTCTGGGTCCTATGACGCCACAGTCGCCACAGGAATAATTCATGAACGCTAGACGTGATGTTTGAAATCAGCAGTGTAGTACTTATCCGTAGTAAATTAGTTTTAGTTTGTTAGTTTTTACTGAGAATTTGTTACATTTAGTTAAATTTTACTGAGAACTGTTTACTTGTTACATTTAATCAAATTTTACTGACAACTGTTTACTTGTTACATTTAGTTAATTTTTACTAAGAACTATTTACTTGTTACATTTAGGTAATTTTTACTAAGAACTATTTACTTGTTACATTTAGTTAATTTTTACTAAGACCTCTTTACTTGTAACATTTAGTTATTTTTACTAAGAACGATTTACTTGTTTCCTTTAGTTAATTTTTACTGAGAACTATTTACTTGTTACATTTAGTTAATTTTTACTGAGAACTGCGTTTACTTTTTACATTTAGTTAATTTTTACTGAGAACTGTTTACATGCTATATTTAGTTATTTTTTACTGAGAACTGTTTACTTGTTACATTTAGTTATTTTTAACTGAGAACTGTTTACTTGTTACATTTATTTAATTTGTACTGAGAACTCTTTACTTGTTACATTTAGTATTTTTTTACTGACAACTGTTTACTTGTTATATTTAGTTAATGTGAACTGAGAACTATTTACTTGTTACATTTAGTTATTTTTTTACTGAGAACTGTTTACTTGTTACATTTAGTTAATTTTTACTGAGAACTGTTTACTTGTTACATTTAGTTAATTTTTAAGTACATATACTTGCTTTAACGGTGAAGGAAAATCGTGAGGAAACCTGCACATCTGATTCCAGATGTGCATGAATGTCGCGTTACACATGTCCGTAGGTGTAAATCTAAAATGCCCTACACGTGACCGCGGGTGATGCTAAGTGCAACACCAGGCAACCGTCGTCTATCCTTGGATCATTTGGTTACTTACCTTTATAAACTGAAGTTTATATTTATTTATTTTTAATTCTGTCGATATCTCTTTATAGATAAAATAAGAAAATAGTTTCATAATTAAAAATCAATCATTTCAAGCGTTCACCTAACCCCTGACAGGAATCAGACCAATATACGTAGGTACTTCATATATCAAATAATCAGGCACAGATTAAACAAACCTGTTCGTGGCAGGACTCTTTGCCCTGGGTGGAAATCGAATCCACGACCCTCTGCCTGTCAGGCAGGAGCGTTAACCACTACGCCACTGGTTCTGTCAATTCATCTACTTTATCGCACTTTTACCAAAGGTACCTTTCCACCAAATCTCGTAATTTTTATTTCAAATGGAATAACAAAAAATGGAAAAAATTCGAGAGTGCTTTATAATTGGTGAAAACTGAGTAGAAAAACAATTCGATACGGATACAGTATCAATTCTTAATTATTGCCAAAGGCTACGTAAATAAAATTTTAATAACGGTAAATCAAGCTGTATCAAAAGAGATTGAAAAGAAAAAACAACGCTACCATTAAATCCATTTATTTTACAGTATAGTACCTATATTTATTTATTTTATGACAGTCATACTATTATATTTACAAATGTGTACGAGTTCATCGTATATCTTAACTACAATGTCGCTTACATCTAAAATATGGCTTATTTCCGTAAATACGGTTTAAGTACATTTTGAATTTATAGCTAAATTTGTAAAAAAAAATATTACCAAACAGTAACAAACAATGATATTTAAGTACTTACCTAGTTATTTAAAATTAGTAGCTGCGATAAAAACAACAATGGAAAAATATATTGGTCTCCTAACAGGGTGTAAGAAAATTGTTGTAGGACCCGTTAATTGGGTCTTCTACACGTAACTGAACAACTTTCCCCAAGAAACCAATCGTTAACTACGGTCTATTCTACAAAAAAAATTGTTGTCTGTAAAGTCGGTTTACGGACGATAATTTTACGTGATAACGTCATAAGAAAACATTGATCACAAGCCGAACGCTTAGGCCGATGGTGCCTCCCTATGGCTTGTTCCGCGCTCTCGCTATCACGCGGAACGTGACACTTTTTCGTGCATGCAGCCGACGTTCACAGATTTATAAGACGTTATCACGTCAAAAAAATTCGGACCCTCCATACAAAATGCACAAAATTGGCCAAACACAACAAATTTGTATGAAATTAGTAGTAAATTTGTTTGCGAAATGACACACCCCCTTGGTAAAATTTTTCAGTAGGACGAGTAGAATAGAAGTCAACGGGTCCTACATTTTTTTTTCTACCCTGTTTAAGTCGAACAGAATGGAAGTTAATATAATAATATATAGTTTTAACTCCTATAAAATTAAAAGTCATATATCTAAAAAAAAAAACTCAATGAAATGAATTGATTGCAGAAACCAGATTATTTGTGCATTTGTGCTTGTATTGCGGTTTGTTGAGTAGATTTGTAAGTTACACTTATAAATGCATGAATATGAGTAAGTTGGTCAAATCAAACTGTCATACAGTCATATGTAACATATGTATGTGTTTTATGATGATGTTTTATACAAAATTAGATTTAGTGAGTGTAGTTTAGAACGATCCTATATAGAAAACCACCATGACATTTGAACCATTTTTAAGGCTACGTAGTAATGAGACCCGCAAGATCTATCACTATGATACTATGGGCATTTTACACAGAACCCACTCAAATGTAACTTTTACCTTTTTTTTTAATCCACAGTTGGTAAGCCCTTGACATCGTCTCACCTGATGATAAGTGACGATGATGCCGAAGATGGAAGCGGGCTTACCAAGATTCCCCAATGCAATGGAGAACTGGCTATCTTATCTTCAAGCCGGAACACATCAATGTTGTTAAAACTGACAATTAGACAAGATGGTGGTAGCTAGCCAGGCGGGCTATGAAAATGGCCTACCACCAACCAAATCGAGTCTTACAAGTTGACCCCACCGGGAATCGAACCCGCGACCTCCTGGTGTGAAGCCAATGGAATAACCAATACGGCACGGAGGCGGCTGAAACGTAGCTAAAATAAAGTGCAGTCGAAGTATATAATATATTTATATCTGTAAAGTAGGTTTTCTAAATGTAAATTCAACTGTAATGTTACATAATGTTATTTAAGTTTTGCTTAAGATGTAAGTATACCTACAAATTACTATTAATTTTGCACAAGTGTATTATTTACAACTATTATTTACATTTAGTTTCCAATCAACTCATATCATGGATATATTATTCGTAAAGCCCGCCACACACGACTACTTTTTAACATGAAACATACATAATAAATAATTATTATAAACGCGAAAGTTTGTATGTATGGACTGCGCACCCTCGGAGACAGTCTTAGAAACTATGTTCACGCGAGCGAAGCCGCTGGCAAAAGCTAGTACTTACTATAAAAATAAAAAGGAATGGCGCATTTTCCTTTCCAATATCATATTCTATGCACAATTATCACGCAATAGGGATAAACAACCGTGTTGGGTTGCGATACCGCTCGTAACGATGATGTATGATTCACTACGTACTAAATCGCATAGATAAAATTATACGTTATAGAAGAGTGAAGGATACTACCTACATTGCACAAGGACCTAGCCTCAAGAAAAAAATGTCGTCTTAAATTTTAAAATGAAAATTTAAGGCAGAATATTTTCTTTTAGATTAAGAGGAGCGAGCGGAATGCTTTCTCAACGCGATATTGCCACTATAGGTATGCATAGCCCTTCATTATTTACATAATATGTTGTGTATCTACTTCTATAGGGTTTTATAGGGGTTAGGCTTAGAGCCGCTAAAAAAACTGAGGTTTCTACTCATGAAATGCAGTTAGTTCACAAAAAAAATTGAATTTCCCATACAAAGTTGGCTAATCAATTAGTATGAGAAGTCCAAAATTTTTTTGCTAATTAAGGGTAAGTCCGTTGAAGAATATTGAGAGTTTGAGAGTTTCATGAGGAGAAAAGTCAATTTTTCCAGGTATTTTAAAGGACCTTATTGTATTATAGGGTTCGTGTGTGGTAGGCTTTAACGACAATGCATGACAAGGCAAGTAAGTGACGGTGATGACAGGGCCGCAAAGTATTTACATCTAACAACTACGGCCGGATTTCAGTAGATTTATGATATAGCGTTAAAAAATGACTACCTTGTTGCGGCCCTGGCAGAAGCATCACCTTTGCCTAATGGGCAAAATTAATTTTATCGATTAATTGACATCGATATGAAATATTACTTATAGGTACTTAATTAATTTGTTCCCTGCACTGTAAACTTGCTTTCCAAAAGGTTTATCAGGATTTGCACTATAATTATTATTTTATTAATTAATGTCTTCTATAGTACCTAATGTAGTTAATATTATCTATGTATCAGAAGGATCAGAACAGTTATTCGATGAAAATACGATGACAAAGGTGGGTATGTGGCTTAAAATTAAGAGTATAACATTTCATAACCTACACTAAATTAAATTTAATTACGTTCGTAAAATTTAAGATGACATAGACACACGAGCATGTAAAGCTGACAAATGTGTTCCCAAAAATCTATAGCGATAAAGAATAAAATATATTTATATCGTATATTATGGTCCACAATTTGGCACTTAGTTGATTAGAAAATGAGTAGATATTTTGTGAAAAGCAACAAAAGAAAACATTTGATTGTACCTTGTAATCAGAATCACAGAAAACCAAGACAAGTGATATATTGCAAAGCATTTGCACATTTCTGTGCCAATTAATGCCTGTTCTTGTCGCAATAACACGCTAACTAGTCATGACAAAGTCAGTAACATGTGAACTGTGTTTAGCCGTGGCTTTATTACAGTTAAACTATTTTAAACCACGGCGAAACACAGTTCGAATGTCAATGATTTGGTTGCGACCAAAAACCTTAGTTGCGACGGCTATTAATGAGCACAAAAATGTGCAAATGCTTGCCAGATATTTTTCTTCTTGTGGTGATGGGTGATCTGTTGTTGTAAAACATACGTAATGTTTATTTATCTAATAGTGTGATGTAGAAAACTATCTATAAGTATACTATTATGTACAATTTTAATATAACTGTGTTAAACGATTCTCTGCGAAACAATTTAAAACTCTCTAGAAGAGTGATATACGATAGAGTACAACGCTTTTTAAATACTATGAAACCATGCACAGCTATTTACTGCTTGAAAAATAAAGTTAACTTCCAAACGGTTGTAACTATCAACAAAATACATAGGGTTTTTTTTAACCAATAATCTGTAGCGCTTATTCGCTTAGTCAACTGTGATTTTGGGACACAATGACACAAAATTATGAAAAGTATATGCTGCCGATGAATGGTGATAGATAATGCTGAGATCAATATTACTCTACCTTCAGATTTGCGAAAAATACAAATAGTCTAACTCTTGTGTCTTAATCGATACCTATTAATACGTGAGTCCGTACCGAATTTCATACCGCCTCTAGTCATACTGCGCTTCCAGTGATTACAGTATACTTATATTTGAACACAAATCTATCAGTTAGTCAAAATACAAAACAAAGTTATGACTCTAATTAGATACATATACATATTAAATCTAATTTCATTTAAATTTTTCATTCACAATTACCAGCACATTGATAGTATGCAGTCATTTATACCTTTTATAAAACAAAACTGATGCAAACAAGGGTAAGAATTTTTAAGAATTCATTATTTTTAATTAAACTTAATTTGATTAAATTAAAAATGTAAGTAGGTACAGGCAAATTAGTAAGAAATGGTTTTTGCAGTTTTGTGATAATGTAAAGCGAGCGGCTACTAAAAAGAAGGTATTCACTAGCGGCTACCGACTCGTCTTGAGGCGCGCGCCGTAGTGACTTGTCATTTTATATTTTATTATCTGTGACCCATGCCCCGCATTCTCCCTCTGTACCGTATCTGTACCCGATGGTACATTTTTAAAAACTATTAACGTCTGGGTACAAACAAGCTCTTTGGAGACAAAATTCTTAAATTAATAATTATTCATCTTCATTTCTTTTTTTGATTTCTAATGCTAGTGCCGGTGCATTACAAACCTTCTGTGGAGTTCCTGACAGCATTTGCAGCAACCTCATTCTGAGGTGGACCACCCGGTCACAGTAGGATAGAGGCGAATTATCCCTACGGCAAACTAGGCACGTGCCTAGGGGCGCGAGTTTACAAGGGGGCGCGCGCACGTAAGTTTCTAAACAAAGAATTTAAAAACCAAATAATTAACAATATATTAGTTAACCTGTCTAAAGTAGGAAGAGGAATTTGGAATCATCATCACCATATCAACCGTAAGATATCCACTGCTGGACGAAGGCCTCCCCCCAAGGATTTTCACAACGACCGGTCCTGGGCTGCCCGCATCCAGCGGCCGCGACCTTTACCAGGTCGTCGGTCCACCGTGTGGGAGGCCTGCTTACGCTACGTCTCCCAGTGCGCGGTCACCTCTCGAGAACTTTACTGCCCCAACGGCCATCTTTTTTACGAGATATGTTACTTAAGTTTAGTAATTCTGAGAGCTATATCGGTTACTTTGATTCTCCTACAGAGCTCCTCATTTCTGATTCGATCACCCAGGGAAACTCCAAGCATAGCACGCTCCATTGCCCTTTGGGTAACCTTGAGCCTCCTTATGAGGCCCATAGTAAGCGACTTTTATTTTTTATACTGCTTTTTATTTTTATTTAGTAAAAAAACCACTTGCGTTCTATAGGTAGTTTGTTTTGTCTGTGAGGGCAGGGCGAGTGAGGCGTAGTGGAGTGGCCCATGCGCGCGTCGCGGAGTAGACTCGTCAGTATTCTATGCCACAGTACCGTTGATAGGTACAGAAATATTCGGTTTTTTAATTACTTTACCTTAATTTTATAATCATTATTTTGATCAATTATTTGTAATAAGAACGTCATCTAAATATTGCACACCTCGAAAGTTACCCCTTGTATAAGTACTAGTTAAAATTTGTAATAATATATGGCCGCTAGAGGGGCGCCGATGAGGTGCTTGCTTAGGGCGCTCTCGACATTTAATCCGCCTCTGCAGTAGGATGTCATCCTATCGTCCAATCGCAAGGATGATGCATATATTGAGTGACAACTTAGTGCCTCGTCTATAAATACAATGCTGTTTCAAATCTATTGTCAGTCGTTCTACGCCTGTCAACTCTGGACTGAGTACACAAAGAAATCTCATGATTGCATTCGTGTTCAGTTCAAAAACATATACAAACACCAAATGGGTTTGAAACGCTTTTGTAGCGCTTCTAGGATGTTCTCAGAGGCGCGATTAAACACGTTAAATGCCATCCAGAGATTTCGTATAGCGAGCTTCATCTCCAGAGTTGAGGGGTGTAATAACGCTGTAATTAAAAAGCTTGCTTGAACCAAAACTTACAAGCGATGATAAGTAATAGCTGCATAAATTTTATTTGTGTTTGATTTTTAGTATTTTTTGTAAATCTAATACTGTATTTATAATTTGTGTATTGTGTGATATGAACTATTGTTCGAACTAAAGACTTATTATTATTATTGTTATTACAAAACGGCACCCGCCCAGTGACAAGCCTCCGTTCTCTTTCACTTTCATATTCTCCATATTGCTTACGTGCACCCAGAGATATGCTAATCTCTGCGTGCACCAGACTATTTATACAATTTTAGCAGAAAACAATGCAGATACACTTAAATAAAACCCCAAACGTATTGACCCTAAATCCGGTCAAAAAACTCCTCTACTTACTTTTACTCACACCAATGCAAAAACCATGTCTCAGTTATTTGAATGTACCTATATGTGTTATTTATTGTACAACTATTATTTACACTTGTAACCGGTGAACTACAGCAGTCTTTCTATATATACTCATATTTCTTTAATTTTACATTAATTATTGTTTTAATAATATTTATTATACTAACACAAAATTGATTGTTTTATTTGATGTGTGGATGGCTTGCGCCAGTCCATAGCTTCTTGATACTTTGATTTAGCAGTGAACCTACAATTGCATTTATTTTTAATTTTTCATTGGAAGCTTGCCAGATAAGAAACGTTAGGAATCATAAACATCATTCATGCAATTAGGTAGCAATAAAACAAATTGTTTTTCTGAATCCATTCAACATAAAATAAACCGGGCAACGCCGAGTTGGAGTCGCGCACTATGGGTTCCGTATCACTAACGCCACTATTTGCCACGATTGGGGTAGTATACTGGGCAGAAAACATCTTGAATATTTTCCTTATGACAAAACATTTAAAATTTTAATGTGTTTTGTCTCAATCAAAATGGTCAAAATGTTGCCGCCCAATACATGACGTGTTTTGTTTTGTTAAATAGCTCTGCGACAGACTTCCAAACGGACGGATGGTGCAGATTTAGTAATAGTCCCGTTGGAACCCTTTGGGTAGGTAAGAACGAACCCTAAAAATTAAGACTAGAAAAATGATGCTGTATTAGAATTTATTAGTAGGTTAATAATGCAAATATATATAGGCATATTGCATCTGCCACAGACTTATATCTAAATATATGGTTTGTGGCATCTGCTATTATATTGACATCCAGGATATGGAACTTTAAGACAAAAAAATTAAGGCGCGCAGAAGGATACGCAGCATATTGTACAAACAATTCATAGAAAGACACCCAAAATGATCAATTTTTGTACTAAAGTGTTAAATAGAAAATTTATCGTTTTGGAAGTTTCAATTCGTTGTTTTATGTTCTACACGTACCTACTACCTAATTGCTGCTACAAGAGAAGAAGAGCTCAAAGGGGTATTTCTTGAGTCAAATCTTCTGAAATAATCAAAGTGTAGTTTCTTTATGAGTACATATCTGTGAGGAAGAGCGTCTAATACTTATTATTTGTCTGGCATCTGAGTAATGGGGCTAGGCTTCGGCTAAAAAACCGGTACAGTCAAGCAGTAAAAGTTGTTTTTGTTTTTCTCTTTGAGAATATAAGAAAAAAATAATCATAAGGCTTTTTTTAAGCAGAGAGCTTCCTAGTTATTTGTGATGTGCGTTCCTATAATATTTCTTCGTAGGTGTCCATCAAAAAATTGCTCCTGTTGCTGTGTTATAGTTCTAAGAAGTCTTTTCCTTATTCTATACCTACACTAGGGTAAGATTTGATTGTCTATCTACATTTTTATATTGTATTAATGTTATAATATAGTACAACCAACATACATGGTGTAACAAAATAAGTGTCCAACACACTGTACAACTTTTCCCAAGAAACTCATAGACAATTTGCAAAAAAAAAACTCGTAATACATATTATGAGAATTGATTGTTTCTTGTGTAAAGTAATTTAGTATGATACGATATTGGGATTTTATACACCATATTTGTTACACCTTTATGTTATGCCTGTCATATTATTTATTTCAACCGACCGCAATCTGACAAGTAACACCAATATTTATAATAGACATATAAATATTAATTGATTAAACTCAGAATGACACGCGGTCTTAATGTTGGCTTAAAAACGGATATATATTTATTACTTAACCACTCTTTTATTAACCGACAATTAAACTTGAAAAGGCTTATACCCATTCGTTGTGTATTTAAAGTGCACCTACCTACCTAAATTTACAAGTTTCGCTAGCCTGGTAGCCGAATGATACTTATGAGAGGGTTATTGAGAGCTGGAGATATATAAATTCTAGTTGTAACAAATGTATTTAGTAAGAACTTGTTTTAACTAGAGAAAACGCATTTTAACTAAAAACGGCTTTTAACTGTAACATACCTACATATTATACTTAAATTTTCGTTTAACAACCATTTGTTATGCGGACAGACAGTTCATGTTATGTGGCACAGGCAGAGGCACAATTTTAGTGCCTCAAGTTTTTGTAAAACATTTTAAGGAGTAAAAGCATCTGATGTCACAATAGATTAAATTATAAAATACATCTATTGTAAACTTATGTTATGTATATCATACTGAACAACTGATGTAGTCTATCTTTTTTTTTCTGATATTGATGTACATAATAAATCCGGTGACATCTTTAATTAAATTAACTGATAATTAAAAAAAATAGTCTAAATTAATTAATTAAACCTGAGAGTTTATGTTCATGTATGTAATCGTTATAATTTTGGTTTTAGTAAGACAATTTATTTATTTACGAAATCCTCTCACTTCAATTAAAAACCTAATATATCAGGATACATCTGAGTTCAAAAATTACCTCAAGACACGAGGAAGTGAGGAACAACAGAAGGTAAACTTTCGTCATAGAAACTTCTAACAATATCCTACATATAAATCATTTTAAACAATATTTTTACGTATAGATAGATCTATTTTGTAACATAAACACCAAAAAGTGGCTTAATTTTTCATGATTGATCTCATATACGTGCTTTTTATACATACATGGTTATTTTTAGCCCTCTGTCTGGCCTTCGAGATCCACAAATAACCCTGGTACCATTATAAAACAGTAAATTCATTTAAAATGGGGAGGGAAAGGTATGTTTAATCCGTCTATAATGTAAATTAAGAACCAACTGAAACTTTAACAGCCTGTTTGGACACTGTTAATTACCACCGCGGTGAGCTGTCCGACCTCGCGGTCGATAGTTATTCGTATAACTAACTAACGAAATTGAACTTCAACGTCATATACGCCGCAAGACGTCTACTGAACATAGGCCTTCCCCAAGGATTTCCACAACGACCGGACCTGCGCTGCCCGCATCCCGAGGCTTCCCGCTGAATATGGACCTATTTAATTTGGATAACACTTCTAGCACTATATACAATATTGATAGCGGAAACAAAATACTACGGGCCGGATTTGTATTGGATTTGGGAGTTCCCAGTATTGAAATATTTATGTACGTACGTACTAATGTAATTTCCAACAGTCTGAAGAGCTACTTAGCCGTTCGGTGCGCTAAGTAGAATATAATTTTAGTAAATTTATTCGACAAAAAATATTCAGCAGTGTACTAAGTGGCATACATATTTCAGATCGGTGCGCTAGGTAGCATACGTCCGAAAATGCATTGATATTTTTGTCTAACTTCAAGTCCAGTTTAGAGCTCTGAAACTACATATAGAACGTTTTATGTATGCAAGAATTATTTACCAATACTGAAACATGCATTGGTACTTTTGTATAATTTATAATAACCAAGTTTGGAGTTCCGTGGTGCCTAACTAATTCACGAATTTATAATCGTTCTGCAATATCGATGCTAAAAATACTAGAATATCGATGAAAATAATTCTAGAACTCTGGGAATATTGCGCGTAAGTAGGTGAACTGGTAGTTGAGACCACGTTTCAGCAATGTGAAGCGATAAGCTTTAGTTTTCTGAAGACAGTCGAATGCGCAGGGCCAAAGACGATGCAAGTGGCGCGCCTTAGGGAGGACAAATGCACGTCCTGGACTTATGGAGGCAGATGAAGATGATGCGCGTTTAGACTCACGGAGCAGCGGCGCGATTAGACGATGATCTCGCGGATAACCCGACGTGCGCGGGAGTTGGGAGTCGAGTAGCCCGACTCGAGCGACTCGTCGTAACTGCGCGACAGCGGATGCGGCTTGTCTTCGCCGCCGCCGTCGTCGCCCGCGCCGTATGCCTCTGGCAGCCCGCTCACTTCATGGTACGGCGATTCTGGAATTGAAAATTGTGTCATTGCGCAGTTCAACATTATAAAGTTCGGTGTGTGTGATCTACTGTGTTATGTGTTTTTTGATCGCTACAATTCATATCATTTTTATTATTTAGAACACTTATTACTACTTAACATGCAAGAAGCTTTTTGTTTAATGAATAAAAAACTACCTACCTATTATTTCCGCATTTACCTGCAATCTAGTGTCATTTCTAATTTAATTAAATAAATGTAGATAAGCGGAATAGTATCAAAATTGCCTCGACTGGAATGTGAGTAGAAAATCCTATTCAGATACTCATAAGTATGAGTTTTTTTTTAAACAGTATAGTAAGGTTTGATAACTATGTGTGCGGCTCAATGAGGTCGGTTTGAATTTGGTTGACACAAACTTACCAATATGTTGGTCCATGCGTTTCTTGGGCTTGTGTACAGAGGCGTACGGGTTGGAGCAGTACTCCTGGCGGGACGGGGTCTGGCTGCCCCGCATGTTGTACTCCTGCGCAGACGGCATGTGCGGGTAGGGCGCGTAGTCGTCGATGATGCGGTACCCGCCGTGGGTGGTGGGATCGTAGCCGTAGTTGCTCTGCCTGTCCGCCATGATCTGGTGGGCTGGCATGCCGGCGTTGTTCGCCGCCGCCATTTTCATCTGCCACAACGAGTCCTGTGAGTTGACGCTGCCACCGTTGTTGCTGTTCGTGTAACTGTTCTCTTTGTAGCCCATGTTCACCCCTGAAACAAAAATATTTTACACCATTTTTAATGTCCTTTAAGTTGTGTTAGAGTTACTGTTCACTGTCGTATATACAACTTGAATCAAATTTGGTGTCACCTGGTGCTTTTACTCATTACACGGAACTACTTTTCCTAGGAGACTCATAGTCAATTCGTAAAAAAAATATTCTTTATACAAATCGGATCAGCTGATTGACCGATTATGTGCTTTATTGTATAGAGCTTTAATTTTTTTTGCGACTTGACTATGGGTTCCTTAGGGATAGTTGTACAGTATGATAAGTAGAAGCACCGGTTAACGGGTCCGACACAAATTAAGTTTTACCTTTATAGAGAGTGTAAAAAAGGTGTAGGACGCGTTAACTGGGGCTTCTACTTTTATGTATGTTTCGACGCTCCATTCAAAAATGCACAAAATTGATCAATTACCTGATCGTTTTGTATGAAGTGTTCAATTTTTTTTTGCGATTTACAGAACAACAGTTGTTCAGTTTGTTTTTTAAAATTCACAATTGCTAAGCCCTTGGCATCATCTCACTTGATGGTAAGTGACGATGATGCCGAAGATGGAAGCGGGCTTAGCAAGATTCCCCAACGCCATGGGGATCTGGCTATGTAATCTTTGAGCCGGAACACATAAATGCTGTTAACACTGATGTTTGGCGGCAAGACTTGATAAGATGATAATAGCTAGCCAGACGGGCTATGAAAATGCCCTACCACCAACCAAACCGAGTCTTACAAGTTGACCCCGTCGGGAATCGAACCCGCGACCTCCTGGTGTGAAGCGAATGGACTAACCCTTACGCCACGGAGGCGGTTACTTGCGGCGGTTGATGAGTAGAAGCCCCATTTAACTGGACCTATACCAATTGTGTTACACCTGTATACTATAGCTGAGATTGCATCATCATTCATCTGTATTGATAGATGAAAGTCTACGATCTACGTCTACTATCCGAAGTACTCAGTTACATGCGTATACCGACTAAATTATTAATAGTAAAATTTCCTATACACGGTCACGGTGTAACAAAATTGGTGTAGGTCCCATTAACTACTCATCATACTGAACAACTTTTGTTCTATGACTATGCTGAAATCGCAGAAAAAAACTCTTTATACAAATCGATCAACTGATCGACCAATTTTGTGCATTTTTATATGGAGGTTTCATTTTTTTTAAGAATTGTCTATGGGTTGTCTAGGGGAAAGTTGTTCAGTATGATAAGTAGAATCCCCAGTTAACGGGTTCTACACTAATTTTGTTACAGCCTGTATAATCTAATGCAATCAGACAAAGACGTAAGTACCTACTGCAATTACAAAACTGCACCGAGAAAAGCGAAAATGCTCAACTCTTGATTAAGTATTCAAGTACCATGCCAGCGGCTACAGCAAGCAAGAAGCTTTTTGTTTAATGAATATTAAATTACCTGTTATTTCCGCAACGACCTGCAATCCTGATTGCATGAGGGAACATATTTTCAGAGCTGTACTAATTGGATTGTAACTGGCATAAATAATCACACCGGAACAAATAAAAAATAAAATCGAAATGTGTGCTGGGACACATGGTAGAAGTGACACTTCAACGGACAAGTGGAAAGGGTAACACAGGCTAAGTACCTGCTTTATATCTCCATCTCAACTTTTCTCTATCTACGTATACAGCCGTCGCCCTCTCTCCGCCGCCGCCGCCAGCCTTTCTCTGTCTACCCCCTCCACGCGGCCGTAACGCTTTTTCGTGACAGAAAAAAATATAATACCCCTCTCTATATAAAAGTTTAGAATATAGAATAATCCAATCCACCCGCTTATCTATTAAAAAATCCTACTTAATATCATAAACTCGAAAGTCGAAAGTTTGTATGTATGGATGTTTGTTACTCTTTCACGGAAAAACTACTGAACGTATCTGGCTGAAATTTGGTAGGTTGACAGATTAGGACCTGGATTAACATACATGCTACTGTTATCCACGCTCGCGAGCCGCTTGCGGCTCGCGCACCGCGCACCCTCGAAGGCGGTCACAGAAACTATGTTCACGCGAGCGAAGCCGCTGGCAAAGATAGTTTTAATATATAAAACAAGCACTTATAATTTTCTCCGGCTAAGAGAAAATTATAAGTGCTTGTTTTATATATTAAAACTATAATATATAAAACAAGCACTTATAATTTTCTCCATTAACAGTAGCAGCACGCTATGTTAGCCGTTTCGACGTTTGTCCGTTCGCTCATGAAGTTTTGAAAAAAATTGACTAATACGTTTGAAGGAACAAACTTAATTTTCAATAGTGACGTGCAGTATGTCGTAAAATTATAATTTATCGAGTAAGTATATAATTTTAGGGCACAAAATTAAATAATTGTTTCTTTTATTTTTTTAGTGTGCAGTATAAGGGGATGATACAGAAGGTGAAATGCAGTAAGCTAACTAGGTCATATATAAAAGGTTTTTGGTTTTCGAGATATTTGAATTTGTTTTTACGGTACAGGGATTAGGTATGCCTAAATCATACCCAGACTCTTTACACAACGGGCGAGAAATGATATTTCTAAAAACAAATGACGGAACAAATGCGAAATCCTTTAATTGTAAGGGGGTAAGTTCGGAATCTAGAGAGCGGCAGAGTGTGGCCATACTGTATGTTAGAACAAAATTGGTGTAGATCCCATTAACTGGGGCTTCTACTCATCACACTGAACAACTTTTGGTCTATGACTATGCTGAAGTCGCATAAAAAAAACTCTTTCTACTCATCATATTAAACAACTTTTGTTCCATGACTTTGCAGAAATCGCAAAAAAATAATATACAAACATAATATTATGATCTGATTTAACAAATTTGTTCATTTTTAGTGTTCCGAAGTCAACAAGGAACCCTTATAGTTTCGCCATGTCTGTCTGTCCGTCTGTCCGCGGCTTAGCTCAGAGCCTATTAATACTAGAAAGCTGTAATTTGGCATGGTCATCCATACGTATTAATCACGCCGACAAACTTTACAATAAAATCGTGAAAAAAATTTTTTTTAATGGTACCTCCCCTCCCTACTTTTGAAGAGGGGGTGATTATTTTTCGCTAACGTTCCCTATCGTTTAGGGTAGAATAGGTCTTTCAAAACTACTTAGGGTTTGCTAAAACCATTTTTTGGCTCGGGGATCGGTTTGTGAAATATTAAGCTTTAAAGTGCAAAGTTTTGTTCGAGTCAAGCTAAACTATCTAAACCGCTATTTTAGGACATCTGAAAATAACTGTAAATAGTAGGACATATAATCAACTAGCTTTTTCCCGCGACTTCGCCCGCGTGGACATCGTTTTTATGACTGTCTTTAAAGACCTTAATGACTTAAGTATTGCGACTATAAATTGAAATGTAAGCTATCCTATCTTTCAAGTTGGGTCGATTTGCACACGGTGTGCAAATCAAATTTAAAATCGGTTCAGTAGTTTGGGAGTAAAAGGAAAACTATCACGGCTAAGTAGGCTTTCTTAGTTTAGGCACACCACGGACACTGCATACAATTGTCTTGAAAAGACATTTCTAAAAACAAATTACGGAGCAAACAAAATCACGGCGAAACGTTCGAGAACCAAACTATAACCAATCAGTATCAATCTGGGTGAAGAGGGGGTGAGGTTGGAATCTAGAGAGCGGCAGGGAGTGTCTATACTGTAAGTTAGTACTAATATGCATACTTTGGTTTAGGAGTAATACTCGACCAACTTAAGATGTGCAGTTGGATTGTTCTTTTGCCAACTGTAAATATAACTTTGTTTTTTAAAATAAACATTTATTTTTTGAAAATACTTCGGGAACCTACTTTGCGCGACTCCGACTCGCACTTGACTGGTTTTGTTTAGAGAGTCCAAATTCATTTGGATAATTATTGACATATAATGTGTAGAATGACCAGTCAACGGAACCTAAAGTTCGTTTGTTGAATTAACTTCAGTTTTGACGGCTAGCGACAAACACTCCGTCACAGGGGCCGACCCGAGTTCAAACGCGCCTGTTTGACTGTCGCCACTGCCGGCTCGCGGCATTCATCAAAGATGCCGTTAAATCAGCGAACGAACAATATACAAAGTTATATTCAGTCGTACTACCAACCAACATCTACCAACGTTTTGCGTCCATGTAGCCGGAGCCTAAAGTAAACATATATTATGTAGGTGTGTTGCTAGGTGGGGCGATTACTGATCTGATCAATGATAATAAAACAATTACGAGTCGTTTCAGGTGAAATGCCATGTACTAGTAGCTGTGGAGTTTGCGGGTATCTATTAACTAAAAACGTATTATTGAACCAAATTGAATCCTGGACAATCAAGTATGTAGTTAACATCTATCTACCCTTACTTATTATTATAAATGTGAAAGTGTGTTTGCTTGTTTGTTTGTTCTTCTTTCACGTTGTAACGCAGCAACGGATTGTCGTGGTTTTTTTTGCACAGAAATATTTGAGGGGATGGAAAGTAAAATAGCATAATAATTACAATACTCAATTACATAGCCCTATACAGGTTGTAACAAAATTGGCGTAGGTCCCGTTAACTGGGGCTTCTACTCATCATACTGAACAACTGTAGTTCTACGACTTTGATGAAAACGTAATTTTTTTTTTACTCTCCATACATTTTGTGCATTTTAGAATGGAGGGTCCACATATTTTTTTTGAGAATTTTCTATGGGTTCCTAGGAGAAACTTGTTCAGTATGACGAGTAGAATAGAACCCCCAGTTAACGGGAACTACACCAATTTTGTTACAGCTTGTATAGTTCGCGAGCGATCAGGAGAAGCTCTTTCAATGGTCGCGAGCCGCTGAGGCTCGCGCACCGCCCGCCATTTAAGACAGTCATAAATAGCGGCCACGGTGCGAGTCTAACTCGCGTAGAAAGGGTTTCGTGTGATTCCGTTTTTCGTAAAACCGTAAGATTCCTTTTTTTTTTCAAAATTGTGCCTTAGTAGGGGGGGGAGGTGATTGCTTAATTTTCAAAGGTACCGTTTTTTAAATCTTCTAAAATATACACTTAAAAATTATAAAAAAATATGTTTGTAATCCTCGCAACAAGCCTTTCATTACACAAATTATACTTTACGAGGTACTTAAAAGCGTCGGTGGCTCAACCGGTAACGACTTGGTCTTCCTAACCAGAGGTCCCGGGTTCAAATCTGGACGGCCAATGTATCAATGAGTTCTTAGAAACTTACGTACAAATACTTACCGATTGCTTTAACGGTTAAAATAAACATCGTGAGGAAACCTGCACGTCTGATTCTAGATGTGTATGAAGGTCGCGTTGCACACGTCCGTAGGTGTAAATCTAAACGCCCTACACGTGACCGCGGGTAATGCTAAGTGCAACACCACACAACCGCCGTCTATCCCTTGGATAGCACGGTTAATTGTGCCACACGATACTATACGAGGAAGACCCGTGCTGCTCCGCAGGATTATTTATTGATTATATTTTTATTATAGATATCGACAGTGTGCGGTGGGCGACTCGTGAATTGCTCGAATGTGCGCGTTGAATGTTCACACCTAGCTTCCCTGTAAATCAACCAATTTAAGTGGGCAATAGCTCAGATAAAGGAGCTCGTTCCAGCGCGTGTTCTAAGATCAAAACGAACCGCGTACTTCAATTAGAACCGGAGATATTGAGAAAGAAAACTACAAAAATAGCTTTTGGGTTATAACTTGAGAAGGACAAAAGTTGGTGATTTTCAATGCTCGATGACAAATCTGTGCACTAATACCTTTAATTTAAAAAAAAACAAATCGGTTGTACAGAACGGCCATTCCCTCTCGTATATCTACCAGATACGCTGAACTACCAGGTTTATGATATAGCGTCCTCACTCACCGACAGCTAGGTCATATAGTGAGGGCCGCTATTCCTGCCAACACCATAAGGTGAAGACAAGGACTAGTTACGTCTTGCCGCCAAGACGCTTGTCCCGGTACTCTGCAAGGCGAGTGCCTCGTGGAACAGAACGGCCAGACGGACTATTAGATTTCACAAATTCTTTTAATATAAATATCGTTATTTGGAGAAACTATTCTTATTTTCTACTAGTTTTTGCCCGCGAATTCGCCAGCTGGACATCGTTTATTAGACTGTCTTCGAGGGTGAGTGGTGCCTAAGCCGCAAGCGGCTCGCAATCGTTGACATCATGAGTGTTTTCCAGATCCCTCAGAAACTATATCGGGCTATTCTGATTAGCAGTCTATGTTACTACCCACCCCCTCAACCAATTCTATACAAAAAAACACTTCAATCCGTTGCTCTGTTGCGACGCCGACGTGCGCGAGCGTGGAAATAAGTTTTTCCCAGATCCCTCGGGAAGTATGTCAAGATATTATGCTAATTAGTAAATTATGTCATTTCCCACCCCCTCAACCATCTCTGTCCAAAAAATCACAACAATCCATTGTTCCGTTGCGATATGAAAGAAATTAACAAAGAAAATACTTTTTTTAGTTCCGTCAGGAACTGCATGACTATGCTATTTTCACGGGATAAAAAGTAGCATATGTCTTTGCCAGTGACACAGACTACCTGTACGCCAAATTTCATCAAGATTGGTCAAAGTGTTGAAGCGTGAAAAGGTAACAAACAAAGATACAAATTTTCACATTTATAATACTAGCTTTTGCCCGCGGCTTCGTCCGCGTGTTTTTAATTTTCATGACAAGCGCAAGCGACTCGCGAGCGTGGACGTGAGTTTCCTCCAGAACCCTCAGGAACTTTATCGGGCTATTCTGATTAGAAGTCTATGTCACTTATTCCCACCCCCTCAACCAATTCTATTTGCGAAATTAACCAAAAAAAGAGTGATTTTTCAGTTCCCTCAAACTGCATCGGACTATGCTATTTTCACGGGATAAAAAGTAGCCTATGTCCTTCCCAGTGACACAGGCTACCTGCATGCCAAACATCAAGATTGTTCGAGGTGTTAAAGTGTGAAAAGGTAACAAACAAACAAACACATTTACACATTTATAATTAGTAAGGATGTCCAAAGAAGTCTCGGGCAAAATCTAGTAAATAAATAAAAAGAAAACTCTCTTATTCTGACTTATTCACCGACTGACTTATCAACGCTCAGCCCAAACCCTTGGAGCTGGATAGCGGAAAATTAAAATTTTGTAGAGAGGTTTCACTAGGAATGAGGCCGGCTTTTTCGAAATTCTCACGGGATAGCGAATAAAGCAAAGAGGATGTCATGGCTATTAAATAGGTATAAAGAGACGGGACTTCATAGAGCAAGATTTACTAACAAAATGTCAAAGTTTGGGTCCCAAAGCGAGATGTAAAGAGAGAAAAGCCAATAGAGCAAGTGAGACAAACATAATCCGCCATGGAAACGTTAACTTCATACAACATATTTTTCTTGGATAAAGCGCGAACGAAGTTGCGGGCAAGACAACGTCGGTTGGGTTCTGTTCGCATTAAATAAACAGTCGTTAGATTCTTAGACATGACTCAAAATTCATATTAATTAAATAACGAGCAAAAACAAAAAAGACTTACAATCTGAACTAGGTATTTGCCCCGGGTGCTGCTGTGTGTGGGGCGCAACATGGTACCCGTAACCACTCTGAGTCGCGTACACAGCATTCTTAGAATCGTCCAGAGCCAAGTCCATGGAATGTTCTAGAGCCTTATTCTCCATGCCAGTGCTGGGGTAATACGGAGGGGGCGCCTGATTCTGGGGTGACATGGTCGGGTGCATAGAATCTCTTTCGTAGTCCTTGGACGTCTCTTTGACGTTTTCGTTGCGTTTGCAGCGGCAGAATATGAAGAGTAGACTGAGGAATAGCGCGAAGACCAATCCCGATAGGATGATGGCGACCATGGTTGCCGTGGTGAGAGTTGCCGCGCTCTTTGTGTATGATGTTCCAACTGCAAAGATGGTTTGTATTAAGGTCTAACTAAATATAGCGCTAAAAATAGTTTTTAGATCTATGAGAACTAGATACACCATTTTATTTCATGAAATTTCAGAGAGTAACTCTGGAGTTTCAGAATTGTGAGTTATTTCGAAGGAACCTACTTATTAGATTTCTCATACCCACACAATACAATAAGCAGCATCTTTTTACCGATCGATCGTGCAGCTAATTAAGTACAAAATACTTATCGACTCGACTAAACTTGACTCTAAATCCTGATGCTCCAGGGATTGCTCACCTAAACCGTGAGAGATAAATCTATTAATTTTTTAACTAATATTTATTTGGTACTCACTTTCAGCCTCAGTGTACTTGCTGCAGATGTCCTGGTTGGGTTGCAGACAGAGCTTGAGGCGCAAGCGCGGGTTCAACTCATCCAGCGGCGGCTCAGCGTGGTGGCGGCCCGGCGCACGCGTTGGCTTCGGCGGCTCCAGCACCGCCTCCTGGATCATTGAGCTTTCTCCGGACAGCTGCAGGGGTACTGTGTCCACCACCTGATGAAAATTAAGATATTAGCGGGCTGATGTTTACAGCAAGTCCTTAGATTACATTATAAAAGAGTTATTTTTACTTTCGAGCGACTGAGGAGTGAGCGTTAGCGAGGATATCCACGCACCCCCGATATCCACGCGGGCAAAGCCGGGGGCAACTGCTCGTGTTTTTTGCAGATGGAAAGAACAAAACCAGAAAGGAGAGAGGGAAAGTATACTGAAGATTGCAAGTTTTTCAGAAGGACCATTACTTTATTTTTTAACTATTTGTTGCCCGCGGCTTCGCACCCGTTGCTCGGTGCGCAAGCTGCAAGCGGCTTGCGCTTTTTTTTGTATTATATGAACAAAGCTTGTCCTGACAACTACGAACACGTTGGTCTCAAGTGATGCTCCGTCACACATGTGGCAATTGATTTTTATATACTCGTATTTCGTGCCGATATTATAGATAAATAGTAAAACTGCTTTCGAAATAAAGGTTTAATAGTTTGTAAAACAGCATTCAAGTACTTTTGAAAACTGCTTACCTTGCTAACCAACCGGCAAATGTTCACCGGGGCAAAGTATAAGTGTATATTAGTTCTATCGTAACCGGGGCGAGAGTGCCCGACTACTTTGGTGTTATGAGGGTTCGTGTGGCCTCTTTTTGGGAAAGACTGCGCTGCTCGGATCATACTCCAGGCTGTGAGTGACGGCATTTAATAGCCCGTTGCACAGATATTGACTATCTGTGCATTTAAACGAGAATAAGATGTAACGTGACTGTTAGGTCAGATATACCTAATCTTTAATATTTTTATTTTTTATTTCAATTTGTTTTATTAGGTAGGTACTATGGCTGTATTGGGCTGCAATAAAGAATTATTTATTTATTTATTTAAATGTGCAGAAAAAAATCAAAGTAGGGTTACGTAGTCTTTTGAAAAATAAATGTATATTATAAAAACAAACTTATTTTCACAGTTTGTTGCGAACATTTTGACGGAGACAGTATGAACTTTTTACAAATTCAACTGCACATCCTGATCCTAAATTGGTCGACTACTACTCATAAAACAAAATATATATTAGCCCAAAATAAGAAAGACTACATAGCCGTAATAATTTTCCTTTAAAAAAAATTATAAGCCCTATTATTTTCCAATACTTTCAGAGTTCTCGAAATAGCGGTTTACCTATGGTACGGGGCGGGGACAATAACTCCAAAAATGACCACAGTAAACGAATCATTTATCGAAACAATTATCTAAGCAAACCCTCAGAAGTTTTGAAAGACCTATTCAAAGATACCAGATACGATAGGGTACTTAAACAAAGTGGCAAAATTGGTTATTTCTGGCAAAATTCGTTAAAGGTAAGCTCACAGCGGCCATTTTTTGCTGGCGATCTTCTGTAAAAATAATCCGCTTGTAGTTACGGTCGCTTGCCTACTAGAAGCAATAAAAGAAATAATTTACTAAGCAAGTAGTCTTGACTTGTTGTTGACTGTACGTTTTCGCGAGAACGTATGTGCAGTGATGCTGTACAATTTCTTTATCTTTATTTTCGTATATCAGGTATATCATCATATCAGATCATACACGTCCCCACCGAGGGGCTCGAGCCTATCATGAATTAGGGTGATATGGCCTTAGTCGACCACGCGGGCCCAGTGCGGGTTGGTCGACTTCACACGCAACCTTCGAGTTTATTCGCAGGCGTGTGCAGGTTTCCTCACGATGTTTTCCTTCACCGGAGCGTCGGATTATTTAAAATGTTTAACAATGATTTTAGGAAAATCCGTCGTTTACTCCCCGTATCAAATGTGTAAGTAGTCGTTTTAGAGCAAGAAAATCCGTCGTTTATTCCCCGTATAGAATGTTAGAGTAGTGGTTTTAGAGAAAGAAAATCCGTCGTTTATTCCCCGTATAGGATGTTAGAGTAGTGGTTTTAGAGAAAGAAAATCCGTCGTTTATTCCCCGTATAGAATGTTAGAGTAGTGGTTTTAGAGCAAGAAAATCCGTCGTTTATTCCCCGTATAGAATGTTAGAGTAGTGGTTTTAAAGCAAGAAAATCCGTCGTTTACTCCCCGTATAAAATGTGAAAGTAGTCGTTTTAGAGCAAGAAAATCTGTCGTTTACTCCCCGTATAAAATGTTTAACTAGTGGTTCTAGAGCAAGAAAATTCTTCGTTTACTCCCCGCATAAAATTTTCAAGTAGTGGTTTTGAGCAAGAAAATCCCTCGTTTACTCCCCGAATAAAATGTTTAAGTAGATAATGGTTCTAGAGCAAGAAAATTCGTCGTTTACTCCCAGTATAAAATATTCAAGTAGATAGTGGTTTTAGAGCAAGAAAGTTCGTCGTTTACTCCGCGTATATAATGTTTAAGTAGATAATTGTTTTAATGCAAGAAACGTCGTACTATTTACTCTAAAGTAAATAAAATTACTTTTGAGTCAGGCAAACTTTTTAATTATGAAGGAATTAGAATTAGACTTACTTTGTTCTTTGAGAGGCACCTAAATTAATCAGAAACTTTTTTAGCTTGAGTATCCAGCAATACAGATATCGAGTATTGTAAGTGCTTTAACCCGGACTTGGCCCCGTGTGGGGAGTATGGCCTAACCTTCCCAAGTTTGGGAAGAGTCCCGTGCCCCATTAACAAGTAGTATTGACAGAATTGTGAAAAATATTAAAGACATGTTAATTAATAATTAAATGCTGTTTTGTGCTAAGCGCATCACTTGAGAACGGCTGGACCGATTTGGCTAATTGTTTGTTTTAAATGATCTAATAGTCCGAATAAGGTTTTTAATTAAAGAAAAATCTGAAAGTTTCCCAGACAACGAAGTGTTGTTTTCTATGCGATTTTGTATAAACACAAGACAAAACAATAACTCACGATTCGAAGTTCGAATGAAAATGAGAACCACGAGGGAAAAGTCGCGCGCGAAAACTAGTAAATAATAAAAAAAAGTCTACACCACAAGCAGCCAATTTTTACCTTATCCGATTGGAGGAATATAAAATATTAAGTATTTAATTTCTACAATTCATGTTTTATATTTTTCTTCAAAATTGATAGCAGAGGTTTTAGAAAGCCTTCACAGCGTCTACGTACTGTACCGTAGCGTCTATAGAACCTACGTACGTTGTAAGTTAAACGTTTACTGGACGAATGCACATTGCCGTAGTGACTACATAGATAGCCGTAACGTCTATACACGTTGCAGTAGTGCCTAAATACTTGGCCGTAGCGTCTAGGCAAGTTATCGTAATATTCGTAACTAGTACTTCTTATAATAAATATTTTTATCTTAGCATTGACATGAGTGGTGCATGCTCGCTTAAATGTTCGTGCGGATGGTGGCGCATCGGGAGCCTGGTCGTTCTTTTCCCTCTAATATGGTTGATGGGAGCGATGTCCGACTCTCGCGTTATACTCGTGACCGGGTGCTGTCCGTGTGAACTGGCATTCTCTTGTTAAATGCATTCAATGATTTTTATGTATATAACTTTTCGTGTCATATTGTTTTCATGTTCTAATGACATACGACTAATCTGGTTTATATCAAGGATTTAATTTTGACGTTATTAACTAATTATTGTTTATTTCTTGATTCTTCACAAATGACATTGTATTATTATTTTATGACTATCAGAAAGAGTGTAAATTGCACCTATTTTGAATAAATATATTGAATTGAATATGACTTTGCCGTAGCGTTTGTTCTTACAAGTTCGTCTACGCACGCTATCGTAATATCTAGTTACATTTCCGTAGCGTTAGTTCCTTTAACCGCCTCCGTGGCGTAATGGTTAGTCCATTCGCTTCACACCAGGAGGTCGCGGGTTCGATTCCCGACGGGGTCAACTTGTAAGACTCGGTTTGGTTGGTGGTTGGGCATTCTCTAAGCCCGCCTGGCTAGCTACCACCATCTTATTTAAGTCTTGCCGCCAAACATCAGTGTTAACAATATTGATGTGTTCCGGCTTGAAGATAAGATAGCCAGATCCCCATTGCATTGGCGAATCTTGGTAAGCCCGCTTATCTTCGGCATCATCGTCACTTACCATCAGGTGAGATGATGCCAAGTGCTTACCAATTGAGAAAAAAAAATTGTCGCTGAATAAAACAATGCAAGAACCTACACAGCTCTGTTTCACAGACAAGATCACTAGTGAAGCAATAGCTATGTAGCAATCTGGAAGGGGTTTAAAAAGTTAACCATTACCGCCTTCTTCTTTTATTTTGTCGATGGTAATCATAGTATTATTTTGTTAGACTAGTATGTACTTTGCGACGCGAACAGCACTTTGAGTTGCTGCAAGCAGGTCCTCGCGTGTGTAGGTGTAGGTGTAGGGGCACGCTGGCACTCACAGTATTACGATATGGCTTACAGTAGCGCAACTCCTTTGATGTCGCACGATGCCGCCGCGGCGTAGGTACTAACAGTAGTAGCCTGCCACCCGCTGCCCCGCAAGTACCCTTCCGTTGCCCTGCGTAAGTACATTCGTTGCACTACTGTAAGCCGCTATATTATAATACTGTGACGCTGGGCACGATAGTAAGTGCGTATCTGAGATTTTTCTATCGAGAACCCTACAATATTTGCGGAGGGAACGTTTAGCGCTGCGTCCCAAACTTTAGTTGGCTCTAAGAAGGGCCGGTGTGGTATTACAATCGTGGTGAGAGGATCAGCCAGTCTGCGTTACCAACTTACAGTCCTCGCAGACTACCCAGGATGCGCAGGGCGTATAGGAAAAATAACACGCCACTCGGGGAGGCTCCTTTCAAGCACCCTTACCGCCAGTAATATTAGTTCATATTTGCCCTTACCAGCCACGCTCCAGCAGCGCTCAGGCCCTCGGCGACGCCCACCAGAGTCAGGCACGTGGGTCCGGCAGTAAACACCACGGTTTTAGTCGCGGGGTCGTATGTCACTTGCTCCGGCGGCGGGATCTCGTCGACCTTCGTCGTCACCGCGATCTCGTTCGAGTAGTTGCTCTGCCCTTTCGTATTCACGGCTTTCACCTGAGTTTTCATAGAAATATTTATGTTAGAGTGGCGTGATGCTGTCGTGTCGTTAAGCCTTATTCGGTGCAGGCATAGATCTAATGAATTGCTAATACTAAAACTTGCTTTTGCTGTGAAAACTTAATTTAAATTGCTTTTGTCTGATAAGTACGGCGTGCACAGTTTTAACACACAAAACATTCTACTTATTCCATACTCAGGAAATGGAAAAAATGTGAAATGTTGAATTAATATATTTACACCTAAACTTTGATTGTCATTTAGCAATGACAAAAAGCATTAACAAAAACTAGAATAGTACTAGAAGCGCTGCTAAATATAAATTGATTTTTAGGGTTCCCTACACGCAACGGGTGACCAATTAGTAAGCCTCCGCCTGTCTGTCCGTCTGTCAGCGGGCTATATTTCATGAACCGTAATAGGTAGACAGTTGAAATTTTCACAGAATGTGTATTTCTGTTGCCGCCATTGTTAATGTTTCAAGTACTAAAAATAAGAAAAAAATAAAAAATTGGGGGGGGGGGTCTCCTTACAAAAAACGTGTTTCTTTATAAATCTTTAGAAGTATTTTTGATTGAACTCTATAGTAAAAACGGTAATACATACAAGCGTGAAACTTGGCGTGATATAGTACTAATACTGTAGTAAAAGAACAAATAATAAAAATTGGCCAATTGTGAGTCGTACTCGCGCTAAGAAGTCCGAACTGAACTTTTGTCGCTCGCGTTGATGTCTTTTGATAGTAATTTGTATATGTTTCATTGTCATTACATTATGTAGTTGTGTGGAGACGTGCGGTGGTACGGAACCCTCGGAGTGCTAGTCCGACTCGCACTTGGCCGGTATTTATTTTAGACTTTTTACGTTAAATTTTGTGTTTTCAAACTGTCAGCGCCAGCCGTCATGTCCCAAACTATGAGTAAAGTGTTAGAAAGTCAAATATAAGTGATATGGACTGAATTTATTTATGGAGGTGAGGTTTATAGAAGACTGAAGTTTAACTGTGCTATAGGATAAATAGATAAAATACACTTAGATCTAACATTAGTGTCTCTAAATAAATAAATGCATAGCTATTGTTTCATCGGCTAGTTATTTTTGTCGGGATTAATGTGAGGATTCATGGTGTTCGTTGCGCCTAAGCAACGCCAACCTGTGCCATGCAACAGCATCGGCCGGCACAGAAGTCAGAACATAACACACTCGTACAATAAAACCAACAAATAAACGCGACGGGAACTCATGCGCATTATTTACCTTGAAAATTAATGTTTCGAGCTGCCCATTGTGAAATGAAAGAAAAAAGGAAAGACAAATTAATGTTAAGCAAGTCCGAAAGGAGAGAAAAATAATTATAAATATCCGGGGATAAATTTTATAGGTACCATATTAACTAGAACTGAATGGGTCTATAATAGACATCATAAGAATTTGCTTATAACCTTGAAATGTAACTTTTATTTTCACCAATCATAAGAATATTTTATTTTGTAAGACACCTACTATTTTGGTATTATTTTACTCGAAGGGTTAAAATAGCTCAGTCAAAAAACCCAATCATTTTGTTTAATAATCGTTAGCCTTTTCCATAAGTACTCATGCAACCCTGAGTGAGTAGTGTTTGCTTAAATAACAACAATATTTCTTTTTTAATTTAACAAATAGCAAATAATATGTTCATATGTACGTATATCTAATCAAACTGAAAGGCCTAAATTGACATCAACAAAAGCTCGTATTAGCAAACTTGAACTTATAAGGACTTGTGCACAAATCACGCAACACCACCCCCCTTCCCCCCCCCTCCTCCACTGGTGATAATTGGTGAGGTTCTTGGCTACCTCCCCTCTCCCTCACAACCTCCGTGTATTTTTTTATTTCAACCTAATTTTAAGATTAATAGTAATGTATGAGAGCGGTTCCACCCCTTTGTCGTCAATGTTCCACCTTTTCGCACGAAGCGTTTTGCTTCTTCCTTCATCATGCGAACGGCCAAGGAGTGGAATTCCCTTCCGGCATCTGTATTCCCCGATTCGTATAATTTAGGAATCTTCAAGACGAGAGTGAATAGGCACTATTTGAGCTTGCGTGTTACATCCTCGGCTGCATCAGCACTTACCATCAGGTGAGGTGCAGCCAAACGCACTCGAATTTTTAATTAAAAAAAAAAAAAAAAAGTATATAGCGGGCTGGGTCAAGCGCGGTCAAGGCCACGCGCGCCAAAATTTTGTTAAATAGACTCGCTATTTTGAAGTATTTAACAAGACAGTGAAGATTTATTTACTCATGTGGTAGATTTTTTCTTTGTTCGTTCACTGTAGAACAATACACGTGAGGTCTCCTTATACCCCCCCCCGCCTCCTCCGACGTGCTCTGTCGTGATTTTTTTCGTGAACCCTCTTCCCCCCGAACCTCACGTGATTTGTGCACAAGCCCTAACCTATGTACCTACCTAAATTACAAAATACCTATATAATTCGTTACAAAATATGTAATTCGAATAATTTGGTTACCTTGAAAGTGTAAGAGCTGTGTTGTTCGAGCCTGGTCACGTTGCAAGGGTTGGAGCGGCCGCAGTCGTACTCCATCCAGTCGTGGTCTGCGAGCCGCTCGCCGCCGCAGCTGCCGACGCCCGCACCGTCACGCGCGCTCACCCGCCGGTACAACACGAAATATTTCGTACTGGACAAGCCTCCGTTAAATCCTGGCTCCCACTTCAACGTCAAGTACGACGCTCCAACTTTCTGCACGGCCAAAGACTGCGGAGATTCGGGTGGACCTTTCGGTTGCAAATGTATCTGCGGCTTGATGCTTCCCAAGGTGTTTGAGACTTTACAGTAGTAGTCCCCGTACTCGCGAGGGCTGACGTTCTTGATTCTCAGTACACTGTTGTACGAGTCGTTTTCATTTGATGTCGTACTGATATCGAAATTTCCGTTGGAGGACATTTGTATCGGTGATGTGCTAGCTCCGTACATCCACTGAAAGTCGGGTTTCGGGAATGATAATACTTTGCATGATATCTCAGCTGTTTCAGACAGGTCGTAGGCTACTTTGGTCTGCAGATTTATGGGTATTGGCGGATCTAAAGAAAAAGAAAATTTAATTGACATTTTGTAACAATCAAATAACTCTGCAGCATCAAAAACAAGATCAATATAATAATGTTATTGTAATACTCACGTTCTACTCGAAGAGTCATAGAGGAGTCAACTTTTTTGACTTCATTCTCGAAAGCGCATGTGTACGTCCCTCTGTCTTCCGGTATCAAATCGTTCACATTCGGTCTCGCTTTACCACGGAACCTGAGCGTCGTATTCACATTGTAAACCGCATTGTTAGTTTCCGTGTAATCAGTCTTCACCTCGTACAAATTAGCGTCGGGTTTAATTTCAGCATTGTCTTTGTACCATCGCACCGCGGGCCGCGGTTTGCCTTGCGCACTGCACGACACTGAGAAGTCTGCCTCGCCGGAGCGTTTCGTCATATGCAAAGGTAGTTTCGTCTGGAAATGAGGGGGCTGGTGAACAACGATGGTGACAGACGCGAAATTGCCGTGTCCGAGTTCGTTAGTGGCCTGGCAGCGGTAGACGCCCTCGCTACCAAGGTGTGCACTGGGTATGGTGTACTGGTTGCCGGTGGCGACCACGGTGGGCTTGACGCCGGGTACGGCGGCGTCACGGTACCAGCGGAACTGCGGCGCTGGCCATCCAGGTGGGTCGGCGCTGCAGGAGAGCGTCACACCGGCGCCCTCATGCAGCACGGGCTGGTCGGGTGCGATGCGCGCGTGCCCCGGCCGGTGCCGCACCAGTACTGCCACCGACGCGCTGCTCGCGCGCTTCATGCTGTTTCCGTTGCTCGGTGCAATCACGTTAGCGGCGCGACACACGTATGTGCCCACCATGTCGGCGTTCACTCTTCTTAGCACAAGCGTGTCTCCTTTTTGGTGGAAGCTCGGTTTCCCTTCCATGGTCCACTCTATGGATATAGGGTCGGGGTTTGCTGATACTTCGCAGCGGACCTCTACGTTGCCGCCTTCCTCCGCCTCGAAGGTTTTCGATTCGACAGTGACACTAGGCGGGTACAGCACGTCCAGGTAGACGTCCTTTTCCCCGGGACGGCCAAGGCCGTTATCGGCGGAGCAGGTGTACTTCCCGGCGTCCTCCACGGACACGGAGGTGATGGTGTGAGTGAAGGAGCTGGAGATATATTTGCCGTTCCTAGTCCACTTCACACCGCTCACTTGGGGTTTAGCGTCAACCTTGCACTCCAGCGTGGCGGTCCCATCGATTTCCACTCGAAGAGGATTCTCGTGCATGATTTCAACGCGGGGATAATCTGTAACAACATTTTACTGTCAGTAAAAATGTAAAATAATGTTTTTGGTATTTGAAACCAGCTTTAATTTTAAGCCAGTTAAGTGATAAAATAAATGAATTACATACTGGGAATTCATAAAAAAATACATTAAAAAAAAGTCGGTTTTTATTTTTATTTTTATTTTGTTTCCATATTTTTTGTGCTCAGAGTACAACGCCACCCCACATCGCTACCCGCATACAAAGACTGTTAAAAACATAACCCTCCTTTTTTCGTAATCGGGTAAAAATAGGAAAAATTTGATATTTCAGGCTGGTAAAACTAATATTCCATTACTCAAATGTTTCGAGATTTTCGACTCAATATAGTTTCTCTACAATACTTTATATGAGGCAGTATACCCAGCAATAAGGAAAATACTTTATATCGTCGCCTAAAATGTCTTCTAGAAATGTTCGTTGGTTATTTTCCACGCACGCGGGAAGTATTTTTATGAAAGCACTATAAGGAAATGGTGCTGTACCGAAATGAAAGCAAGCATGAGGAAATTAAAAACACGTGTAACTCTGTGCATGTAGGGCGATCAGATCATATTTTTGGTGTTTTTGTTTATATGATTTTGTTTATACGCCACATGCATGCATTGATATAAAACGGATGCGCTGTGCTTATTCTTGTAAGGAACGCACGTTTAGGGCTGACTACAAACCAAATAAGTTTCTGAATTTGCGTACAATTTAGTATATTTTTGTTTTTTTTTATTAAAAATTTGAGTGCGTTTGACTGCAACTTACCTAATGGTAAGTGATGATGCAAATTTAATACTAATATAGTATTAAATAATTCCTTAATACTAATTTAGTAATGAGTAACTAGCAGTAACATGATAGGTACTGATTTTATTTGATTGATTAAATTATACCTGGAATCCCTCTATACCTAATAATAGGTATTACACGCACACACTGAAGATACATTTTTTCATGAGGTAATTTTGAGTAGAATTTTGTTTATATAAAAAACTGAAAAATTGGCTTTTTGGATAAATAATACTAAACTAAATACTAAAAATACTGAATAATAATAAACTGAATTACTACTGTCAAATTGAAATATCAATAGTTTCTGTGTCTAATCTTTTTAAGGGGAGGCATTGATTGGAACTTTACGTGTAAAGATTATTAGTTATTTGTGATACAAGGGTAGTAAAAAGGTCAACAACTTTTCTTTTACACCCATGTATCATACATAACTTTTCAATACAGTTGTGAGCAAACTGTTAAAATAAAAAACGACCGTGACAGAAAAATAAAATACATACCTATCAAATTTTTTGGCAACCAAAGTTATTTTTACGCATCTTTTGGCTTATTTTGAATGTCCAGAAGAGTAATCTCACTTTGTTTTTTCTTGTACATACACATAAGTATATTTTTTATTACACCTATATTCATAATTTTGTTTGTATTCAAAACAACACAATTCAGTTTAGGAAAATTGCGCCATATTTAATTTAGTAAGGTACACGTACGCATGCGTATGTTTTTTAAATATTACCATAAATAGATTACAATAAGGCTTGGAACAATATTAATGTAAGCATTAAAACCTCCTTGGAATAGATGACCTATTCCTTCCTGTAACCTATGCGCTTCATTCATATTTATTCTCCTTTTTCACAAAGATATAACCCAAAGAGAATCTAATCAGCTAGCGTTATGTACTAACCTCACGGAGTTACAACCAATCTCTTTTATAATTCTGCTTTCAAAAGTCTTCAAGAAGATTCTGTATCTTTGGTTATTAATTTTTTTATTTGCTAGAAATTTAAAAAGGGGTAAAGTAAAAACACGTGTGCGGCAAAATCAATTTTGCACACACTTGACTGGTATTTAAAGTACCACTTTTCGAGCCACTGCAATGAAAAGAAAATGTGACGTACCCGTTGCTGTAGTAACTAGAAAAACACGTCTGTCAGTAATTTTCGATTCAACGGTAAAAATATATATTGTTCGTACAAACTAAGTTTGCGTTATCAATCCGGGTTTCCCACATCTGGCGACCGTGAAAATAAGTTTAAAATGGAAGCTTGGAAACGCAAGCGTACGCAATATCGAAAAGAATTTACCAGTCTTGCTGATAAAATAGAAAAGGCCGTCGAAGAAAAAAGTGAAATCGCCGGTCAATTGTTTGACATTTTATCGGAAACTGCCTCAAACCTATTCGAAGCTGAGGCAACAATAACAGACCTATGGTGTGCGGCAGAGGAGTTTGATGAAGCTTCGTTCGAAGCAGACCAAGGTAAGTCCATGCTCTACAAGACGCGATGGCACAAGGTCAGATCATTTTTCCCTAAAATCGGGTCGCACAGTATAAGTGCTTCTTCCCTGCACTCTGCAGAATCAAGTAATAAGCTAAAGACAGGCGTGCAGCGACTTCCAAAACTGCCTAAGTTAGAAATCGCAAAATTTGATGGCAACGTCAAGTCTTGGTTACTGTTCTGGGGGCAATTCAAAAAAATACACGAAGACGCCGCAATCAATCCTAGCGATAAGTTCCAGTATCTTCTTCAGTCTATGGTCCAAGATAAGACCTGTGCAGCGACTGTTTCCTTTAGAGCTGCGTAACGCTGACGGACCAACACCGGTTTTAACAGACGTGACTCAAGAGACACACGACACTAAAAACGTACGGCCAACCCGAGCTAGGAGGTTACCACAACATCTTTTTGATTACGTTATGAACTAAGCTAGTGGTAGTCTCCCGGCTTTTCTCGTTGGGGAGTGTGACGTACCCGTTGCTGTAGTAACTAGAAAAACACGTCTGTCAGTAATTTTCGATTCAACGGTAAAAATATATATTGTTCGTACAAACTAAGTTTGCGTTATCAATCCGGGTTTCCCACATCTGTCCTGTCACGGTCGCCAGATGTGGGAAACCCGGATTGATACGCAAACTTAGTTTGTACGAACAATATATATTTTTACCGTTGAATCGAAAATTACTGACAGACGTGTTTTTCTAGTTACTACAGCAACGGGTACGTCACAGAAAATAACCACACTTTTGCACTTTTACAATGGTTTTTCATTTATTTTAAATTTTCTGCATTAAAGGATACAAAATAATAACATTTCTCACTTTGTATTATCATAAAAAATATTGCTGTATATTTTTTAAATTTATACTTCAAAATATTAAACATAACTAGAGTTGAAAGTAACTGTGTAGACCTATCTTTGGGATTTTTTTATATCAAGCCAAAACTGCTCAATCGTGTTTGTAATAGCTTTTGACTTTAAGGAATACATCATCAACAATAAGCAGACAATAAGGGTATTTGTTTCATCTTTGGCTTTTCTATCATTTAGAGGTAATTGACGTTATCGGAGTTTCTCTGCGTGATCGAATCAGAAACGAGGAGATCCGTAAGAGAACCAAAGTAACCGACATAGCTCTCAGAATTGCTAAACTTAAGTGGCAGTGGGCGGGGCACATTGCTCGTAGAACAGATGGCCGTTGGGGCAGTAAAGTTCTCGAGTGGCGACCACGCACCGGAAAGCGTAGTGTAGGCAGGCCTCCCACTCGGTGGACCGATGACCTGGTGAAGGTCGCGGGAAGCCGCTGGATGCGGGCAGCGCAGAACCGGTCGTCGTGGAGATCCTTGGGGGAGGCCTATGTCCAGCAGTGGACTTCCTTCGGCTGATATGATGATGATGATGATGACGTCAAAAATTACCAAAATCTGTGATATTACCGCCTTAAACGAGCTTCGACTTACACCGCGTCTTCAACCAATGTAACAAAAAACGACGGGTTGCACTCCGGGAGTGCCGGCAGAAGTGAAAACTTGAATATTAACGTTGTGCATTTTTGATATTTTGGAATGGTTAGGGAATAATTTTGCACGAATTGCTTTGATTATCAGTATAAAAGTACTATCATTAATGTGGTAGAATACAATATTTATTTATTGCGCTATCGTACACAAACATGACAATTTATATTACACTAAAAAGTTTATGTCTCAGAAAAATCAACAAAAAATCAACTCCATCCGTCTTACGAATTTTCGATCAGGTCACGTGTCCTGACGCGAGTTTAACATTTTTTACCCATTACAAAACAAGTGCACAACGCCGCTAAAGAAGTTTTCACTTCAAAAAATGATCGAATCACCGCGACATAAAATCAGCTTACACATTGGTTAGAGCTCATACAAGTAGGTAGCTAGCTACTAGTAATACGCATGTAATAATAGAAATGAGAAATTTTAATTAATTCTGAGAATCTAAAAGCACATCCAGACACAACAGCTACAAGGGTAATAAGAACATTATTAAAAGAATGTACCAAAAGTAAGAGGATTCCGTTTCTTATAATCTTCGTTTTTTATTTATTTTACAATGAAGCGAGCGCTGTAAACTTGTAGTGTTCGATGCAAAGAACGTATATATCTTATATCAACCAAAAAAAGCACAATGTCAACAAACTTAGAAAGGATTTGATAGTTTCAAATGTCAATTCCATAGTACCTTTTTTTTGGTTGATATATGGTATAGGTATAATTGTACAACTACATTTTAGAGAACCGATAAGTACATAAATACCTTTTCAAAGGACATCCAAAAAGGAGGAGGTTGTTCAACTCGACTGTATGTTTTTAGGGTTCCCTACCCAAAGGGTAAAAACGGGACCTTATTACTAAGACTTCGCTGTCCATCCGTCTGTCCGTCTGTCACCAGGCTGTACTTCATGGACCGTGATAGCTAGACAGTTGAAATTTTCAAATAACAACAAATACTAAAAATTAGAAAAAGTGAAATCTCCATACAAAAACATTTTTTTTTAAACATATCTACTATGATAGTACGGAACTGAAGAAACTAGCGCGGTTCTGACTCGCACTTGGCCGGTTTTTAGCTCTCTAAGAGAAGTATCTGTTTTTAATATCTACCCGTCCTTTGTGTTATTAATCCGTCTGATAAGTACCTTGATAACGATGTTTCTGTTGACATCTACCTATAAATTAAAATAATTTGCGAAATCTAATGCGAGTAGGTCCGGCCGTCCTATGCAACCAATTTGCTTATTTTTAGGGTTCCGTACCTAAAAAGGAAAAAACGGAACCCTTATTTATAGGATCACTTTGTTGTCCGTCCGTCCGTCCGTCCGCCTGTCTGTCAAGACCCTTTATCTCGGGAACGCGTGGAGGTATGGGGTTGAACATCGGGTCCCTTGAAGCTGTTAAAAAATCAAACTTCTAATTTATCGTAAAAAAAAGATAAGGCCGTTCATTTGTACCGCAAAAAACATGTATTTCGACACTCTCAAGGGATTCAAAATGTATAAGGTATTTTCCGTTGACATAGAACTATGAAATTGTATAAGTAATACCGTCTTATAGTACAAGTATAGGGAAAAATCTGAAAACTATACATTTGTAATTCAATCATAAATAAATATAGTCTTTGTTTAAAGTACGTAATCAATTATGCAAGGAACGGCGGTCCAAATTTTGAATTGAGTTAACCGTGTCATGGGGGGTATCGTATGAAAAGGCTTCATTGGCACAAGCTTAAACTGCTTTTTAATTATTTGTTTGATGTATAGTTTTCGATTTATGACGAAGAATGAAAAAAAAATATTTTCCCTTTTTTATATGTATAAGTACGTAAGTACCTAATAATTTTGGCGTATGTAGTACCTAACAGTTTGCACTGGTATGGTTTATAATATGTGCCTAAAAATTTGTACGGAACCTTCGGTGGGCGAGTCCGACAGTCTCGCACTTGTCTGGTTTTTTTTTGTATGAGAAGCGCCCTTAGTTTTTAATTTTTGTTTTTTGTTGGTATAGCGGCAATATAAAAACACACTGTGAACATTTCAACCGTAGACACCTTATAAGAGGAAACGCGGGTGCCATTTTTTCCATACAAATGTAGTCCCCTGTTTCCTCCCTGTATAATGACAATAGAGCACTTTTTTTTCCATCAATCGTTTCACTACCATGGCCATGCCGCCATGTTTTGTTTTTCCATATTCTAATTATAATAGGAAGTAGGACATTTCAAAAACTGAGAAAATTGCCCAATTGAAATGTCTTTTCAGATACCCGGAAAAAAATACGCATATTAACAATAAAATGAAAACATAGAGGCATAGGTAAGGCGTTTTTTTAATTTTTTTTTATTTTTTTTTATTATTGCTAATGTTTTGCATTAGGAAATAGCGGACAACGAAATGCTGTTTTGGTCAATTTTAGTGCCTATTATCGGTCTGCGCTGCAGTCCTCCCTTTCTTGCTGTATATGGAGAGGTTTGGGGGAGGGAGACAGCAACATTTTATTCAACTACCTATTCTTTAGACCGCGTTTCCTCTTAAGTGTCTTAAGGTTCATGATACTCGTATACAGCCCGCTGACAAAGTAATAGGATAGAAATAGGATAACGGACCCTATCACTGTGCTATCACCCTTTGAGTGTACGGAATCCTGCATAATACTGAAGGTATTATGATATGACAAATTGAAAGCGGGACTTGACGTGATTTTTTAGAACATAGGTATTTTATAGGGATGCATCCGATACCGATACCGATACCGATATATCGGCGATACTTCGGGTTTGCCGATATATCGGTATCGGCGATATTTTTATGGCAGATTCAACGATACTTTTCAAATTTCGCGCTTTAAAAATGTAATGTAAACGCGCGTGTTGTCCCATCTATTTCGTTGCAAACGAGGCATCTGTCGCATCTGAGAGACTATTTTCCACCGCAGGTCTTATTCAAACAGACTTGCGAAATCGCCTTTGCCCGCAAAACTTAAGAATGCTTTGTATTTAAATAAAAATCTTATAAATGTTAATTATGATTACTAAAACTATTAATTAATTGTGTTTTATTTATTCTACCTTCCTTTTTGAATTCAATAAGCGTATCGGTATCGGTATCGCCGATATTTTTATAAGAGTATCGGTATCGGTATCGTATCGGCAAAAAGGCGTATCGATGCATCCCTAGTATTTTACAACATCAATACCTACTCGTATATTCTATAAAATCACGTCAAGTCCCGCTTTCAAATTGTCATAATGAATAATCGTAAAATTTAAAGTAATGTTAGTTTTAATTTTTTTCACTTTGCATACTCATTATTTTGAAAATAATCACTTCACAAAATAATATTTTGTTATTTTAAAGTGTTTTTGTTACCACTTGAAGTCGTACACTCACAGTGTTCCTTTTCTCTTGCAAACTTTGTAGGTACGAGTATGTGGCTTTCGCATAGATACCAATACAAGTGGTCGCGAGTTGATTCGTAACTCATTACATTAGTTAGTTGGTCCGTTAGTTTAGTTAGTCAGTTAGTCACTTGTTAGTTGTTTAGTTTGTTCTTTCACTGAGTAGTTAATTAGTCACATAAAGAGCCAAAGAAATATCCATTCGACAGTCTTTAAGGAAAACTCTGGAAGTGCTGATATGCTGACATCAGTAAAAACTTTTTACAGTTTTACAAGTTTCCTGGCAAGGTGTCGGTGTCCGTGTGGCGAGTTCAATGGTTTTTTGATTTTTCCCATCTCAAAAATCACTTCATACATAAATCTAGTACCGCTCTGCTCGTAATCCCTGATTGCAGTCGCCGAGGCCGAAAACGATCTGAATGATGATGATGATGATGAACCAACGTAAATTTTTTGTACCTACTCACCATGACTATGTACCTACATATTATAATTATTGTAAATTCCATAAATTATTAACGTACCTATTGAATTACTTTTTTAAAAGTCGGTTAGTGTCTCTCTCTCTTATCGTGTGGCACAATTAACCGTTCTATATCTAAGGGATAGACGATAGTCGTTAGTATAACTATTAACTATGTACATACCCAGTAGTTCAGTTTAGGTAGTACCTTGCCCTATACAGATTGTAACAAAATTGGCGTACTCATCATACTGAACAACTTTTGTTTTACAAGTTTGCTGAAATCGTAAAAAAAATTTGAACTCTTCATAAAAAACAATCAGCTGATTGACCAACTTTGTGCACTTTTGTAAGGAGCGTCGTTTTTTTTTGTTGCGAATTGACTATGGGTTCTTTGGGGAAAGTTGTTCAGTATGATTAGTAGAAGCCCCAGTTAACGGGTCCTACACCATTTTTTTACATCCTGTATACATTATATTATTGTTTGAAACGATATGATGTTTAAAGTAAGAAAATTTTGCAATAAAATTGAAATTCTGAGCATTAAAACGTCCAAACTCCTTGAAGTTATTAACTTGATATTACTATGTCTTCAACGTGAGTGAGTTAGTTTTAAAAATTCAGCAGAGTTTTGTTGTTGAGAGCAAAATAACTTTCGGAACTTGCTGAGCATGTAAGCTACATTTATTATTTCAAGCCAGTCCCTAAATAGGGTTGGCATAATGAAATAAGGAAGAAAAATAAATTGTGTTTATCTATACAGGGTGTGAAAAATTGGTGTAGGACCTGTTACTTGGAACTCTACTTATCATACTGAACAACTTTCCCCAAGGAACCCATAGTCAATTCACAAAAAAAAAAATTTCAACGCTCCATACAAAAATGCACAAAATTGGTCAGTCAGCTGATCGTTTTGTATAAACTATTTTTTGCGATTTCAGCGAACTTGAAGAACAAAAGTTGTTCAGTATGATGAGTAGAAGCCCCAGTTAACGGGACCTACACCAATTTTGTTACACCTTGTATATAAGTTACCGAATTCCAATAAAAAGAGAAGCAAGCATGTACACTTTTTAAAAAATAACCTATTCCACGTGCCACTATGACAGAAATTTGGTAATTCTGTTGAATAGCTGATTCCAGAACCGAATTTTCTATATTGTCTATATTATTAAATATGTATAAGATTATTTACGAGATTATATGCATATTTATTTATTGGTAAACACTAATTTACGAGATCTTCCTTCACCTTCCTGAGGAAACCTGCACACAACTGCGAAGAAACTCGAAGGTTGTGTGTAAAGTGGGCCAACCCGCACTAGGCCTGCGTCACACCCCGGACACTTCATACAAACAAGCGAGAACTGATATACATATGTCACTGTAAAATTGCAAAAACCGTTACATTATAATCTTACTGGATCTGTCTCGCGAGATTGTGAACTGTCGAAAGATTGTGAACCGTAACATACTTACTGCTTACAATTTCAGTAGTGTCATTGTAATCTCACTAGTGACATTACAATAACACTAAGCGAAGTGAATAACATTAAATAAATGAGCGAGCGGAGCGAGCGGAGCGAGCGATGTTAGGTTCGGTCAGGTTTGATTGATACATATAACAATCCAAGAGCCTCGTAGCAGAATGCTTCGCAGAAGAAGAAATCATCGATTTTATTCGGAGATACAAGAATGGGCCGTGAAATTGTAATTTACCGTCTTATTATAATTTAACTGAAATTGGTGTAGTGAGATTGTAATATCGCGGTTTTGACAACACAAGATGGGCGGTCCTATCGCAGAATTGACCAACTTTTTTTTTCAAAAAAAAAATCGCATAGAAAGTTAGTGAAGAGACTATTCGCTGCGTTCAAAGTACTAGATGTGGACAGGGCCGCAGGCTGCGCTAGGCTGAGACGCTAGAGGATAAATCTTCGCAAGGGGCGGCGTCGGCGGCGGTCGCCACGATTTAGCATATGAAGTAGGAAGGGGTGCAAACACAGAATCTCTCATTTCAACGTTTCCTTCCTTTCAGCCGCAACGCAAACGAGCGTGGCGCAGGTCTTTTAAAACCTCACGTATGAGTGTAATCTCCGCGCCTAGCAAGGAAGTATTACCATAAAATCTTGCCTTTATTTTGTACTAGCTTTTGCACGCGGCTTCGCCCGCGTTTACTTCGTTTTTATGAATGTCTTTGAGGGTGAGAGGCGCGTGCGTGAAGACATGTTTTCTCCAGAACCCTCAGGAACTATATCGGGCTATTCTGATTAGCAGTCTATGACATTTCCCACCCCCTCAACCATTACTGTACAAAAAATCACTTCAATCCGTTGCTCCGTTGCGACGTCGACATGCGCGAGCGTGAAAATGAGTTTTCCCCATATTCCTCGGGAACTATGTTAGGATAAGCTGATTAGTAAATTATGTAATTTTCCATCCCTTCAACCATCTCTGTGCAAAAAATCACAACAATCCATTGTTTCGACGCGATGTGAAAGAAATTAACCAAAATAGGAGCATTTTTCATTTCCTTCGGGAACTGCAACGGCCTGTTAATTTCACGAGATAACAAGTAGCCTATGTCCTTACCAGTGACACAGGCTACCTGCATGCCAAACCTCAAGATTGGTCGAGGTTTTGAAGCGTGAAAAGGTAACAAACAAGCACATTTTCACATTTATAATATTACTAGCTGTTTCCCGCGGCTTCACCCGCGTGGACAACGTTTCTATAATTTTTCGAGGGCGCGCAGTGCGCGAGCCGCAAGCGGCTCGCGAGCGTGGAAACTCAGGTAGCCTATGTCCTTTCTCAGGGTCTAAAGATTGTCTGTGCCAAATTTCATCAAAATCGGTTGAGAGGTTTAAGCGGGAAAGCGTAACAGACAGACAGAGTTACTTTCGCATTTATAATATTAGTAGGGATAGTAAGGATTCATGCTAATTTTGTAGTATTAGACATGACTTCCTGAAGAAGAAGATTACTACTTCGTCGAAGAAAGTCCATATACGCAATTTCTTTTTCGAAATGATTAAAGTTCAATTAAACTCTTTCAGTATGAGCAATTAAAATGTGTCATCATATACGCTCATATTCGTTCCCACCGAGGGGCTCGAGCCTACCCTGAATTAGGGCGATCGGGCATTAGTCAACTTCACACAAAACCTGCGAGTGTCTTCGCAAGCGTGAGCAGGTTTCCTCACGATGTTTTTCTTCACCGTAAGAGCGTCGGATAAACGTACATAAGGCGGCGTCCCTAGCCGTCCGTCCGTTACGCCACCGACGCCAAAAACTGTGGGCAGCGTCCCTAGCCGTTACGCCACCGACGACGCTAAAAACTGTGTAAGCTTAAGTAATTCACTGACTTTTATTTTATTAAATAACACTCAGTCGCCGGCCTGTACCTACGTTAACAATACAACGTCACGAGCATTGCCGATTTTCTTCAAAAAGGGCGACAATACCCTGCTGAAGAACTACAGACCCATCTCACTTCTGAGCCATGTCTACAAACTGTTTTCGAGGGTCATTACGAATCGTCTCGCACGCAGGTTTGACGACTTCCAGCCTCCCGAACAAGCCGGTTTCCGAAAAGGATTTAGTACCATAGACCACATACATACGTTGCGGCAGATTATACAGAAGACCGAAGAGTACAATCAGCCATTATGCTTGGCGTTCGTGGACTATGAGAAAGCCTTCGATTCGGTCGAAACTTGGGCTGTGTTACAGTCTCTCCAGAGGTGCCAAATTGACTATCGATATATCGAAGTGCTAAAGTGTTTGTATGAAAACGCCACCATGTCGGTTCGCCTCCAGAATCAAAACTCGAAACCTATCCAGCTGCAGCGAGGGGTGAGACAAGGAGACGTTATATCTCCGAAACTGTTCACCGCCGCCCTGGAAGATGTTTTTAAGCTTTTGGACTGGGGTGGACTAGGCATCAATATCAACGGCGAGTACATCACCCACCTTCGATTCGCTGACGATATCGTGGTCATGGCTGAGACTATGGACGACTTAGGCACAATGCTCGATGGCCTCAGTAGAGCCTCCCAACAAGTGGGTCTTAGAATGAACTTGGACAAGACGAAAATTATGTCAAACGTCCGTGTCATACCTACTCCTCTGAAGGTTGGAGGCTCTACACTCGAAGTTGTTACCGAATATGTATACCTGGGACAAACAGTCCAGTTAGGTAGGTCCAACTTCGAGAAAGAGGTCAATCGTCGAATCCAACTCGGCTGGGCAGCGTTCGGGAAGCTTCGCAATATCTTTACGTCCCAGATACCGCAGTGTCTTAAGACCAAGGTCTTCGACCAATGTGTGTTGCCAGTGATGACGTACGGAACTGAGACATGGTCGCTTACTATGGGCCTCATAAGAAGGCTCAAGGTCACCCAAAGGGCAATGGAGCGTGCTATGCTCGGAGTTTCTCTGCGTGATCGAATCAGAAACGAGGAGATCCGTAAGAGAACCAAAGTAACCGACATAGCTCTCAGAATTGCTAAACTTAAGTGGCAGTGGGCGGGGCACATTGCTCGTAGAACAGATGGCCGTTGGGGCAGTAAAGTTCTCGAGTGGCGACCACGCACCGGAAAGCGTAGTGTAGGCAGGCCTCCCACTCAGTGGACCGATGACCTGGTGAAAGTCGCGGGAAGCCGCTGGATGCGGGCAGCGCAGAACCGGTCGTCGTGGAGATCCTTGGGGGAGGCCTATGTCCAGCAGTGGACTTCCTTCGGCTGATATGATGATGATGATGAGCATTGCCGATATCACCTGAACTGCCTGAACTCCAACTATAGATATTATGATGGGCATGGCCGACTAGTCGGACATTTTGCAACGACTAGTCGGCCATTCGGCTAACCAGCCAAAGTCATATTCGGCCCATCACTAAAATTTAAGCATCATCATCTATCTTAGGTTTTAATTACGTATGTTTCTGACAGATGCGGAACGCACGGTAAACATGATTTAATTTTTACGATAATTTGTCCCCTACGCTCTAATTCAAATTATTATTTTTCTACGTAGATCTACATTTGTAATTTGCATGTTCCATCAAGCTCTACTGAAAAATCTAGTCTAGATCTAATGCGTCTATGTTTATCTATGTCTACGAAATTACGAAAACGTAATAATTGAACCTTCCCTTTATTTGGTTTGTTCCCGTGCGCCCCAAACCATGTACCTATTTGTAAAGGGGTTTGAATATTATTGGCATATTCCATTTTATTATTTTGTCAAAATTTAGTCGCACGATGAAACCTGTTATTTGGATATGGGACATACAGAAAAACAAAAATGAAATTTTGCACGAGGTACTAAAACGTCAAATTGCGGACATAACCGGACATGAAATTGCAGAATGACTCGAAATATTTTCATTGTATTTCTTTTAGTCCATTATTTCGGTAACGTGACGTTTTAGGACACAATTCCAAATCTCATTTTTTGGCTGTATAAATGTCCTGTAGTTAAATATACAGGTTTAGTTGTGCGACGCTGATTTGAAAATGGCGAACTTGGTACTATACCAGTCTTCATACAAAAATATTCAAACCCCTTTAGTAAAACCCTCTGAAAGAAGTATGAAGTATGCCTGTCACAGGTCTCGAAAAACAAACAATAAAAATACGTAAATGCACATTATCGTATCAAATTGACAAGCAGTTTAAAAATTTACTATGCTGACAGGATAATAAAACCCTTGTCTACTCAGCTTGTCTAGATCGTTTCCTTGCTTGCATGAATTAGTAGATAGCATAGATGAAATAAATCATTGAAAACGGACACGTTAAAAAACCGACTTCCATCGCAAAAACTTAGTACAATTTTGCATTATTATTTTTTGTTTTTGTTAATTTTCTAATAAACTACTACACCGATTTTGGTAAAATTTATATGGGACCACACGGGAAGCACTAGCTTTCAAATAATAAAAGAATCATCAAAACAGGTTCACCTAGTCAAAAGTTCTGAGGTAACAAACATAAAAAAAATTAAAAATACAGTCGAATTGTGAAAGTCGGTTGAAAATGTGGCCTGTACCGAATAGTCTAGTTCTTTGCCTGTACGGTTCATGGTTGTAGAAGTCACTTGCAGTGTCATAACAGGGTTTGTTTTAGTAAAATATTTTCGAACTCTAAAAGTAGTATGTTTAACCCTCTTGTTACTACTGTAGTTTTAAAACAATATTATTTCAAACAAAAAAAAATCATCAATTTTTTTCTTATTGTTATTATATTTTAAGTTGCATATACGTTTCAAATACAAAATTTTGCCCCCTTTTTTTAAGTAAAAAGTGGTTTAATGAACGTTTATATGCCCCACGTTGGGCGCCAGTGTAAGACGTCGGTGGTAGGTACGGTACGGTAGGGCGTGGGTAAAAACCGTTCGTGTTTACAGGTGAATTTATTTCGAAGTAAAAATAACTAAGTAACTCCTTGCCTGCGTCAGTGTTTCCCGATTCCTATAATTAGTTTTGCAGCTGGTAATAGAGCATTTTGTATGGAAAATCTTTGAACTTTTACAAATCGAACTGCACACCTTAAGTAAAACGTAAGAACCCTAAAAATGGACTACCCATACAAAGTTGGCAAATCAGCTGATCGATTATTATAAAAAGGTCTAACAATTTTTTTGGGATTTTATCAAAGTCGTAAAACAGAAATGTTCAGTGTCATGCAAAAGAAATTAACGGATCATTTACCAATTGTGTTACTTACTGTGCTTTTTACGATTTAGTCGTAAATCACATACTTACCCCTCAAATACCCATAGAAACTCCTTGCTTGCGTCTCAGTGTTTACCGATTCCTATAATTTGGATATCTTCAAGGCAAGAGTGAATAGGCATTATTTGAATTTGCGTGTACCATCCTCGACTGCATCATCACTTACCATCAGGTGCCTTGCAGTCAAACGCACTCAAATTTTTAATAAAAAAAATATTTTTAGGCCTAATAAGTAAGTACAAAAAATTAGAAAAGTATTTTACACGTTAAATTATTATCACGGATCACAATTATGACTTACCCGAGATGGGTCTTAATAAGATATCACGATTGAGATAACTATTTTAGATACTTGTAATTTGTTTATTAAATTTGGATAGCGTTTTGTGATGAAAATATTTTGACTTTTGAATCATATTGCCACATAGATATAAATGTATGTATTTAAACATATATAAGTATTTATATCAGTCTCTGGTTCCCATAACACAGGGAATCCTACTTTGGGGTCAGATGATCATATGTGATTTGTCCCCGAATATTTATTTATTTATTATAGATGTTAGCGCATGCGTAAAAGAACAAATATGTAGATGGAATGAAAAAAGGTCGAATGAAAGTAGAACGAACAACAGCGTACCGCGTTATTCGTTCATCTCGTTCATCTTTCATATGCAATAAATCAATAGAACCATACTAACATTTTAATTTTAAGCAGACAGAAATCTTGAAAATACCTAAACAAGCTGACAAGACATACATACAAATGATACATCGCACATTGTATGAATATGCCAGCCAGACTGATGGGTGGCTAAAATTGTGACAGTATAAACCTTTTTATTTTACTTTGATCACTTTTGTTATTATCTTCTTATTAATTCGTTTTTATTTTTATGTTTTTCAAAATTTTGATTTTTTTTCTGATTCCGACTTTGTCATTTTCCTTTTCATACTATTCTGTTCTTTTTATTGGTTTCTTTGTTATTATTGTGTTATTATTTTACTTAATTGAACCCTGTCCCTACCCTCCATTTTGTTATTTTTAACGTGCGAGCTTAGACGCGGTTGAAAAGGGGCGTCGAGGCTATAAAATCTAGATTCTGTGCCTAGTAAATTACCTCAAGTAATTTAGATTATTGCAGGTAAGTACTTATAGTTGATACTGAGGTCTCATCTAATTGCGGGTCCTCTAGCATGGGTCAGTTCTACACCACTCAACGCTTTCATGCAGTGTCGTTATCCTCGCACTTCTTTATTATTTATTTCACCATATATCGATTGGTCTCGTCTACATAGCTGTTGGCCCTCCAGCTTGGAGCGGTAACAGCCCACTAGCGTTTTCCATCCTTCCATTCACCACAGGTCTGTAAGTACTTATTTACAGTAAACGCTTAGACATAGTCTCGTCGAGCTGTTGGACCTCCAGTAAGGGTGGTTCTGACTACGGGGTCAGCAAAGTTCTTACAGTTGGTATAGTCGCGTCGTGCTATTGGTCCTTCGGCATGGCGCGGCTACACACCAGTCAGTGTCTTCCAACTATTCCCGTTACCACAAATCAGTAAGTACTTACTCACAGGCCTTACAGTTGACACTGACTTTAGACACGTCAGTCTGTTGGACCTCCGGCATGGATCGGTTCCGCCTTTTCCCTTTACCATAAATCACTACATACTTACAATTGACGCTAAGGTCGACAGTTTCATCAAACTGCTGGTCCTCTGGCATGGCTCGGTTCCACACCACACAGCGAAAGGCAGCGCCGTCGTCTTCGCGAGCCGGACTCAGGGTGAGCGTGGCAGTGGATGGCACGTCGCGAGTCTTGCCGTGCACCACGTGTGCATCCAGCGGGTATGGCGACCCTTTTCTGTACCACCTGAGAAGAAACGGATGTTATTTGAGTTTGTTTCACTGCACGAAGGTAAGATTTTGTAGTTTCTATTAAAAGAAACAAAATAACAACATTCAAATGTTGTTTTCTTTATTTTTTTTCTTTTTATTAAAAATTTGAGTGCGTTTGACTGCATCTCACTTGATGGGAAGTGATGATGCAGTCGAGGATGGTACACGCAAATTCAAATAATGCTTATTCACTCTTGATTTAAAGATATCCAAATTACAGGAATCGGGAAACACTGACGGTGACCCAGGCAAGGAGTTTCTATAGGTATTTGAGGGTAAGTACCTATGTGATTTACAATAAAACTGTTGAAAAAAGTGCAATGTGTAACAAATTTGGTGAAGGATCCGTTAATTGGGGCTTCTTTGCATCATACTGAACAACTGACTGTTAAACTTAACTTTACTAACTCCTACGACTTTGATAAAATCCCAAAAAAATTGTTAGACTTTTCTTAATAATCGATCAGCTGATTTGCCAACTGTGTATGGGCAGCCATTTTTTTGCCATTTCAGCAAAGTCGTACATACAACAAAAGTCGTTCAGTGTGATGAATGGAATCTCCAGTAAACGGGTTCTACACGAACTACATGCTATATACAGGTGTAACAAAATTAGTGTAGGTCCCGTTAACTGAGGCTTCTACTCATCAAACTGAGCAACTTTCCCCAAAAAAAAATTGCACAATCCATACAAAAATGCACAAAATAGGTCGATCAGCCGATCGATTTGTAATTTTAAAAAAATGCGATTTTTTAAAATTTAATTCATATATAACAGTTATTAATGACATTAACCCAAATAACCCTAATTTTTAATATTTGTTGTCATAGCCGCAACAAAAATACATCATCTGTGAAAATTTCAGCTGTCTAGCTATCACGGATCATGAAATACAGTCTGGTGACAGACGGACAGTGGAGGCTTAGTTAGGGTCCCGTTTTTACCCTCTGGGTATGGAACTCTACAATCTAAGGTCCTGAATGGAAAACAAAGCAAGCAAGGTACTTTAAAATTTCAGTTGGAGAGCAAATTAGTAAAAAAACACTTGCTTCCAACTCCTATTCCTGACCAAGAATAGGAATAATTTAATACCATGCTGAGTGCCGGACCTGTTCGGCACAAATATTTATTTTAGTTTTAGTTTAGTATTACTCTTTAGCTATATTTTGTTAAAATTAGGTATCCAATACTGTATTTATGGTTGCCGAATAAACTTAATTTCTTGCTTTCTTTCCTTGAACCACACTTAAGGTAAAGTATATATTAGTTCTAACATATAATGTAACACTCCCTGCCGCTCTCTAGATTCCGACCTCACCCCCTTGTCACCCAGACTGATACAGATTGGTTATAGTTTGGTTCTCGAACGTATAGGATTTCGTTTGTTTCCTTTTAAGTATTTAAAAGATGCCCGCAATACGTTGATTACCCGAGCCCCGCTTTTCTGACAAGATAATCAGTGGCCTTTACGTCTGTTACAGACGATTCACTAAAAGCAAAGTATATATTACTAGCTGTCCCGGCGAACTTTGTTCCACCTTGCACTACACTACACTTACCCTACCCTACATTACCCTACCCTACCCTACACTACCCAAGCCTACCCTACACTACCCTACCCTACCTACACTACACTACCCTACCCTACTCTACACTACCCTACCCTACCCTACCCTACACTACACTACCCAACCCTACTCTACCCTACACTACCCTATCCTACCCTACACTACCCTACCCTATACTACACTACCCTACCCTATACTACATTACCTTACCCTACCCTAACTACACTACACCTACACTACACTACCCTACCCTACCCTAAAACCAATTATTTTTTTACTGATATTTTTTTGATGAATATCATATTTTAATACTACTTATCCTATTCCCGACGAAGACAAATGCAAAAACACAAAAATCATAAAAATTGGTAGAGCCCTTCTTGATTTATAAATGGTGTTACTAACACGACTTTCTTTTATTTAAATAGATATTAGTACTCACATACAGTACTAATACTCCCTGCCGCACTCTAGATTGCGACCTCACCCCCTCGTCACCCAGATTGATACAGATTAGTTACAGTTTGGTTGTCGATTTTAATCAATACAGCATTTATCCTGATCCAAGTAAGTACATTAAATACATTGTCCATTTAATATAGATTAATATGGCCCTTTACAGCATGCAATTTAAATGAATATTTTCGAAGATATTACAGATTTAAAATGCAGGGACATCGCGGTTGCGGCGGTACCGGCAGTCACGATTGAACATGAACATCGATCAGAAAAAAGTATTCACTACATTACTATCATCCATATAGGTATAGGTACGAAATCTAGTGCGTAGTACACAATTATGTATGTCGATGGTTCAGTCCATTTATCATGAAACCTTTGATTTCTGAAAATCTTATGAAAGAGATTTGCATCTAAAAAGGTTGGCAGAATACATTCCTGAACAATAATTATATCTCATACTGGGACGTAATTTGTAACTTTACTGGCCAGTATCATCACTCATCAGTTCGATAATTAAATTAATTTGTGTAATTAATAAACACTTTTTAAGTATTTCAATGATTACCTAATATTCCTATTAAGTTTAATACTCACTAAAAACTGGCTCATGTGGTGTTGAATGGACACATGTCCTTAATACATTATTAATTACTATAAGGGCATTTGTCCACAACTTTATGTTAAGTACTATTAATAAAAATTTAACAGAGAAATTATGTCTAGTCTTTGGTGGAAACCATTGCTTTATAATCATATGTTAAAAACTAATCTAAAATATTTAAGGTTTAAATTTTACTCAGGTGACAAGTGCCCTTTAGGCACTCCTTATACATTCATGCCTAGCCACCATGCTAGTTCCATAAGTATTAGATTCACACAGAGAAAAGGGGTAAAAAAACCGACAAAGTGCGAGTCAGAACCGCACACATAGGGTTCCGTACCATCATACTATATGGCGCTAATTTCATGTTTCAAAAACATCATACTAGATGGCGCTAGTTTCTTCATGTTTAAAAAAAACACGTTTTTTGTATGGAGACCTACCTTATTTTTCACTTTTTCTAATTTTTAGTATTTGCTGTTATAGTGGCAACAGAAATACATCTGTGAAAATTTCAACTATCTAGCAATCACGGTTCATGAAATACAGCCTGGTGACAGACGGACAGACAGCGAAGTCTTAGTAATAGGGTCCCGTTTTTACCCTTTGGGTACGGAACCCTAAAAAAGGGATCATCTTTTGCGAAACTTAAGAACCATATACATATGTAGATATAACTAAGCATTTATACTGGTTCACAAAGAAAACGGGTCGGTTATAAAAAAATGCTATATCTTTTAAAATATTTGAGCAATCCTATCAAAATAACAACTAAATTAAAGTTTATTTTATTACGAATAAATGAAGGAGTATTTTTATTTCTTTTTGGTATTAAAAACCATAAATAAAACAGAAAGACGTTTTTCAAAATTTGCACTTCACATTTGGAACCATTTGCTTTAATTTTGTTTCTTTTCAGAACAGAAACAAAAATTGTGCAAAAGTTCGTTATTCTGATCAAATTCACTTAAAACCATGTCATTAACCCCTGAAGAGTGTGCCAGAATTCTGACAATGCTTGAAGACAGGCGCAGTCAGTGTTATACAGCCAGAACCTGTTGGTGTGTCGCTATCAACCGTTCAAAGAGTGCTCCAGCGATTTGAAGAGACTGGATTCAATATTCGCAGACCAGGAACAGGCCGAACAAGGTGCATGACAGCGCGGGAGGATCGATATATGTTGTCAACAATACTCTCAGTACTCTCGACTTCTCAAATCGATTTCAAACGGCTGTTGAAGTCAAAATCTCCTTCTACGTGCTGGAGGGAGCTATCCGAACACGTGTACCGGTACACTTGCTCAAACAAACTTGAACCCTTGGGACCTACCAATGGTCCAAAACTCGAAAGGCGACATCGAAATTCAAGTCTGCATTACGCTAGAGAATACATGAATTGGATTCCCGGTGACTGGTCAACAAATATGTTTTCGGACGAGTTGAGATTCATGCTATACAAGCACGATGGGAGGCAAAGAGCCTACAGAAGACCAGGAGAGCGCTGTAACCAAGCTTGCATTGAAGAGAAAGTTTCAGGCTCACGTGTGGCCCGTGTGGGCTGAAATTTCTTCCGAAACCTCACAGAACTCTAGTGTGGTGATCGAAAATGGAACTCTAAAAGAGATACGTGAATTAAATCTTAAATGAGTATGTTGGCCCATTTTCAGTAAACATGGGCGAGAACGCCATCTTTATGCAAGATAACGCTCGTTCCCATACAGCTCGGATAGTGTTTGACTATCTTGGTGACGTCGCTATCACACGCATGGAGTAGCCAGCACGCAGCCCAGACTTGAACCCCATCGGGCATGCCTTGGGATAAACTGGGACGACGTGTACGCCAGCGAAATTCCCCTCCAATCACGCTTCGTAAACTGAAAGAAGCACTGTCCTGGTGGAGGAATGGGAGAATATTCCTCAGCATCGGCTTAGAAACTGGTGTAACAGCTGTTTTAATAGCTCGTGGTAGTAATACAAAATACTGAAATGTGTGAAAATTGCAAATTTGACACCGTAGCACATTTTTCGAAATCTAGTGAAAATTTTTCATTTTTAGTTAACCTAATTTTATTCAAAATAAACGTTATAATCTTGAACTTTTATGACTTATTTTTATTTTTGTTACAATATTTTGGAAGTTATTGAGTTACCGACCGGTTTTCTTTGATTTCGAGTGTAGTTAGCTTAGGCGGGCACATCATACGATAAAGGTAAACTTCAGTTTCCTACAAAGGGGAAAAACGCGGAATTTCACGATGAATTTGAATCCATCAATGATGATCAGGGATCAAAGAGATCGTAAGGGAAATAGGCCGATTTTATTATAAAACCAAATAAAAGCAGAACTCATGCCGTGATTTTCTGTATTTTTTTTTATCTACCTCCATGTACAATACTTCTGGGAAAAACGGAATTAAACTCGTATTTTTGCATAGTAAATATATCGAAGTAACTCATAATGGGCGAATCCTAATGAAAATTCAAAAGCTTTTATACAGATTTGATTTTTTTACGTGTCTTGTCACAAAAAAAATATTTAAATCTTCTCAGTCTTTATACCTAACCAATACTGTGCTTCAAATATTTACATGCCAAAAATTGTACCTAAAGAAATTTAAAATGATCAAGCTTTTATGAAATTTAGTTCATCATACATAAGGGCCTTCACGAAACTAGAGTTCCATAGTAAGAAGCTCCATTTTAATCATCATCATATCAGCCAAAAGACTTCCACTGCTGGACAAAGGTCGCCCTCAAGGATTTCCACAACGACCGGTCTTGCGTTGCCCGCATTCAGCGGCTTCCCGCGACGTTTAACAGGTCGTCGGTTCACCGAATGGGAGACCTTCCTACGCTACATCTTCTTACACACGGTCGCCACTCAAGAACTTTACTACCCCAACTTACCATCAGGTGAGATGATGGCAAGGGCTTACCAATTGTGAACAAAAAAAAACGGCCGTTCGTTCTACGTGCTATGTGAAAAATTCTTATGATAACGGAATGCCGAATTGAATCAAACGCAAATATATTGAGAAGGCACATATTATGTCTGTATTTTATATTGATCGTAATTTTAAACGAAACTAAATAAACACACAGCAACAACTATTTTTTTTTATCAAGATCACTAAGGAATCTGCTTACTGGAATCTGTAGGCCAGATCTCTTGCTGCTTTGTCGAAGAGCTCAAAATTCTGCAGAGCTTCGGGAACTTCTACTGATTATTTCTTAAAACGAAAAAATATTATTTTATTTCACAAAATGTAGAAAAAAATTGCCAATTCAATGTGTGCTCTCATCTGAGAGGCCTACAGAGTTCCTGACGATCTGCAGAATGTTGGGCTCTTCAACGAATTTGTAGCCAGGGATCTAATCTGCTGACTTCACTTCATAGTTTCGCTTACTTTTCTTTATTAAAATAAATTCTACAGCCACGCTCGCTGTGCATCGTGAAGCCTTCACCGTCTGTCGTTGTCGAGCATAAACAAATCAACAATAAACATTACACTTAGTTAGTCATCATATCATTTAGCGTCGGTGGCTCAACCGGTAACGACTCGGTCTTCCTAACCAGAGGTGCCGGGTTCGAATCCGGACGGCCAATGTACCAATGAGTTTTTCGAAACTTACGTACATATACTCACCGATTGCTTTAACGGTGAAGGAAAACATCGTGAGGAAACCTGCACACACCTATGCACCTACACGAAGTAACTCGAAGGTTGTGTGTGAAGTCAACCAACCCGCACTGGACCCGCGTGGTCGACTAAGGCCCGATCGCCCTAATTCAGGGTAGGCTCGACCCCCTCGGTATGATAAATTTACTTAGTAGCAGAGAATAAAGCTAGGTATATCAGACTTGATGAAAAATTTACAAATAATTTGGGTTTGTATGAGAGGTACCTTACCTGCTAATTTTTCCTTGAATAATTAAGTACCCAGTGGTAGTAGGACTTATGAGCCCTTATTATTCACAAAGTTTTATTAAAATAGAGCTATTTTTGAGAAAAAGTAATAAACAACCTGGATTTGTATGGGAGGTACCTTTTTCCGATTTTTCTTGGAACAACGGACTACCGCGTACTTAGAGGCTATTGTAGTAACATACCGAGTTTCATCAAAATCGTTAGAGCCATTTTAGAGTATAAAAATTAATAGTGATTTTTACTATGGTGGCAACTCTAAAAAATTAAGAAAGGTAAAATTAAAAAAAAAACGACTGGAGATAAGTAAACAATATTGCTCGAACCTAAATGTCACCCAAATCCGCTTAGTAGTTTGGGAACTAGATCACCGGACGGACTTACAGACACACTAACTCACACACACATTTTTATGCTCTTCTCTTAAATTTTCAAAAAACCTTACTTGTCGTATTTTTCCATCACGTCTTCAATTTTTAACTGATCAAATTTACAACTTAAGTTCGTCAATGACGCATAAAATCTATGACGTCACTTGTGGGTATTTGAAACATTTTTAGAACAAAATTTCATTTTTGACAGATCATAAAAAGTAACTCAAATGACTAGCAGTCCAATCCCCTATTGTGGGTATAAAAAAATTGTTTGAGAAAAATTAATTAAGTAGTTAGTACGGTTAAAAGTTGCTTCTCGCTCTTATTTGTTCTGTTTTACTTAAGTACATCAAAATCAAATTACAAACATCTATTTGTGTTTTGTTTCGTCAATACTTTTGCGAAGTTTAGATTCGATTCGGCATAACGGTTTTGTATTAAGGCGAGATATTGATTGGAACAGTTGTCTTTGTCTTTTTGTTTACGTGTAAAGAGTAAAGAAAATAACCACACTTTTTCACTTTTGCAATGGTTTTTCGTTTCAATCAAAAACTACAATAAAAGTATAAAAATGAATAACATTACTCACTTTGTATTATCATAACAAATTTTGTTAGCCCCTAGTCCCCGGCGGCCCCGCTATTCCTGGCTCCGGTAGCAGTCATGGTAACGGCCGGGTGGGGGGTGCGAAGAATCCCCGGCAGATGCCAGGCTACCAAACCCAACGACCTTTGGCCCTGGCAACTTACAACACGCGTACACTGCGGACTGACGAGAAACTTACAGAACTCGAAGAAGTATTGAGCAGGTTACGGTGGGATATCGTAGGTTTATGTGAAGTCCGAAGAGAGGGAGAGGACACCATGATCCTTAAATCCGGAAACGTGCTCTATTTCCGGGAGGGCGACCAACAGTCCCAGGGTGGTGTCGGGTTTCTCGTCCACAAGTCCCTGATTAACAATGTGGTCCAAATCGTGAGCATTTCGACAAGGGTAGCATACCTTATACTCAGAATCACCAAACGGTATTCGATGAAGGTCATACAGGTATACGCGCCAACTACGGAACACTCCAACGACGAGGTAGAGACTATGTATGAGGACATCTCTACAGCCTTACATAGCACCAGGACCCATTATACCGTCGTTATGGGGGACTTTAACGCCAAACTGGGCAAACGAAGCGATGGTGAGCTGAGAGTGGGGCAATTTGGATATGGAGTAAGAAATGCACGTGGCCAGATGCTGGCCGACTTTATAGAGAAGGAGAGCCTATTTATGATGAACTCCTTCTTCAAAAAGTCAAAACAGCGGAAGTAGACGAGTTTTCCCAGAGCAATGGGTAGTAGTGTAATAGACAAACATAAGTAAGTACGATTTGCAAAGTTTCATCAAAATCGTTAGAGCCGTTTTTGAGAACAAAAAAACAGTTTTGTTGAATGACAGCTAATATTTATACTCTTTGGTTTCGGACGGTCCCTCGATGAAATATTTTAAAACTCTTAGTTAAAAGTTTGGTCCCAATCGGACTAGATTTAGCCTACAGAGCCAAGCGGTGACGGAGGCACGCACGGACGGAATTGAGATGTTCGGTTTTTCGGAATGTGTTAATGTTATTATAGTACATAGAGCACATTTTCCCGAAAATTGAAAAAACTTTTTTTTGCGCGATAGGTAACAATACTTTCTCTACCCTACGTCGTAGGTACGTACCTACCTACTACGCGGTCGAGAAAGTAAAAAAGGAGGGTAACTTTTTTCTGCAGTCTGGTTATTAATTTATAATGTAACTAGCTGTTTCCCGCGGTTTCACCCGCGTGGTCAACGTTTCTATGACTTTTCGAGGGTGCGCAGTGCGCGAGCCGCAAGCGGCTCGCGAGCGTGGTTTAAAGTAGCCTATGTCTGAATCCAGGTCCTAATCTGTCTACCTACCAAATTTCAGCCAAATCCGTTCAGTAGTTTTTGCGGGAAAGCGTAACAGACAGACAGAGTTACTTTCGCATTTATAATATTAGTAGGGATAGTAGGGATAAGTAGGGTTTGATTTTAAAATTTTATCTAATATTTTCGGTCATGATAATTTTAGGCACAGTGTTTTATGAGTCTCCTCGGTAAACGGTCCCCACCGAGGGGCTCCAGGCTATCCTGAATTAGGACGATCGGGCCTTAGTCGACCACGCGGGCCCAGTGCGGGTTGGTCGACTTCACACACACCCTTCGAGTTTCTTCGCAGGTGTGTGCAGGTTTCCTCACGATGTTTTCCTTCACCGTTAAAGCAATCGGTGAGTATATGTACGTAATTTTAAATTTCGAAAAACTCATTTGTACACTGACCGTCCGGATTTGGACCCGGCACCTCTGGTTAGGGGGACCGAGTCATTACCGGTTGAGCCACCGTCGCTTTTAAAATTATTATTAAATCAAAATAAAAACTCGTCGTATTCTCATTAAAAAAACCGGCCAAGTGCGAATCAGAAACGCACACAAAGGGTTCCGTACCATCATACTAAATAGCGCTAGTACAAAGGGTTCAGTACCATCATACTAGAAGCGCTAGATTCTTCATGTTTCAAAAAAACACGTTTTTTGTATGGAGCGCCCCTTATTTATTTACTTTTTCTTATTTTTAGTATTTCTTGTTATAGAGGCGGTTGACTTTTGACATCTAAACATTTCAACTTTATAGTACTCTAGAAAACCTTTGTCGCTATATACCAATCTTTAACGCAGCTAGAAAAAAGCTCGGAAAATTAGTAGTGTACTAGAAAATATACCATACCTACCTATAGATATGTCATCTTGCACTACACATCGACCTTAGTGCGATTTATGATTGTGTTTTTTTTAATTTTATGTTATGTTTATTATTCTTAGACCTACTGTAAAAAAATCATTGCTTATGAATCGTTTATGAATATTACGCAAATTTTTAATCTCATACATAACTTCATTTATTTTAAATATTTATTTGAAAAAAAGATTATGTCATCTAAAGCACAATTCCCCTATGTACTTATTTTTTGTTATTGTACTCACTTGATAGAGGGCTCCGGTGATCCACCAGTGGTGGAGCAGGTAAGGTTGAGCTCCCTCCCCTCCTGCGCCTGGACCTGCGTGCCTGGGGACACGGAGGGGGCCCCCGGCGTGGTCAGCACGACCAGCTGGTGCGCCTGTGTGTGGAACAGCTTGCCAGTGCCACCCTGCCGCACCCGGCACTCAAACTTGCCGTTGTCACGCGCGTACGACACCCGCGTGATCTGCAGGTCGAATCTTCCTTCAGTCGGCGCATATATTATGCTGAAACAATATTTGTTACATTCAGGAAACTATCTATTAATCTACAGGTATCTATCTAGGAAGATGTAGCATAGGCAGGGCTCCCCTCCCACACCGACGACCTGGTGAAGGTCGCGGGAAGCCGCTGGATGCGGGCAGCGCAGGACCGGTCGACGTGGAAATCTTTGGGGGAGGCCTCTAGCAGTGAACGTCTTTCGGCTGATATGGTGATGATGAGGCAACTATTTATCTAGCGGCAACTAAACCGACAGCGGGCGGCGCACATAGCTTGTGGAACGCACGGCCGTTGGGGCAGTAAATATCTTGAGTGGCAACCGCACAGCAGAAGATCAAGCGTAGTGAAGGTCACAAGAAGCCGCTGGATGCACGCAGCATACGACTGATCATTATGAAGATCTTTGGAACAAGTATTTTGGCTGTTATGATGATGATGCGATCCAGGGAACGTGGTTTGCTGCGGCTTGCGCGGTCACGTCGATCACGTTCTTGGTGCGAATTCAAGCACAAATGTATTTTGACCTTCCGTGGTCCCCCTGTGGTACAAAAGCCGTGGTACCACGGTTAAAACACGTTTCCTGACAACGGCAAAGCCAACACGAAGGGTAATGAATCTTACAGGCTTTGTACTTATGTATGTTTTTTTATTGCTTCGGGCAGCATATAATACTGGACCAATTTCAACGAACGAGGTATACCTAAATTTGTGGTGCTCTTCAAAGTGTAATAGGCCATATATATTAATGAAATAATAAATTTAATTAAAAATTAAAAACCCAACTGCGTATAAACTTTACCCCTGTTTTTGGGAAGACGGGTTAAAATGTATCCTATGTCACTTTCTGACCATGCAAATCACGTTAAGTGTGCGTGCTCACTGTGAATCCTGCGCAATGGCGGACAATATGACATAATAAATGAAAATATCAATCACTAAGTGAGCTTGTATGACCTTACATCTCACTCAATGGCGTTAAATGTTTAAATGTGTGATACTCAGAATTTCTTCCAATAATTTATAATTACCTACCACATTTAAAGCAAATAAATCATTATCATTATCATTAAATTTAAAGAGTTATGCGACGTGGCTCAACTCTCCTCCCTATTCTAGTCTCCCGAACCTCTCGAACACTCATAAATGCGATGCTCACGCGAGCGAAGCCGCGGGAAAAAGCTAGTAAAATTATAAAATAAAAATGAAAATGTATGTGTGTGTGTGTGTGTTTGTGTGTGGGTGTGCACATTTTCCCTTGATATGGTATTCTTTCCATTTGCTGGTGCACAGATCTTGGGACCTCTATATCCGTACTCCAGCGAATAGGTTTTATATAAATTTAAACTATTCAATATTTATCGTCTATTAAATTAACAACTAACACGTAATATATTTTTATGTTCAGAGAATAGCTGCCACCTACTATAAATTAGTAGTAAGTGATCATAAGCTTTAGGGAAAAGTGGCATATGTAGCAAGTGGCTTTGTCTGGTAGAAATGGCTCTCAGCGATGAAACCACCCAAATTGTATGTTTTTTGGTTTTTATTTTTGTTTTGTACATAACCTAGTGAGGATTTGTTTAAACTAATATATTGTATTCCACAAACATCATCCGTACAATAGCTTCTGCGGTTGAAACTACGAAGTTAGGTACCCAATTAGTTCAACTAAACTGTATAGTAAACTTACCGGTACGCGCTTTGAAGTGGTATCTCCCCAAAGGCGACATTTTCCACTTCCCTCTCGGTAGTTCGCACCCAGTAGTAGGTGACGTTGGGCAGCACAGCAATGGGTTCGAAGCGACACAGCAAGGTCACGTCGTCACCCTCTCGTGCGTCATGCAACTCCGCGGGACGCCCCGACGAGCTCACGTCTTCCGAAACGCCTGAAACAACGTTTTCATAACTTAATTTGTGCTAATACGAGGCTCGTGCAATGATAAAGTTGGAACGTGGATAGGATGGGTTGGTTAATCCACTGATGAGTTTACCGAGCTGAAAAGAAAAATCTGTATTTTTTTTAAACTGACTTAAGACTTAAGAAGTTATTTGTTATGTAAGGCTACAAAGTTGTTATATGACAAAATACCTCTATTAAGGCCTCAATTATGGGTCAAATGACAATATTCAATTCAAATTATTGAAAGACAGTGTAAAGCTATCACCGTGGAAAAAAAATATAATATACTTAACATAATAAAAAAAAAGTTCGAGCGAGACCTACAGTACTCGCATATGATGTGTAACATGTGACAAAATACTTTATAAAAGGACGGTAAAGATACGGCAGACTAGGCTGTATGGTCATAGATACCTTTGCCTTTTCCGCGCTTTTAAAGCCTGAAAAAAGGACGGCAAAGATACGGCAGACTAGGCTGTATGGTCATAGATACCTTTGCCTTTTCCGCGCTTTTAAAGCCTGAAAAAACGCGACTCCCTGGGACACATTTCCGTCCCATGGGTCACTTTTCCGTCCCATTTCACGAAATCACTCCCACAAATTGCAGGAAAGCGAGAGCAAAGATGTAACACATCAAAAAGCGTTTTAATTGAATACAATTTTTAAAATATTACCACTTTTGATGTAAAAAATATACTAAAGAATATAGTTGGCATTGATTGCAAAATTTCTCAAAAACAAATAAAAATTGAATGAAACCAGCAACTCGTAACCCCGATTGATACAGATTGGTAATAGTTTGGTTCTCGAACGTATAGGATTTCGCCGTGATTTTGTTTGCTCCGTCATTTGTTTTTAGAAATGTCATTTCACGACCGTTGTATAAGTGTCCGGGGTGTGCTACAGCGAGGAAAATTTTTAGGTGCAAGAAAAACGGCTTAGTAGTTATTTGGTTCTAATTTTAAAAACTCTTTCCACGCTAGCTGTTAAAACGCAATGTTACGCCACAGTATATATATTAGTACTAACGTAGTTACGCGCTAAAATGGAATGACAAACAAAGCTTTTCCGAACGTGTGAGGTGAAAAAACATTTACTAAGTTCCTGATATAATTATTTGCTTGCACTGCCAAAGGCATCGGCGATATATGGTGCCACGGCACTGATTTTCAATCGATGCCGGGAAAAGTGATGCTACGTTTACGTTAGACAGGTTACGGTAACCACCACTAACGTGCCAAGCTCACTGCTGTGATATGGATCTCTTCCACACACCGAATTGGTGGTTGTTGTAGGGATGGTGGCGAACCCCTTGCAAAGCACGGAAACAAGACAATGCTACTATCAGTTACACCCAGCCAAGCAAAGACAGTGCTTGTGGTTACTTAACCTGCGTGATCGGCGTAATCAACTAATCACGGAAGCCGCAGCCGCACCAAGGGTTTGAGGAGCCACGGCGCCACGTGCCTCGCTTATTTCGTAGAAAGCAATGCTATTGCTACGAATTCATACGCTTTGCTAATTTCAAAGAGCGAAGCGAACTTTTTTCCTGTGGCTATAAAAATAATTTTATTTCTGTTCTAGCTATATTGCCCGCAGCTTCGCGTGGACTACAATAAGTTGACCATTTTTAATGACCTTTTTAGTGTGGCTAGTAGGTACTAAGCAGAGATCAACAAGCTGCATCTCTGGTTCATCCCAACGACCTGAATTAGATGAAATCAACTCCGTGGCGCAATGGTTAGTCCAATAGCTTCACATCAGGAGGTCGCGGGTTCGATTCCCTGCGGAGTCTAACTTTGTAAGACTCAGTTTGGTCGGTGGAAGAGCATTTTCTAAGCCCGCTACCACCATATTATCTAAGTCTTGCCGCCAAGCATCAATGCTAACAACATTGATGTGTTCCGACTTGAAGATAAGATAGCCAGTTCCTCATTGCGTTTGGGAATCTTGGTAATACCGCTTCTATCTTCGGCATCATCGTCACTTACCATTAGGTGAGATAAAATAAATAAATAAATATTCTGGGACAAATCACACATGGTCATCTGGCCCCAACGTAGGATTCCCTGTGTTATGGGAACCAGAGACTGATATACATACTTATATACGTTTAAATACATACATATATAGATATTTAACACCCAGACACAGAGCAAACAAATCTGCTCATCACACAAATATTTGCCCTGGGTGGGGATCGAACCCACAACTCTCGGATCAGTAGTCAAGCACACTAACCACTGAGCCACCGAGTCAGTCAAAATAGTCAGTCAGATAATGCCGCGGGTTTACCAATAGCAAATAAAAAAAATGTGGCATATATTTTAAGTTTGACCCCAAGCCACCATACTGCGAAAAGTATATCGAAATCAAACCGAGTCTTACAAAAATAGACCTCACCGGGAATTGAACCTACGAACTCCTGCTGTGAAGCGAGTGAACTAAGCACTACGCCACGGAGGTGGATATTTCAATATTTGAAAGCTCAACGGTCTTGAATTTTTTTATATTTATTCACAATTAGTAAACCCTTGACAACATCTCACGAAATAAGTGACGAATAATAATCTATAAACAGGCGTAAAAAATTGATGAAAGACATGTTAACTGGGGCTTCTACTCATCATTATTGAATTGATATACTTTCCTCAAGGAACCTATAGTCAAATCCCAAAAAAAAACAACGCTCTTTACAAGAATTCACGAAATTTGGTCAATCAGCTGAAAGAGTTTCTTTTTGCGAACTGACTATGAGTATCTTGGGAAAAGTTGTTCAGTATGATGAGTAGAACCCCCAGTTATCAACTCCTATACCAATTTAGTTACCCCTTTTAACAAGAAGATAAGTCCCAATTCACTCTTTCATTCACTCAAGGTTTTTCAGTTTTCTAGGCGGATTCCTCTACAACAGAATAAATTCTATGGTACCCATTTATTCACTTCAGTATAAGTGTAAACAAACTGAGTTCTAATGATACTGAAGACTTATTGACATTGACAGGATAAAAAAATGCTCATCTAGCTCATCATGCTCATCACACACACACACACACCCAAAGCTAGTACTAATATATATACTGTGCCTATAGACTCACATGCATACATAAATATAGATATCTCCAAACATATATAACTAAAACACAACACAGGCTATTAAACTACTCACATTATGGGGGTGCTGCTGGTGCCTATAGCACAGGCTTCGAGCCTATTTTAGGTATAAGTGGATCCAAGTTTTTTGTATCAGTCGTATATTTTAGTGAAATAAATTAACAATTATATTATTATTATTGTTACTCTCTCACTGAACGATTCATCAAGGTCCAGCCAAACCCTACAAAGCTGAAATTTTGCACAAACGTTTCCTTTATGATGTAAACAGGAAATAACGCCGGGTCGTTCGAAATACCCAAGGGGTAGGGAATAAATCGGGAACGAATTCAAACTGATTTATTATCAACGCCCAACCCAAACCCATGGCCCCAGAAAGCTGAAATTTTGCACAAACGTTTCCTTTATAACGTAAACAGGAAATAACGCCGGAGTTTTCAAAATGACGGGATAAATCGGGAACGAATTCAAACTGACTCATCAACGCCCCTTGGCCCCTAGAAAGTTGAAATTTTGCATAAAGGTTTTTTTTATTCACTATTGGTTTCATGTATTAAGTCAATGTACGAGGGCAGTTTGACATCTCAATGACTTTAAGGTTATATAAGAACTTTTTTAATATTTTTTTTGTCACATATTTGGAAACTCACTACGAAGCGCATGCGGTTCTTTTCAATTCAATTCAATTCAATTCAATTCCTTTATTCCTTTATTTTTTCAAATTTGGCGCGAAAACAAGCTTTTAGAAACAAAAAAGTTAGGCAACTTCTAAGTATTCTTTAAAAATGGAGAAAAGCGAGTTTCGAGTGCTAATTAAACACTATTTTTTACGTGGTAAAACAATTAAGCAGACCTAAGACAAATTGAAAAAGTATTATGGTGATTCTGCACCTTCTCATGGGATGGTGCATAAATGGTTCTCTGAATTTCGTTGTGGACGTACTATCACTAATGACGCAGAGCGCCCAGGAAGGCCGATTGAGGTCACTACGGAGGGCATGGTTAATAAAATACATGATATTATTTTGGCAGACCGTCGAGTGAAGATACGCGAAATAAGTGATGCTGTGCACATCTCGACTGAACGAGTTTTTTATATTTTGCATGATATTCTGGGAATGAAAAAGCTTTCTGCAAGATGGGTGCCGCGTTTACTAACGTCGACCAGAAACGAAATCGTGTAACAGCTTTTGAGGAATACCTAGCCATGTTTAATCGCAATCCGAGTGAGTTTATGCGTCGGTACATAATAGTTGACGAAACGTGGGTCCATCATTATACACCAGAGACTAAGCAACAGTCGAAGCAATGGACTTCTACCGGGGAACGTGCCCCAAAGAAGGCAAAAACTGTTTGCTCGGCTGGTAAAGTGATGCCCACAGTCTTTTGGGACAGCCAAGTCTTACTAAAACTAACATATCACGAGGTGGAGAGTTTGTTCAGAATAGTCTGCTAAAACACACACACTCACATATACACACACAACACATACACACACACACACACACACATACAAACACGCAATCATGCTCACATTTATTTAGCACGCAATTATTTAGTCATTAAAACAAAATTTAATACATGATACTTTGCCCAATCTATTTTATTAATATTGTTGTGTTTAATTTAAGCTTTTATACTGAATTTAACTTGTTTCCTTTTGTTACGTGTCGAACAATTTACTTTACCATGTTTAACCGCATAAATCAGCCGCATTCTTTGTAATCTGGAAATCGTACTAAATCAACTACCACGATACAGGCAAGTTGCCTAGTGTGGGGTTATTGTTAAAATGTATTGTGTTCTTTCTGCAAATAAACATTTTTTACTTTTACTTTACTTTCATCATCATCATCATCATATCAGCCACAAATCGTCCACTGCTGGACAAAGGCCTCCCCCAAGGATTTCCACGACGACCGGTCCTGCGCTGCCCGCATCCATCGGCTTCCCGCGACCTTCACCAGGTCATCGGTCCACCGCGTGGGAGGCCTGCCTACGCTACGTTTACGATTACGATTACGGCAAAACCCCCCAATGAAACTTTACTTTACTTACTTTATTTTTTGGATAAAGGCAAGACAATAACCGGAGCTTACTATGCTGCATTGTTAGATAGATTCAATGAAAAGTTGATCAAGAACCGACCGCATCTAGCAAAGAAAAAAAATCTATTTCATCAGGATAATGCTCGGCCCACTCGTCTGCAATCGCGAAATCAAAAATTGTCGAATTAGGATACGAATTATTGCCACACCCTCCGTATTCGCCAGATTTAGCCCCCTGTGACTTTTTCCTCTTCCCAAACATGAAGAAATGGCTTGGCGGGCAAAGATTTTCGTCAAACGAAGAGGTGGTAGCCGAAACTGAGGCCTATTTTTCAGGGTTTGACAATAAATATTTTTTTGATGGATGTAAGAGGTTGGAACATCGCTGGACTAAGTGCGTAGAGTTGAAAGGAGATTATGTAGAAAAATAAAAATATATATATGTAAAAAGAGTGTTTCTTCTTTCCAAAGTCATGGACTTATCAAACCGCCCTCGTACTTATATAAATTAGATTACGTATAGACAAAGGAATAAGGCCATTTTTTTTTTCAAACTTACGAGTACCACGGGTTGGAGCTAAAGCGGAAACGAAGTCAAACTGACTCATCAAAGCAACGCCCAGGCCAAACCGTTGGCACTAGAAATCTGAAATGTTGCACAGGGGTTTCCTGCACTACGTATAGACAAAGGAATAATGCCCATTTTGGGCATTTTGGATGGGAATAAAGCGTAAACGAAGTCGCTTACAAAAACGTTGTCCACGCGGCCGAAGCTGCGGGCAAAAGCTAGTTTTTTATGTGACGCATGATGCACGACCCATCCTAAAAAATATTTATTTGGGCATAGCTGCGTCCTAGTACCATATCTCGTTGTCACGTCACGTCTCCAAAACGGAGTGCGCTCACGAAGGGTGACAGTGACAAAACTTTTTGAAACAGAAACGTCAATTTTTAAAGCAATTTGCAAAGTAGGTAGGGTTCCGAAGTGTGTAAAAAAAATGTATATTTTAAAAACAAAATTGTTTTTGCAGATGAAAATATAATTTATAATTTTATATGGAAAATCTATGAACTTTTGACAAAACCAACTGCACATCTAAAGTTGGTCGTCTATTCTCCTTAACTAAGAAAGCCTACTTAGACGTGATAGTTTACCTTTTAAATTGGCTACGTCCTACAATTTACATATTTTTTTTCAGATGTTCTGAAATAGCTTGTGTTAGAGGGAGGGGGAGGGGGCGGGACTCGAACAAAAATTTCCACTTTAAAGCGTATTTTATTTTTATCAGGCAACATTAGTAGGTAAAATAAAAATAAGAACACACCTAAATATAAGAACAGTATTAAAATATAAATGGTTATTAATGGACATGAGGCTTTTATAGTGATTGTTTTAAACACTCTATTATCAAATTCCTAAATCTACCAGGAGATAAAACAAATATGTCAATGTTGCATTCAGCGGCTTCCCGTGACCTTCACCAGGTAATCGGTCCACCGAGTGGGAGGCCTGCCTCTGCCTACACTACGTTTTCCGGTACGTGGTCGCCATGTGAGAACTTTCGAGAGCTCAGTATATAATTATTGAGAAGTAATAAGCCTCGCATCTACACTTTGAATCGCTTTCTTTTAAATAGCAGTTTCTGTCTTCTATTTAGAAAACACTTACTTATTTAAGTAAGTTGTCCTCTAAAATTCTAGTTCAGCGACTATTTGTGGGCTTCTAAAAGTAAGTATTCTGTTTTGCCGAGAGAAATAATAAACCTTGCATTTAGACTTTGAATCGCCTTCTTTAAATAGCAGTTTTTGTCTTCTAAATAAGTAAGTTTTCCTCTAAATTACTAGGTCAGCGACTATTTGTGGGCATCTAAAAGTATAGTGTTTAGGGTTTAGGTGAGGTACATGAGTAGATAAGGTCAAGGTGGGGTCTAGGTGGGGCAAGGTCGGCTGGTTAGCCAGCGAGGAGCAACGCGAAGAGCTGTTAGGATTGATTTTTAAGTAGAGCGTGCCGCGGCAGCGGCCGGCGAAGCGCCGGAACTAACTTCGCTCGTTGTCCTGTATTTGTATGCTGCTGAGTCATATTAACTGCTGCTGAGACATATAAACTGCTGCTGAGTTATATTAACTGCTGCTGAGACATATAAACTGCTGCTGAGTTATATTAACTGCTGCTGAGACATATTAACTGCTGCTGAGACATATTAACTGCGGATGAGTCATATTAACTGAAGCTTTTTTTCGTAATATAATTATTGTCGGCAAAACAGTACTTTAAGATGCTATTGAAGGTGGCCAACCTAGCAATTTAGAGAACTACTTAGTTTTTTAGAAGACAAAAGTGCTATTAAAAAGAAGGCGCCTTAATTAGCACCCATAATCATTTGACTATTTTACAAGTACATTGCCGAGAAAACGTTGGAAACAATTACGAGTAGGTACTAGGTAGGTAGTATAATTAAAATGTGGATCATGGAAAATCATTTTTCGTCTTAATTAGATAGGTAGCAAGAAATATAATAATCTCTAATGTACCTAGGAGCAGGTACCTATAGGTACTTACAGCATAAACCGAAATAAAGATCAAAGATTTTATATTCCACTTCGCGAAGATAATTAATCCATTTTTTCATTGTACGTACTACACAATCTCTGTCACAAAATGAATAATTAATTTTACTTACTTTTGAAGCAGGTACTTACTGTTTATGAAATGTGTTTTCGAATAGGTAATTTCCACGAAACCCAGAAGTATTTTTACGAAATGACGCAATTCAGGATATTTTCATTCGTTGTATTTGTAGAGGAAACAAGGAAGAAACTGACATACCGAACAGAAAAACAAATATTTTTGTATTTTCAACGGAGCTCTTTCAAACGATACCTCACAAATTAAAAAAAAAGTACAGGGATCATACTGTGAAGTCCTAAAAATAATGTGTTTCATCTCATCACTGTTTCATAGAGGTACTTATTTTATTTGAGCGCGTCTTTAAAATGTATGCGTTACTTTGCGCAGGGCTGCGAAGTACAGCTCGCGCCAAACTTTATGACTGATCTGATCTTTTACTGCGCCGGTATAACGGAGTAGTAGGTACCCTTCATTTCAGCTCATATACGTCCCCACCGAGGGGCTCGAGCCTACCCTGAATTAGGGCGATCGGGCCTTAGTCGACCACGCGGACCCAGTGCGGGTTGGTCGACTTTACACACAACCTTTGTTTCTTCGCAGGCATGTGCAGGTTTCCTCACGATGTTTTCCTTCGCCGTAAAAGCGTCGGATAAACGTATACATATACATACATATGAAATCGAAATTAAAAACACATGGGTAGCTATGTGGCAGGATTCGAACCACGACCTCCCGAAGAGGAGGTAGCGGCACTTGCCATTACGCCACCGACGCTCTTCCTTAGTAGGTACAATTACGTCCTACTAACACCCAAAGTTTGCTACTGCGTCGCGTCTTGCGACCAATTTCAGAGCCACAGTAAAGTTTAACACGCCTTTCTACCGCCTTCGAGGCGTAATAGTCAGTCCAAAGCTTCACATCAGGAGGTCGCGGGTTCAATCCCCAGCGGGGTCTCACTTTGTAAGTATTGGTTTGGTTGGTGGTAGGGCATTTTCTAAGCCCGACTGGCTAGCTACCACTATCTTGTATTGCCGCTAAACATCAATGTTAACAGCCTTGATGTGTTCCGGCTTGAAGATAAGATAGCTAGTTCCCTATTGCATTGGGGAATATTGGTAAGCCCGCTTCCATCACGTGCGATGAAGCCAAAAGCTTACCAATTGTGAATTGAAAAAAAAACTGTTGTATTTATCTATCAAATAGATACCCATGCGAACAGTATGAACTTGTATTTTAAATATTGTACTTGAAAGTGTTACCTAATTAGGGCCTTCTTATAATTAACAAAATTGACAGTTTTATTAGTCTGATCATAACAAATCAGTGTGTCTTATCTGTGCCTATTATTTATTATGTACGTACAACATAAACAATAAAAAGTACGAACCTATGTACGTGACAGTCGTGAATTTTATATTCAAGCAATTAAATACAATAATGAAGCGATTTTCAACTTTGTTTCAATATACAAAACACCTTGTTTGGCTTTAAAAAATAATGTCTTGCTTGTTCCCTTCGCTATACATACCTACGCCTACGCCATCTATTGTTACAATTTACGTACCTAATAAGGAAATTTTTCGGAAAATATCAGATTGCAGTTCCTAAATATCACTAGTAATTTATGCAGGTATCATAGCAACTCTGTATTTTAGCTACAGGCAGACAGGCATAATTTTAATTTAAGAAATGGTAATAAAATAGATATAACCTTTTCGAGACTGAGTAAGGTTAAAAAGTCATTCGTGGGGCACTGTATAAGAGATTCTACAATACAATTCCAGAAAATGTAACTAGTTTGTCAGAGAATAAATTCAAGACCCTTATCAAAAAATTCTTGTGCTCTATAGGATATTATAAAATAATAGATTATGTAAATGACAAAGATATTTAAGTTGATTCTATAACAAATACCATTACCTGGGACTGTAATCTGAATCATGACATTATTTGTAATATACAATCATTGAATTACTACTACGTACTACATATTTACGTAGTAGTATTAATTCAATGTATGCAAAGTTTTTTTGACCATTTAACACCTATTTAAAGTAAAATACTTTTGATTTTGTGCACGCATGGTTTGAAAGAAATATGCAGTCTCAATTCGCTGTAACTCTCTGCGATAAAGACATATTTCTCAAAATTGATGTGTCACTCGAATTCCGTCCGTTACAGTGATACATTTAAAAATAATCTAGGTGGTAAGTAATGAGGTTTCCGGGTGCCCGTCGTCAGTCGTCGGCCCTCTAGCAAGCTAAGTCTAAACCCATGACGAAGGCGCGGTTGGTAGCTCGGTGCGCACGCGCCGCGGTTCAGCGACCTCAACGGCGCGAACCTCCCTCTCCCTCCCCTCCCTGAACTTCGCCCCGCGCCGCCGTCCCATGTTCCCCCGCACCAGCGCCTGCGCGCTACTTACACTTTTTCAAATATGTTTACTGGTTTACTTTAAACATAGGGTTGTCATGACAAACTTTAAGAAGAAGGCCAGGTGTTACGCCCAAAATGTGTATGAAATAATAATTAATAAATTTTCGTAGAGGCATCTAAGATTAATAACAATATAAAGCAGATATAGACGTCTTTTCAGGGTAACCGAGCCAAAATAGCAAAAAACGGAACCTTTATTTCGTCATGTCCGTCTGTCCGACCGTCTGTCCGTATGTCACAATCATAATTTTCCCCACTATTAGACTCATAGTAATAAAATTTAGTACAGATTTGAAATTATAACCCGAAATTCAAAATGAAGACAATAATATAAAAATAGGGTAGCTCACTTTACATGTAAGAGAAAAATTAAAGATTTTTTTGTGTACCCGCCTCGACTGGGGTATCGTGGAATAGGTCTCATAAAATGAATTAAAGGTTTCTTTGGACATTTTTTTAATGACAGTGGCATTTACAAAACGTTGAGCTCTTAAGTGACACTTTTCGTGTTCCCTTATAACTTTTTAACTATGGGACTTAAAATTCTGAAAAATACATGTTCTAGACATTATTAAAATAAGTTTAAGCAAATTATTTTTGTAATAAAAATATACACGAACCCGCGCCTCCTGGTGTGAAGAGAATGGACTTCTATTGCGCCAACTAAAGGTCTGGCACATTTATAATTAAAATGCCAGCGTCTGTGATTTGAATAATATTGAAATATTTTTTCAAAGGAAGAGTAAATAAGTTATCTGCGCTTGCGTTTTACATCATTGGCAGCCAGCAATGGATCACTTATCATCAGGTAAGACTCGGTGAGAGGTGCTGTAAACACACTATTTTTTTTTATAAAAAAAAGAAGTAGGTCTTACAAAGATCTTTAAGAAAATTGCTTGGTTTATGAGCATGTTTATGTACTATAATTTTAAAAAAAACCTTAATTATTATGGCTAATTTATATTCTTACATATTTTCATTACCTTTAGCATTAAAACAGTCCACCTAACTAAACCATTTACGACATAGACATGAGATCTATCTGTTTCTATATTTTTATAACATATATATCATTAAAGGCTAATGCTAAGTTTGTTGTAGTGACAACCCTACTGGTTAGAAGTATGATGGACGTTAAGCCGAGAGTGAAACAGTCTTCCGGGGTCACCATGCACACGAAAGAGATGCATGCGATAATGTAAGTTGTTATAATGATGAGCCGAAGGATAGAAAACAGTCCATGAGCAACAAAAACGAAGCCGAGAGCCAAGCCTGCTGGACTCATACATATCACACAACGTACTTATGAATCCCTACACGTACGAGTCCCTATGAGTACGTGTTTTGTACTGGGATGAATAAACAAATAATCCATTTTAAAAAAATTGAAATTGAAATTTCTCAAAAATTATAAAACCTTTTTTTTTTATTCACAATTGGTAAGCCCTTGGCCTCATCTCACCTGATGGTAAGTGACGATGATGCCGAAGATGGAAGCGGGCTTATCATAATTCCCCAGCGCAATGGAGAACTGGCTATCTTTATCTTAATGTTGTTAACACTGGTGTTTGGCGGCAAGACTTAGGTAAGATGGTGGTAGCTAGCCAGGCGGGCTTAGAAAATTCCCTACCACCAACTAAACCGAGTCTTACAAGTTGACCCCACCGGGAATAGAACACGCGACCTCCTGATGTGAAGGGAATGAACTAACCATTACGCCACGGAGGCGGTTTAAATTTAGTAATACCTATTAAGTTGTACAATAAATTCTACTTTTTCCATTAAACATGCAACAGTACTTATATAAGTTGTTAATCAAATTTTCATTTAAAAAAAAACCTATTCTAATGTTAACTTTACATTTGAGCAAAAAAAACGAAACTCTAGTAGGTGTACGATTTACTTTTTTTAGAAAAATTACATTCGTCCATAAAAACTAAGAAGTAATTAAATTTCTCAAAAATTATAAAACCTATTCAAATGTAACTTTATACATTTGAGCAAAATAAAACTAAACTCTAGGAAGTATACGATTTACTTTTTAGAAAAATTATATGTTCACAAAAATATTATGATAAGTTTATTACTTATATTAAGTTTTTATAGAATTTTAAAATGCGCTTTACTTCTTTTGGATTAAGTATTTCAATAATCCATATCGTGCACTTACTACAATTTATATATGCTCAAAGTTTCATTACAACTGGCCAATTCATTTTAGAGAAATAAGAATTATTAGTGTGTATTTAAGTTTATAGGGAACCGATAATAGGTTCGTTAGGTTTGATAATTCCCGAAGCGAGGCTCCTCTGGGTGGCGGATTTAACTGATCGCCCAGCACAGCAAAGAGTCGTACTTTGACGTTTTAGGCACTTCCAGTATTTTATTCGGTATTTTCCGTTTAAGTTATTAGCACGAAGTTTTTGACTTTGTGACTTTAGTATTTAAAGCAGTAATATTCTAACTTTTAACTTATACTTTTCGCAGATTTAGTATAGTCCTCGGAGTTATAATTACTATTATAAACGAAATTATAGTGAATAAACAGGTGGAGCCACTTTTTTGTTGTCTTTTTCCAAATCGTACATATCGTATATGTTATGTATGTTAGATGATTTAAATATGATAGAGCTGCACGTATTTATATTTTATAGGATTTTTTATGGTGAATCCATGTTGGTCTTAGTATTGTGGTGGGCATTGATCGGAGCATAATAAGTACCTAGCTCTTACTAAAACTTAACCTAATTTTCTGTCAAGAAGGCTTGATTAATTTTTTACAAAGGTAAACGCACGAGCGACTTCAGATATAAAATAAAAATACAGACCCGCCGCTGCAACCAAAAAATGGGCGGTCTCCTTTAGCAAAAAATATTTTAGCCCATTAGGGCCGATGCAACGGTACATAGTGGTCTAGTGGTATAACGTGGTCCTATAGGTTACATTGATAGAATCATGGCCACTGGTGATTTAGAAAATCATGTACTTACCTAGCAGTTACTTAGGTCCTACCTCATTAGTAACCTCTTTGATCTGAGCTCATTAGTTTAGCAAATGTTGAATGAACATGGCTGCTGCAGACAACATCATTCTGCTCTCTCCTCTCATACTTATTACATTTCATATTTAGTACATTTATGTACAAAATAATATTAGTTCCCAGCTTGAGGACCTCCTAAGTTACGTACGTGTTCTGAATTAAAAGCACTAAAATTGAACATTTTTACAAAAAAATAATTTGTTGGTAGAAAATTTAAAAATTTAAGGTATGTAAGTAGCAACACCAAAGGAACGATCGAGAAAGTTTATATCGGCAATACAGTATAAAACGTAACAACTGAATGTTTCATTTCATAATTATCTAGAATATTGTAGTTTAGCGTTTACCTACTATTAACTTTATTATTTTTATAAATTAAATAACGAATTTAAGGAGCAAAACCATAACATGCATGTAATGTTTGAAATATAATAATATCAACAAGTATTTTAAATTAGTAGAACTGGCTGGTCAGCCAGTCATATTCTTTCTTAGATTTGACAGCTGTCAGTTGGTAATGAAAGTGAAGTGGACTCGATAGACATACATAAAAGGGGCTGCAATGCCACAAATGATACATTTTGCTCGGGACAATTGAGTCAGTCAGTTCCACGTCCACCTGGTGTTGCTACTATTCAAATCCAGATAAGTATAAAGCTGCAACCCTGTGAAATAAATTTTTAATAGTTTATTTGAATAAATGAAATGAAAATATGATTATAAATCGTTGTAAATAGACCCCAAGTATTTCTTTCAAAAGAAAATTACACCTGACAGCTGGATATTTTTTCCTTTTATTTCGTACATTTTTATTATATGACCTAGATTTTCATCTAGAAGTAGGAACAACTTTATTTCCATAAATTGCATACTGTAGGTTAAATTCACTAATTCATAATTTCCTACATTTATTATCCCATGAGATATACTCCTCTACTCCTATTTATTAATCTAACAAGACTATATAATCTAACTCACGTATTTGGTCGATTCGGAAGCAAAATGCTTCATTCAGTTCATACCTCCGATCCGATGTTCCTCACATGGACCATTCCAAACATTTCGCGGGGGCGTTCGCTGCTCGTGAACAAAGATATTTATTTTGAATTTTTTTACATCTGAAACCTAAGCAATTCAAACATGAATGGTTTGTAAATATCCGATATTTAGAATAAACTAGCTGTCCCAGCGAACTTCGTTCCACCTTACACTACACTACCCTACCCTGCCCTAAAACCAATTATTTTTTGACTGATAATATTTTTTATTGATGAATAATATAATAATAATAATAATATAATATTCTGGGACAAATCACACATGGTCATCTGGCCCCAAAGTAGGATTCCCTGTGTTATGGGAACCAGAGACTGATATACATACTTATATACGTTTAAATACATACATATATAGATATTTAACACCCAGACACAGAGCAAACAAATCTGTTCATCACACAATTGTTTGCCCTGGGTGGGGATCGAACCCACGACTCTCGGATCAGTAGTCAAGAGCACTAACCACTGAGCCACCGAGTCAGTCAATATCATATTTTAATACTTATTATCCTATTCCGGACGAAGACAAATACAAAAATCATAAAAATTGGACTAGCCGTTCTTGAGTTATATATGGTGTAACTATAGCACGACTTTCTTTTATATATGTAAAGATATCAAAATATCAGATTTTAAACATATATCCGATATTTTCGATATTTATCAAAATTACATACTTATTTCATACTCTAATACGTTTTTTTTTCGAAATAGCTGAATTTAAAATGTACCTATATGTTTGATAATTTGAAGATGTTTATCAAAATAACATTCTAATATTAAAATTTTATAGTTTGGTTTTTTTCGAAATAACTGAATAAATGTATATTTATTTCTAATTTGAAGATAGTTAATTAAACTCATTTATTTATTATTGTTATAATCATATCTTTATTCTTTGGATTTGGCACATTCAGTCCTAAGAATCAACTCTTAGAAGCTAGGAACTATTTCATCAGTTGAATTAATTTAACGTATGATTTTTTTACATTAAAAATATAAATATCAATTGATTGTATATCATGCGAACCCTGCCAGTCATCAACAACAGTCATTTCCGTAATTCATTATTTGTTTATTGTAGTTTTATATTTCTAGCTCGTTAACCAATTTTTTCATACGATTAAGCTGACATTTGGTTGAGATCTTTTTCACAGGTACCCACCCAATCACATGAGTTTCTTGTTCCACTGCATACTTGCGCTTTTGACGTGGAACATCTTTCATTTGACTTTTCGATATGGGGCTCAAACGTACAAAAGGTCTGAGAGAACTTTGATTTCAAGCGACTTCCAAAAAGGAGGAGGTTCTCAATTCGTCTGTATGTTTCTTTTATGTGTGTTACCTCAGAACTTTTGACTGGGTGAACCGATTTTTATGAATCTGTTTTTATTTGAAAGCGTGCTTTCTATGTGGTCCCATATAAATTTTATCAAAATCGGTGTAGTACTTTTTTAGAAAATTAACAAAAACCAAAAATAATAATGCAAATATTTACTAAGTTTGTTGCCATGGAAGTCAGTTTTTTAACGTGTTTAGCGTTTTTATAGTTTAGAGTTTCAAAAAATGGTACTTTACATTATGGTTTAAACATAACGTGAAGTACCATTTTTTAAAACTTAAATGCAGCTATTAGTAAAACCAATCCAGGTAATGACCGCGCTTTTGGTGAGTCAACCACTATGGCACGCTGCGCTTCCACGCCGGTCGCACTGACCTACGACCGCAAGGCAAGTTCACTCGTTAAGCCGTGTCAGATTATTTATAAGACTTCGGCGATAATTACTCAGGAAAGACATCAACTAGAAATAAAATATAAGAACTCTGTTAGCAGCGAAGTGATCGAGACCGCCTCCGTAACGTAATGGTTAAGTCCATTAGGTTCACATCAGGAGGTTGGTGGTTTAATTCCCGGCCGACTCTAACTTTGTAAGATTCGGTTTGGTTAGTGCAAGGGCATTTTAAAGCCCACCTCGCTAGCTACCACCATCTTATCTAAGTCTTGCCGAATATCAATGTTAACCGCATTGAAGTGTTCCGGCTTGAAGATAAGATAGCCAGATCCCTATTGCGTTGGGAAATCTTGATAAGCCCGCTTCCATCTTCAGCGACATCGTCACTTACCATCAGGTGAGATGATGCCAAGGGCTTACCAAATGTAAATGAAAAAAAAAACAAATCAATAGAACCCAAACAGGGCCATCCAGTTTTCACATTATCTTATAGGAGGCTCGGGTTTCCATATAAACGTAGTTCCACTTTAAAACAAAAACTACATGCCGAATTGAATCCAAAATTTTCAAATATGTTGAGTAGACACATATCGATGTTTGTAATTAGTTTTCGATGCACTAATAGGTATGAAACGGAAAAAAATCAGAGCAAACTTTCAGTACAAAACTAATTTAAGCCTTCGTTTAGTTATGTTTAAATTTATTACGATGAAAACCAATTACAAACATCGATATATGTCCACTAAATATATTTGCAAAGTTTGGATTCAATTCGGTATGTAGTTTTTGTATTAAAGCGAAACTACGTTTGTATGGAAACTCGAGCCTCCTATAACAGAGCCCTGTTTGGGCTGTATTATTTTGTTTTATTTACAATTGGTAAGCCCTTGGCATCATCGCACCTGATGGTAAGTGACGATGTCGCCGAAGATGGAAGCGGGCTTACCCAGATTCCCTAACGCAATGGGGTACTGGCTATCTTATCTTCAAGCCGGAACACATCTATGCTGTTAACATTGATATTTGGCGGCAAGACTTATTAGATAAGATGGTGGTAGCTAGCAAGGCTGGCTTCTCCTTTCCGTTTTATTATTCACGATTGGTGCCCTTGGCATCATCTCACCTGATAGTGAGTGAATAACTATGCTGTTAACATTTGCGGCTAGACTTATCGTGTACGTATCTATTTACCAGGACCCGCGCAACGCAACGCAAATAGCGCGTGAGAAGCCCTACTAGCTCACTACGAACGAACGACTGTTGTTGACCTGTTTTCATTCGATTTGGAACTAATGGTAAAGAAGAACACAGCTTACCTTGGAAGGCAGGATATCGGCAAATCGAAATTTTCAAGCGACTTCCAAAAAGGAGGAGGTTCTCAATTCGACTGTACGTTTTTTTTCATGTGTGTTACCTCTGAACTTTTGACTTGGTGAACCGATTTTGATGATTTTTTTTTATTCGAAAGCTAGTGCTTTCCGTGTGGTCCCATATAAATTTTATCAAAATCGGTGTAGAACTTTATTAGAAAATTAACAAAATCCAAAAATAATAATGCAAAATTTTTCGAAGTTGTTGCGATGGAAGTCGGTTTTTTGAAGTGTTTAGCGTTTTCAATTATAATGATCGGAGACTCCCCGTTTCGAGTGATTAGTAAAATACTTCTCATAGCACTATCGATATAGTTTAAGGCTTGATGACAAAGATTTTCACTTTATTGACCTTTAAAGTTGAAACTTGAAATTGACCATTAAAAGATGAAATAGTGATTCGGAGAAAAATACCTGACACTAACATAGCCCACAGATTTTTTTTCCACGCTCGCGAGCCGTTGCGGCTCGTGCACTGCGCAGAAACTACGTCCACTCTGGAAGAACTACTTTTATGAGAAAGCGTGATAGCTTTCGGCTTAGAGCCTTTGTTGGTAATACATCAAAAATAATAAACGGGATGAATATGTGGCATGAGTAATTCGACTACTGTAACACGAAACTCGTGTAAGTCTTATTTTATTATACCTATGTATTATAACGGATCCGGAGCCAAATTGACAAATATCAGAACCCTTATAATTTCGTCATGTCCTTCTGTCCATATGTCACAGTTTATTTTCAGCTACTACCTCTAACTTTTGAATAGGACACAAAATTGCGAAAAAATACAGATACTAGAAATTACTAAAATGAACAAATAAAAATTACTTTGGTTATGAACAAAAAAATTCCGCCCCTACTATACAAGTGAAAGTTGTTTTTTGCTGCTCCTTTAAAGTAACAAAACTTTATACGAACAATTTAATTCCTAACGAAAAGTAAGTCAAGCAAAAATGTATAGGGGTTCCTCTCAAGAAGTAAAAGAGGCACAAAAAAAAATGTGTGGGGTATCATTGGTATTTTTTTTAAGTAGTGCTTTCTAATAACATGTTTCTGTCAGATGGTCTGTTCCCAAGATAAAGCTCGTCAAAGTCGTTAAAAAGTGTACCTGGTGTTTTTAAACTGTTGGACCCTTCGACCAATAGGTATAACAGCAATCGACCGGGCTACGCAACCAACGGTTTTGATGCCTACAGAATGAGCGAAGTCGCTCATTCGTCTAGGACGGTCAGCATTCACCAAATCGGTTGAAGGTCGAAGAAAGTGAAATTTGTTAACTCATATATGTCCCCACCGAGGGGCTCGAGCCTACCCTGAATTAGGGCGATCGGGCCTTAGTCGACCACGCGGGCCCAGTGCGGGTTGGTCGAATTTACACACAACCTTCGAGTTTTTTCGCAGGTGTGTGCAGGTTTCCTCACGATGTTTTCCTTCACCGTTAAAGCAATCGATGAGTACGTATGTTTCGAAAAACTCATTGATATATTGGCCGTCCGGATTTGAACCCGGCACCTCTGGTTAGGAGGACCCATTCGTTACCGGTTGAGCGACCGACGCTTCACAGTCCAAGTACGTCTCTCTATCTCTGTCATTGTTTATATGTGAATGAGACTTGGTACACTATTGCGGTGTGAGTATGTGTTTGCGTGTAGTTTTAGTTGACCCATTTTTTATGAGATTATAATGTATGGATAGGGCCGGTCCAGATCTAAGATTGGACCTAGAAAACAAGTTAGTGCAGTTGAAATAAGCAGTTTTCAAGTATTGATTCCGGAACCCTACACCAGCCATACTCTAAGTGTGTTCCGCTGAACCCTAGGGTTCCACGATACCCCTGTAGGGGTTCCGCAAGAGTTTAGAAAAAAAAAACAAAAAAAAACACCTCAACGGTACAGTTTTAATATGTCGCCACCCCCGATATCTACTTGTGAGCGCGCGAAACAATTGATGAAAAATAAAAAAAAAACAGTTTCATACATCCCATTAGTTAGATTTTTTTCTTTTCTAATATATTCTATTTCTATTATTATACTTGTTATGTAAGTAATAAGTATTTGTTACATTGTACTTTTATTATCCTTATTAATAAAGAATACACTTTTAAAAACTATTGTTTTATTGTAGAGTTCCGTCAAGTATTTGCTTTCCAAAAGGGTTCCGTCACCAAAATAGTTTGAGAACCGCTGCCCTACACTATGCGTGTTTCAACACGTATACTTAGTTGATTTTTATTGAATTTTAATATCTTACGGCCTCTAATTAGCCTAAACAGGAGACGCAGACATAACTTTTTTAGGGTCCATAACTCAAAAGGTAAAAACGAAACCATTGTAGGATCACTCGTGTGTCTGTGTGTCCGTCCGTCTGTTACAGCCAATTTGCTCGGAAACTATTGGACTAATTGAGTTGAAATTTGGTACACATATTATGTGAGTCGGTGACCCAAAGAGGGACGTGTAACGTAAATAAATGAATTTCAAACATGGGGGCCACTTTTGGGAATTAAAGATTTTAAAATATATTGTGTGACATTTAAAATAGAAGGGTTTGGTATAATATATGTTTTTATAATAAATAGTTATGAAGTTATTTAAGAAAATTGACGAATATTGACCATCCCCCCCCCCCCCCCCCCCGACCCCTCCTTTCCTAAAATGGCCTAAAATATTGAAAAAATAACAACGTGGTTAAATGCATAAACAGGAGAAAATCTAAAGTCCTTGCATTCCCATAGAAAAATGAAATTTCTAAATTCCAGATAAGTAGACCCCTATTTACCTTCAGCAAAGTATGTAGTGAGAGGTCTGTTGGTAGTTAAAGTTTTAGTGCGTAACCCTTTTTGTGTACCCAGAGTCGCACTTGGCCGGTTTTTTTCTAATGTAAATGAATAACTTTCAGTTTTTGGGATATTTCTTAGTAGAGAGATATTTTCTTATTATTGCTACCTTAAAATATTTCTTATAAAGAAGTGCCAGTTTGGGCAAAGTATATTAGTACCAACATACAGTATGGACACTCCCTGCCGCTCTCTAGATTGCGACCTCCCCTCGTTACCCAGATTGATACAGGTTGGTTAGTGTTTGATGGTCGAACGTATGGGATTTCGCCGTGATTTTGTTTGCTCCGTCATTTGTTTTTAGAAATATCATTTCACGACCGTTTGTATGCAGTGTTCGGGGTGTGGTTTGGGATTCCTGATCCAGGGAAGGAAATAAAGTAAGTGTATTGTTTGCAATCGGTGTGAATAATCTGTAACAATAAGCAAGCTTTGAAGTGTCTGTGTTTTAGAGTTCTGTACCCAAAGGGTAAAAACGGGACCCTATTACTCAAACTTCGCTTTCCGACTGTCTGTCCGTCTCTCACCTGGCTGTATTTATTGATCCGTGATAGCTAGACAGTTAAATTTTTCACGAATGATATATTTCTATTGCCGCTATTACAAAAAATACTAAAAATTTGAAAAAGTAAAAATAAGGGAATTTCCATACAAAAACGTGTTTTTTTAAACGTGAAGAAACTAGCGCCATCTAGTATGATGGTACGGAACCCTTTGTACTAGCGCCATCTAGTATGGTGGTACGGAACCCTATGTGTGCGGTTCTGACCCGCACTTGGTCGGTTTTCGAATTTTCTTCTGTCTTTAGTATGTCTCGAATAGGCTCCGAAACCTGTTCCAATAATAATTTCAGGAATTTAAAATTCCAACATGAATTTCAACTTATTTTCGTATATGCCTTCGCTGTCCGTCTGTCTGTCAGCGGGCTGTATTTCATGAAATTCAATAGGTAGACTGTTAAATTTTTTATAGAGTGTGTATTTCTGTTGACGCTGTAACAAAAAATAATAAAAAAATTAAAGAGTGAACAATTAAGGGCTGTATTTCATGAACCATAACAAGTAGACAGTTGAAATTGAGTGTGTGTTTTTTATTGACGCTATAAAAAAAGTAATAAAATGTTTTTGGAGGTATTTTAGAGGCATTTTTGATTAAACTTTATCGTAATAACTGTAATAAATAATATACAAATATAATACACAAACTTGGTGTGAATATAACTGAAGCTAAATCTGAAGTGAAACAACAAATAATAAAAACCGGCAAAGTGTGAGTCGTACTTGCAACAAGGAGGCCGAACTAAATCAAAAAAAAAATATCTGTCGCGGCGTTGATGTCTTGTGTTTGTAATGTGAATATGTATAATCGTTATCGTTGTGTAAATAGTTGCAAGCCCAACCCGCACTTGGTGTTTTATTTTAATTATTTTACATTCATGAAAACTATTATTTAGGCGAGGGCAAAAAGCTAGTTAAGAATATTAGGTACTAAGCTATTAGCCGTGATCCATTTAATCAGGGATCTACCGTGATTCTAAACTACTTACCTCAGGAACCTACTTAATATGGTCAATTTGTAAAATAAATTTAAATTAAAAATATAATAGAATCACAACTGCATAAAAACATTACCCTTCTTTTTAGGGTGGTTGGGTAAAATGTATTTTATGTCACTCAGGGGATCAAGACAAATTTAACGATACCTCGCGCAAGCCAAGTTTCTAAAATTAATCTGTAACTAGCCTGAAGAAACATAATCATACGAAAGACATCAACGAGCACCTTTTATATGTACTTTTCGTACTGCTAAGTTTCTCAAATAAGTCTCTCTCTACCCTAAAGAAACAATCATACGAAAACATCAAAGTGAGCACCAACGCTATGACCCTTCCGTACCTAAGTATGTTTCTAAAATTAATTTCTAGCTAGCCTGAAGAAACATAATCATACGAAAGACATCAACGAACACCAGTTATATGTACCTTTCGTACTACTAAGTTTCTAAAATATGTCTCTCTCTAGCCTAAAGAAACAATCATACGAAAAACATCAAAGTGAGTACCAGCGTTACGACCCTTCCGTACAACTACTAAGTTAAGTTTCTAAAATTAGTCTCTAGCTAGCCTAAAGAAACATAATCATACGAAAGACATCAACAAGCACCAGTTATATGTCCCTTCCGTACTACTATGTTTCTAAAATATGTCTCTCTCTCTAGCCTAAAGAAACAATCATACAAAAACATCTGGAATGTGTCATCTGGAACGTATGCTGTACAATCGCCTTTACCCAGCGGTTAATCCATTGATACCTGCTGAACAAGCTGGTTTTAGGGCAGACCGGAGCTGTGCTGATCAGGTTTTAGCCCTAACAAGCTACATTGAAGCAGGTTTCCAAAAAGGGCTTAAAACGTTCGCAGCGTTTGTGGACCTAAAAGCTGCATACGATACAGTTTGGGTGGAGGGGTTGCTACATAAAGTGAGTGCGATGATCCCATGCAAAAAGATACTGAAATTACTTAAAAACATCCTGGGACCACGCAACATAAAGGTAATGTTGAATACGAGGGAGAGCAGATTTAAATTATTGAAAAATGGGTTACCCCAAGGATCTGTACTGGCACCCCTCCTGTTTAACATTTATACCTACGATATCCCGGTACTGCGTTCGGAGAGGTTTATGTACGCCGATGATCTGGCCATTGCTTTCCAGGGGAAACATTTTAACGAGGGACAAGAAGTGCTTTCGAGAGACCTACGCGCCCTGAACGACTACTATATACAATGGCGTCTTTGTCCCAACCCATCAAAGACAGAAGTTTGCGCCTTCCATCTAACAAACTGTCAAGCTCGAAAAGAACTTGAGGTAACCTTCAGCGAAAAGGTAGTTCGCCATAACTTTTCTCCAAGATACCTAGGAGTTAGCTTGGATAGGTCGCTGACGTTCAGGGAGCATCTGGACAGCCTCGGTCAGAAGATCAAGTCGAGGGTCAACCTAATCCGGAGGCTGGCGGGTACGTCCTGGGGAGCTCGCGCAGATGTCCTTCGCACGTCCACTCTAGCCTTGGTCTACTCAGCGGCGGAGTACTGTGCCCCGGTTTGGTACCGTAGCACCCACACGAGCAAAGTAGACGTTCAGCTAAACCAAGCCATGCGTATTATCTCAGGTGCGTTAAAACCAACTCCCACACCATGGCTCCCTGTGCTGTCGCATATCGCTCCCCCACAACTTAGGAGGACCTCTACCGCCGCTTCAGAGTGGGCTAAAGCACTCAAAAACCCAGTGCCATATCAAATGCCCATCACCAAGACTCTCGACGAGCTTCCACCATGTCGCCTTTCATCACGAAAACCCATTTGGACGAATCCACAAATAATGTGTTCGTACGACGTCCGCTCTGAATGGAGAAAACAGTGGCATGCTTCGGACTGCTCAGAAACAAGCCTAGTACAGGACCCCACAGTTCGTATGCCTGGTTTTAACCAAAACCGTAAAATCTGGACCACACTAAACCGCATAAGAACTGGCCAAGCCAGGTGCAACTACCAACTGCACAAATGGGGCATTAAGAGCTCCCCTAGCTGCGACTGCGGGGCTGCCGAGCAGACGACATGGCACATCGTAGTGGAGTGTCCGAATCGGTGTTTTAGGGGTGGCTGGGAAGATCTAAACAAACTCACCCCGGAGGCCAAAAACTGGATCCAGAATCTTGATATAGATTTGTAGTTTATATTGCAGGAACTAAATGTGGCCATACGATAATAATAATACAAAAACATCAAAGTGAGCACCAGTGCCAAGTTAAGTTTCTAAAATGCTTCTTTAGTCTGGACAAACAGAATCACACAAAGACAACGCGGGCACCAATGCTACGCCTGAAGAAGCAGAATCACTAGAAAGACATCAACGCGTGCTTCACTTTATGCACAGTCATACGAAATAGCCCTTGCTCCAAGTAGATAACAAAGTTTGATAACACACCCCGGACATTTCATACAACGGGCCAGAAATGACATTTCAAAAAAGGAATGACGGAACAAACAAAATGGCGGCAAAATCCTATACGTTCGACATTCAAACTGTAACCAATCTGTATCAATCTGGGACACGAGGGGGCGAGGTTACAATCTAGAGAGCGGCAGGGAGTGTCCATACCGAATGTTAGTACTAATATATATGTACTTTGCCAGTAGTCTGCGGGGAAGAATAATTAGAAAAATATGTAATTAATTACGGCTTGTTGTAGCTTGTTTTGTTCGGACAAACATGTTAATAATAAATTGTGCTCATTAAATAAAAACCAGCCAACTGCGAGTCAGACTCGCGCACCGGGGGTCTCGTATAAAACATATTATTTGTGTTTTATATTTATTTAAAAAAAAATGGCAAACTGCGAGTCGGAAATGCGCTACGAGGTTTCAGTACCACCACACCTCTCCACTCACCGACAGAAAAAACAAAGATTGAAATAAATAATAACAAATTAATTAAAAAATTAAATGCTCGAATGCGTAAAAACTTAACCCCTCTTTTTTGCCCAGTCGGGTAAAAATATATCCTATGTCACTCACGGGAACAAGACGAATCTAACGACACCTCGCACTCCAAAATTCATCAAGCTGTTTAGCCTACAGAACGTGCCAAAGAATATACATACATACATACATACATACATACATACATACATACTCGTACACTGGAAAAATATAATCCTCCTTCTAGCACAGTCTGGTAAAGCACTAGAGTAAGTTAGTCAGAAAAGACAGTAAGTGCGTCGAAATGAAATCCTCAAGTAAGTATAGAGAGAGAGAGAGAGAGAGAGAGAGAGAGAGAGAGATAGATAGAGAGATCCAACTAAACATTCCGTATTTACCCAGCCCAGGCCAAGCTAAAACAAAGCATGTCTTTGTATCAACACTTGCCGAGTTCGGAGGCAACAGCACACGTGTTCCGCATCGGTAATGAAAAGAACAAGTACCTCTAATACAGTTTTAATAAAGGACACAGTGTTGTGTGTTGTGGGAAGACATGGGCGGTAAGATGAGACCGTGGGAGCATGCGGGCGAACGACCTGCCTTCAATGACTACCCTCCAACTGCGATCATATTCTTCGATATTTTATCCCAGTTAGCAGAAAGCTACATTCGGTGGTCCTGGTTTTGTGATAATAAAACCAACTAAAAATATATTTTTACTTTCCAGCGACGAAGGAGTGATGAAGGTATTAAGTTCAGATTTTGATAGGGATCGATTATCTTACTCTAATAGAGTATAAAAAAGTAAAAAAAAATTGTAAGTGTGTCTGTTTGTCAGTCCGGTGCAGTAGTAACTATTGTATCAATCTTTGCCAGTGCTCTAGAGCTACTGGACAAATTTGGGTTTGGGTAAGAGCAATTTTTTTTTAAATCCCCGGGCGTTTTTTTTTAAATTTCTCCTATCTTGATTTTTTAGGGTTCCGTACCACAAAAGGTAAAAGGAAACCATTACTTATAGGTTCACTCGTGTGTCTGTCTGTCCGTCCGTCTCTCACAACCAATTTGCTCGGAAACTACTGGACCGATTGAGTTCAAATTTGATACACATATGTAAGTCGTTGATCCAAAGACGGACGTGTAACGTAAATAAATAAATTCTAAAAATGGGACCACTTTTGAGGGGTCAATTAGAAAATTAAATAAATGTTTTCAAAAATAGATTGTGTGACATAATTAATCATTTTCATTTAAAATGTCACAGTATATTTTTAGAACCTCAGATCAAAGCTCACTTGTTGTGAGAACCTTTAATTTTTATTTTTATTTAAAAATAAATAGTTTTGAAGTAATGGGATATCAAACGCGCCGCCGGGGCTCACGCGGGGAGAGTAATTTGGCCACACGGTAGTCCGTTTAACGCTTTGCCGATATCCAAGGTTGTCTCTGTATTTTTGTATAAAACCTATAAAAACTAATTACTGTTCTAGTTAGCCAATGAAATCATCTTTCTATCTATATCAATTTAAGCAAGATTCCATATTTTGTTTCTTTTGCATTTTTTTACAAAAGTTTTTTTGATGTTTAGAAACCTTTAATGGAATTACTCAAATAAACGATAAATATTGATGTATCAGTCCCTCCACAGTTTTATGGTATAGTTTGACAGAGATCAGAACAGTGTGAGTATGCTAAAAAATTATCGTCCTTGAGCAAGCTCAGTTTTAATCCGATTCGGATGACGCCCCGCTTGAGCGGTGTAACTTTACCGTGCCGATTCGGATGACGCCCCGCTTGAAGGGTTAAGTTAGGATATTTTTTTTAATCTGTGCTAGGATAATTTTTTGACCTACAATTAGATTAATTACAGTGACTTCATTATTGTTTCTTCTTATTTTTCTCCGACCATGACAAAGCCAAAAGAGAGGGTTATGATTTAGTAGTCTATGTAAGTATGGGTATGTACGTTTGTTCCGCCCCGTAGTGTATTTTGGAGTAATAAAATCCGAAACTTGCTTGTAACGACTAAGATCTATTGACAAGATCATTGATTGATTCTATTTTAGGATAATTTTGTTAAATCTGTGTTAGGATAATTTTTTCACCTACAATAAGATTCATAACAGTCACTTCATTATGGTTTCTGCCTATTTTTCCCCGACAATGAGAAAGCCAAAAGGAACGGTTATGACTTTAGTACTGTATTTAAGTATGGGTATGTATGTATGTTCCACTGTAGTGCTTAATTTTTGTTCTTTATTTACAATTGGTAAGCTCTTGGCATCATCTCACCTCATTTAAGTGGCAATGATGCCGAAGATGGAAGCGGGCTGTCAATGAGGTGTCAATCGACAATGTTATAGACTACATTATGTATCAACAAAATTAATATGACGGATTTGACGGATATCCAAATAAGTCTATCAAGTGGGGTATCAAATATAAGAGGAGAAAATTTCTGAGTTCAAAAATATAAATAAAATACAACAATAAAACCTTACTACGGCAAAAGCAATACGAAGGATTTGATTTTGTGGAATCTAACATAATTTTATTTACTTTAGAATTAAATAAGAGAGGTTAGATTTAGTTAGAGCGATTTTCCGTTGGCGGGTTCAAGTTTTTAAATTTTCAGCCTATGTAATTAATTCTAGGTTATATGTAGGTCAAAGAGAATATTACTTTAAAGGTGAAGAATATAGGACTCCGAACTATTTGTAAATTATCCATTTCTCTGCATTTATTTTGGTTGGAGTAATGAAATCCGAAATTATTATAATTATGTCTTGTTCGTTTCGAAACTTTGAAATTGGTCCGTGTAAAAGTTTGATTAATACCTAATCAATGATGACGGTGCGGTGAAATTTAAGTTCATTAAAATATATTCAAACAGAATAATTAATTAAATTTGTTCCAAAAACTCTGCAACGTACAATATGGTTTGCAATGTTTATAATTTGTAATGAATTTATGTTTTACTAGCTGTTTCCCGCGGCTTCACCCGAGTGGAAAACGTTTCTATGTCTTTTCGAGGGTGCGCAGTGCGTGAAAAAAAATAGCCTATGTGTTAACCCAGGTCCTAATCTGTCCACCTACCAAATTGCAGCCAGATCCGTTCAGTAGTTTTTGCGTGAAGAAGTAATAAACATACACACTCACACACTTTCGCCTTTATAATATTAGTGTGATAAATTGGGCGCCGACTAAGAAATGATGTGTTTGACTCCCGCTCCAGATCATTCCTGGTGCAAAGGATATCTATCTATAGCAATACAGCGTGGCAATGCTGCGAGCCTCATGGGACCCTTTGCACCAGAAACGATTATGATTGGATTCACAGATAAGAAAAAAAATTTGGCGCTCGGTGGTTTTTTTTTATTTTATTAAAAATTTGAGTGCGTTTGCCTATATCTCACCTGATGGTAAATGACGATGTAGTCGAGGATGGTACACGCAAACTCAAATAATGCCTTTTCACTCTCGCCTTGAAGATCCTTTATGATTAGTTGACATGTTATTTTTTCTGATTTATGTATTTGTATTATTTTACTTTATTATTTACTCGACTATTTTACAATATGTTTACAATGAAGTTAATAATGTAGGCTACACGCTATATTCTTGATGTCAGTATACTCAGTCAAAGATATTTCATATCCGCTACGCTCCGACGCGAAATGTTCTAAATTGAAAATTGTTATCTTCTTATCAACACAGATGGTTTGTCAGTCATAAACAGGACCTTTATCGAGAAAAATATTGTTGTATTCTATACTATATGTTTTTTTTTATCCTCAATTAAGAAAAATATTGTTGTATTCTATACTATATGTTTTTTTTTATCCTCAATTGATAAGCCCATGACTTCATCTTACCTGATGGTAAGTGACGATGCGGGCTTATCAACATTCCCCAACGCAATAGGGAACTGGCTATCTTATCTTTATGCCGGAACACATCAATGCTGTTTAATAAATAATTAGCCCTATTTGATATGTATTTAATAACATTATTCTAAAGAAGTTAAAATCACCCTTTTTAAGGCGTACTGTCAATCGTTTTACACGAGCAGCCTGTGGACTTCATACACCAAGCGTGCCTTGCCCTACGTATAGAATACAACAACATATTCAGGGTTCTGTTGGGGCTGCCCCGCTTCTGCAGTGCCTAAGGGATGTTTGTTGACGCCTGCACTGATGATTTTTATGCGATTATGCGTAAAAAAGTAAACTCCTTGATGGTAAGATTGCGGGGTAGCACCAACGTTATTCTGAAGATGATTGCTGGTAGGTGTGAGGGGCCTATCCTGAAACACTGGGTGGGCCTCCTACGCCGTCCGTATGTCTGCATTAGAAACTAACTTTCTGATCCGTTTGACTCAAAATTGTATTTGCTTCTACTAATATAGGTTAAATTGTGTTCTTACTAAAAAAAATATGGATCTTTGGTCTGAAAATAAATGATATTATTATTATTATATTATTATTATATAAATTTTATTAATTTTACACTACTGTATCCTTATGTAATTACTCGTGGGTGCCCGCGGCTTCGCCGGCGCAGATCCCGATTTTTGCGGTTCCCGTGGGAATTTTCCAAAATCCTTTCTTAGCAGATGCCTTCGTCATAATTGCTATATGTGTGCCAAATTTCAACCCAATCCGTCCAGTGGTTTGAGCTTTGCGTTGATAGATGAGTTAGTCAGGTTTGCCTTTTATATATTTAGATTAAAATAGCTTCTTTATTTTTGTACTTGTCGGCCATTTCAATTAAAACTAACACTTTCCCGGGTTTGCTAGAAGACATTTCTTATTAGAAATAAGTAATACCCATTGTATGACATTCTTTTATGCCAGTTACATCTTTTATCTGAACACAATAAACTGTTAAAAAAATTGTGGTTGTTATTGTGGTTGTTGTTTTGTTTTGTTTTAGTGTTTGCATTCTAAACTCCCAGCAATCTTGTAAGGTACGTCCCTAATTTTAATTATCATTTTCTTTGGTGCTATTATTAAAATATTTTGTTATAGAAAAAAATATACCAAAATTACGTGCCAGAGACAAATTTTAATATGCTATATTAAAATGGGGCGATACAACAACGAAAATCAAAAATTGATTAAAGCAGTTTTCGGCCCTAAAACGGCATAAAAAGGACCAACATTTTACAAGATTTTATTTAACTTTCAATGTTCTTAAGTTGTACGCTTCAAAATTTCAAAGTTAAATTTGACCCACTTCCCGGTGTTAGACTGAACTGAAATTGTGCATGAGGCCGTATTCCCGGTGACAATAGATCCTTTTAGTATTTTAAAGTTGATCTGATGACGAAATTTGGAGATGGAATTAAGGGCCCAGGATCATCTTTTGTTTTAAAAGATTACTAAAATTTTCTTTAGGTTTATTACGCAAGCTCTTTTAATTTGGAAACATGCATAATGAGACACTAATGCGCTACCTGATAATGATAATGCACGACCTATGAATGTACAGCCCGATAACTCGTGTCATGGACTTGAACATGCCATAATACCCGTAATACCAATAATACGCGATCCGATAATACACGACCTATGAATGTACGTACAGCTCTATAACTCGTGTCATGAACTTAGAATGAAAGAAAGAAATAAAGAAAGAAATACGTATATTGGTTTCAGTAACACCACACCAAAATATATAATACGTAACAAAAGTTGAGGTAAATATAAAATAATAATAATTACATATATTCATGAGGTGCCACTGCAACCACAGGGCCCCAACTCAACCTATGCTAGGCTCGGAAGCGAAGCGCTGGTATTCTGTTGGTACCCGCGGCTGTCAGTCAGGCAATGAATGAAAGAGATAAAAGTCTGTACCCAAAAGTTTTTGGGTTTTTCGAAAATTATTTTGTATGGTTTGATACTTCGTGGGACAAATACGGAACACAAGGGAAACAATTTTACATACCTTGATACTTATTTGATACAAATAGTATTTGTAAGTGTATATTTATTCTTCGAATACTATGAAACGTGTTGTTGGGTTATTCGGCTCACTGATTTTACTAACTAAGAAATCTACTAATTATTCTGGAAAATAAAACTACCAATCTCCTGATTAGCACACGAAATTAATTAGTTATTTATTCAACTGCCAAGTATTCGCTTCATGGCACAAACTAACTTTCATGTTACAATGGCTGCGTGCAGTAGCATACAATACTTTTTTTACGACCATGAAATAAATAAAAATACATTGAAATTTTCTCAAAATCATTGAATTTTTGAAGCCAAAGAATATTTAAAAAGTTTCATTGTAGTACAGTTGTTTGGTTTTGAAATGTTCATTGTAAAACGACTTGTAGGAATGAATACTTTTGTGATATGATTTGAGGTTATGTATTGGCAATTTACTTTTTAAACTTATTTTGAATTTTAATTTAATTTAATCTATTTTAACGGATGTATTCTAAAGATTTGAGTATATAAAAATAATATATATATATATATATATATTTTTGTAAATATTTTAGCTATATTAGCTAACTTAACGATTTTTTAAATATTTGTATGGATTTTTTAAATTATTTATTGCACACAAATATTTGCACGAAAACCCTTAGAAAGTACATATACAAAGGTGGACTTATCTCTATAAGTGATCTCTTCCAGCCAACCTTACCGGGTGTTATAAGAATTTAAAGGACGGATTTACTGGGTTCTTCGGAGAAACATGTGTTTAGTATGATGAGCAGAAGCTCCAGTTAACGGGTCTTATACCAATTTTGTTACACCTTGGAATCAAAAGACTACTTTTTAAGCGATCCATATTTCTAAGTTGGGATAGAACCTTTTAGAAGTAACTAGTGGGATTTTAGTTAAAGTTTTAGTTAAATCACTACATAACTCATATAACCTTCATAACTGGATCCAATTGAATAAAATTCACTTAAGCCTGAGGACATATTATACTGATATTTGTGCTAAATATAATTCTATGCGTTACTTACGAAGTAACTAGTATCTCATATGTGGCGTGTACCTCTAATTCTATAGCTAATTTGGGGACCTTTAAAGCGAGAGTGAATAGGCATTATTTGAGTTTGAGTGTACCATCCTCGACTACTGCTCAATTGCACCGTCACTTCCCGTCCGGTCAGTTGCAATCAAATGCACTCTAATTTTTAGTTTAAAGAAATGCACATAATTGGAAAAAATATTTCAAATGGGATTGTTTTCAGTTTGATGAGTCGTCAACCCTTAACATATATGACTAAAGCGCAACGTAAACACGTGATAGACATAGGTACTAACATATTGTTACGGGCCACGGGGCCAAGAAGAGGCTTATGGGGCCAGCCAAGGGCCAGCAGATCCGCATTGATAACGGTCGTGACACTTTCGAGGCGAGGGTCGCAGCCGCAGCCGCCGCTGTCTGACCTACGTCTTATTCACACAATCTTGTTGCATCTACAGTCACCACAAAAAGTTGATTGCTGGTTACCCTGGTACACTTCAGTCAAAGCAAGTAACTTACTTCTTTCTATTCATCACTTGTCTCGCACTGTACTTAGAGGCACACCTCGGACACATCATATAACGGGAAAGATATGACATGTAAAAAAAAAAGACTTCAAACAGGAAACTAAGGTTTCCCTCGATTTCTCTGGGATGCCATCATCAGATCCTGGTTTCCTTATCTTATTATTACCGTTGGGATATCCCCTTTCCAACAAAAAAAAAATGATCAACAAATTCGGGTTATAAACGACGAAGTTATCCGCGAACACATAATAAAAATAAAAATCTAAATATATATATAACTCAAAGGTGACTGACTGACTGACTGACATAGTGATCTATCAACGCACAGCCCAAACCACTGGACGGATCGGGCTGAAATTTGGCATGCAGGTAGATGTTATGAAGTAGGCATCCGCTAAGAAAGGATTTTGGGAAATTCCCACAGGAACCGCAAAAATCGGGATCTGCGCAGGCGAAGCTGCGGGCATCCCCTAGTATTATATATACGGTCGAAGTCGGTTAAAAACAAATGATGGAACAAACAAAACCACGGCGAAGAAATCCTTCATCTAAGTATCTGGTGACGGGGGCTAAAGTCGGAATCCAGAGAGCGGCAGGGAGAGGCCACACTGTACGTAAGCACTAGTTATACTTTTACTTAGAGGTGTCTCTCGTACATCTAGGTACTAGGTGCGCTAATCTGATCAGTTTATGATATAGAGTCCCCACTCACCTAGGGTTACCAGATGTTAAATTGAAAAGTCCTGATAAAAAGCCTGATTTTTATCAAAAAGTCCTGACATTTTACTGAAACGGGCTCAGTCACAGTAGTAAAATAACTAGTATGATTTTCCGTTTGAGTGCCAAGTTGTCCCTCGCCGACTCACAATCTGCCATTGCGGCTACTCTTACTTTCCACACAGTCAAAAATCAATATTCATTTAAGTCCGTGGGCTGCAACAGTACCTTGATGAAGACCTAAAAACACCTAAATAATCAAAAAAATCCGGCCAGAAAATCTAACTGGTGCCTAAAAATCCTGTCATGTTAGGACGAATCCTGACGTCTGGTAAGCCTACACTCACCTAACCATACGGGGAGGGAGTTTTTTGGCGGGATTTGTGGTGGACGCATTCGTAGTTTATTTTGTTGTTTTTTCATTGTTTTCTGCTAGGATTTTGTTCAAGAAGTGGTGCATTTTGGAGAAAATCGTCTAGTGCACGTGGGCAATGTGGAGAACAAGAAAATAAAACGAAGGAGGACGTGAGAACCCAACTTGCTCTGGGTGCAGTTTTATAGACGCCCAACAGCAACTGGGTGTTCCACCTCAGAATGCAGCTGCTGCAAATGCTGTCAAGAACTTCAGAGAAGATTTGTAATGCACCGGCACTAGCATTACAAATCCAAAAACAAATGAAGAAAGTGAAAATTATTTACGAATCCGGCTGAAGGACTAGTTTCCATGGCCAAGAAAAATTCACAACAATTCACAACTAACCATACGGTTATATGCATAGCGAGGGCCGCCAAAGACCATCTGCGGTACTTATGGATGTGTATATATTGGCCTTTACGGCTCTTACACACATGAACTATTATCTTCATATCATTTGTCGTACATGTGTAGCAGTAATATAGGAAGGGCCGTGATATAATTAGGACATTATATTACGACTCTTCACATCTTACTACGACATTTTACCATCTCATTTATTGCTAAATTACTTGATACAGCCCATAGGCATACCAAACATACTAGGTAGGCAAAAAAAACGAGCGAGACCTACAGTACTCGCATATGATGTGTAACATGTGACAAAATACTTCACACTAGGCGGCATGGCTATGACAACCTTAAGTTTTCGAGAATTAAAAAACGTTCGCATTTCCTGTTACACATTTCCGTCCCATTTCACGAAATCACTCCCACAGTGCGCGAGTCCGACTTGCACTTGGTCGGTTCGCGACTTCCTGTTACACATTCCGTCCCATGTTACACATTTCCGTCCCATTTCACGAAATCACTCCCACAAAAATTGCAGGAAAGCGAGAGCAAAGATGTTACACATCAAAAACCTTAATTCTCTGACCCCCTCCCCCTCACCGAATTTCACCATCTGTTCCCGTGCACTGACACGTATGCAAAAACTACATGTGGGTGATTTACATGTACCAAAGAATACTAACCATTATACTGTACTGACTGACATACGAATTTGTAGTCACAAACCTCAGCGCCGGAGCTATTTTTTAAGCGACTTCCAAAAAGGAGGAGGTGCTCAATTCGTCTGTATGTTTTTTTTTATGTGTGTTACCTCATAACTTTTAACTGGATGAACGGATTTTTAGGATTTTTTTTTTATGTGTAACATCTTTGCTCTCGCTTTCCTGCAATTTGTGGGAGTGATTTCATGAAATGGGACGGAAATGTGTAACAGGAAATGCGAACGTTTTTTAATTCTCGAAAACTAAGGTTGTCATAGCCATGCCGCCTAGTGTGATGGCAAAGGCAAAGATGACATACTACTATTCGAAGGGTCGGCCCGTGAATGTACGACCCGATAATTAATTAATTTCTTAAGTATTTTGTCACAGTTACACATCATATGCGAGTACTGTAGGTCTCGTTTTTTTTTATTTGAAACCTAGTGCTTCCCGTATGGTTCCATATAAACTTTATCAAAATCGGTGTAGTACTTTATTAGAAAATTAACAAAAACCTAAAATAATAATGCAAAAATGTACTAAGTTGTTGGGATGGAAGTCAGTTTTTTAAAGTGTTTAGCGTTTTTTACAAGATTTTTTCATACTTCCCGTCGAGTTTGTAGGGTTCAAAGAATTGTAAAGTTGATCTGATGATGAACTTAGGAGGTAGAACCAAGGTCTCAGGATCGTCTTTTGTTTCAATAGTGTCAGTCGAATCGTAGGTAATACTTTGCCTATACTCATTTTGTGTCCCTCATCCTGTAATACTCACCTATGTTTTTAAGTATTCTGACTATAGCAAAAAAAATACAAATAATATTCGAAATTAGTTGCACAATTTAAAAAAATTGTCGCTTCGTATTTCCAAAGTTACAGACATACGTTGATGGGTATTACAGGCATAACCTCATTCCATAATACTCACCTCATTACTATACAGGTTGTAACAAAATTGGTGTAGGTCCCGTTAACTACTCATCGTACTGAACAACTTTGCTGAAAACGCAAAAAAAAAATTTTACTCTCCATACAAATCGATCAGCTGATTGACCAATTTTGTGCATTTTAGTATGGAGGGTCCAATTTTTTTTGGAGAATTGACTTTGGGTTCCTTGGGGAAAGTGGTTCAGTATGAAGAGTGGAACCCCCAGTTAACGGGACCTACACCAATTTTGTTACACCCTGTACAGTAAACGATGAAAGCTACCAAGCTAAAGATACTCGTAACTTGGTTTTACTTCAAAAAATTTACAATATTAAGTCGATGCTACATAACAAATCTCAGAATCCGGCATTCAAGGGAACCATTAGATATTAACATGATGGATGAGTGCTCGTATTATGGAATGAGGTTCAGCCTGTAATACTCATCTCCTATTTCTCATAAATGCCCGTAGCTTTTGATCTGCTTTATGTCGCGAAAATTTGACATGAAATAGTCGACTAAAGGTAAAATCAAAAATCTTTAATTTGTCGAACATAGTTAATTGTAGTGTTATCATAAATCAGTATCAGTTTTATCTATCACACAAAAAACATTTTTTTGAGATTTACTTACATTTGCAGTTGAGAAATTGACCATCACGTGATCGATGTATGGGAGAATATTTTTTTCAACTACAACGTCAGGTTTGTTCTTCAATCCGACTTTTTTTTATGCGCGAGCCCGTTTCGCACGTGACCGGTTGTTTTTTCTATTTGGAATCAAGGATTTACTTTACATTCATATTTAGCAAACTTAACATAAAAACTCTGCAAATAAAAGTTCATAGGTTTTTCGCTTTTTATTAAGCTCTATGCTTGCAGCTTACATTTTTCTTAGACCCGCAACCGCCTTTCTAATTCAAAATTGTGTTTCTAATCTGATACGCAAACAGCTTTTCTTTTTTTTAAATCATCTGTGTCCTTGCTCTCTAAGTAACTATTAAAATCATCTGTGAAAGAGCAACACTCAGCCACACATGATTCAATTGGGTATGCTAAAAAAATAAATGTATTTTTTTTAAATTTTTTTCTGATGGTTTAGACCATTTTGAAAAACTAATTTGAATATTTCATTTTTTAAGCCTCTAGATATTTTTAAATATTTTTTTAAATTTTGAAACCTTGATGACGTCATCGGTTCACATTACTATGAAACGAACAGCCCTATTTCTATGACGATGAAATGAATAGGCCTTGACGTCAACTGTCAAGTCACTCAAGTCAATCATTCCCAAAGGTTTTTTGGCGGGATTTGTGGTAGACGCATTCGTAGTTTTATTTTGTTGTTTTTTCATTGCACCGGCACTAGCATTACAAATCTAACAGCTAAGGAAGCCTAAATACGTCAGACCTGGCTGTATGGTCTTAGTAACCTTTGCCTTTTCCGAAACGAAACTATCAAAAAGCCAACAACGAAACGTCAAAGTCAAAATTTACTTGTCATCAAACATCATAATCTATGTATGGACAAGGCCTTCAGAGTTTAAATGTTTTTTAGAACCACAATAAAAATTGGACCTCTAATGAATATCTTACCCATTTAAGTATTTAATTTGAATGACGTTCTAATAATATTTGATTGTTTCAAACGTAGTTTTTGGTGGATCATAAATAAATAGTGCCTTTTTCAGTGCTCGACGAAAGCTCGTCCTCAAATGCAAGGTCCGTAATTGATATGACAAGTAAGAGTGCACGTTCCGTTCAGTGGTGAAATAAGGTTTTATTGTAAACTCGTGACGTCATAGGGGTCAAATGAAGGTTATTGTCCTTTTCCGATTTTTTTACGCAATCTTTTACTTTTTCGAGTGGAAAATGAAAAAATATGGCTTTAAATAAAAATATCTCGAAATGGTTTTTTTATTTTCATGGCTTATAAAAAATTTAGCATACCCAATTAAGATTATATCATCAGCAACTTAAAAAGTGTTTCAAGTGTTTCAGTCATACAGATTGTAACAAAACTAGTGTAGGTCCCGTTAACCGTGGGTCCTACTCATCATACTGAACAACTTTCCCCAGGGAAGCCATAGTCGATTCTCAAAAAAACAAATCTGGACCCTCCATACAAAGATGCACAAAGTTGGTCGATCACCTGATCGATTTGTATGAAGAGCTAAACTATTTTTTTAAATTACTCGATCAGCTGATCCATTTACTTGGGATATTTTTCATTTTATTGTCTTATTTTTTTGCGATTTCAGCAACGTTCGAAGTTATCAGCATAACTGACTAACGGTCACTAACTAACTAGTTAACGGGACCTACACCAATTTTGTTACATCCTGTATCATGTACAACTTTAATGACGAATAATACGTTTCTATTTTGAATATGAATAATTTCTTTGCTTATCATATTATACTGGTAAACCATTTATTCGTAATATAGGGTTAAATGCTTTAGGTTTGTTTGTTAAGACTCTAGGAAGTCTATTGAATGTCTATGTAAACTTGACTGATGATCACTTATCTACAAGTATTGCTATTTGACCTTGTTGACTTTACTCCCACTAAGCTTGTTATTTTTGGTTTACTAATATCTAAGTTTAAAATAAATATTTCCGAAAAACTTCAAAACTTTTAGGTAGGTACAAACTTTTATTTGAAAATAATTTCACTTATTTCCTATTCTTCTCAGCAAACGAATTGATAATTCACTTTAGGAATTAATTAAAATCTAAAACCCGACTGCATAAAAACTAAACCTTTCCTTTTTATACAGTCGCATAAAAAAATATCCTATGTCACTCACGGGATCTAACGACACCTCGCACTCCAAAATCCATCAAGCCGTTTAGGCTACAGAGCGTTCCAAAGAAATAAAAAACCTATTTTTTGGCTAGTCGGGTAAAAATGAATCCTATGTTACTCACGGGATCAAACATACGAGTATCTAACGACACTTCGCACTCCAAAATCCATCAAGCCGTTTAGGCTACAGAGCGTTCCAAAGAAATAAAAAACCTATTTTTTGGCTAGTCGGGTAAAAATGAATCCTATGTCACTCACGGGATCAAACAAACGAGTATCTAACGACACCTCGCACTCCAAAATCCATCAAGACGTTTAGGCTACAGAGCGTTCCAAAGAAATAAAAAAACTTATTTTTTGGCTAGTCGGGTAAAAATGAATCCTATGTTACTCACGGGATCAAACAAACGAGTATCTAACGACACCTCGCACTCCAAAATCCATCAAGACGTTTAGGCTACAGAGCGTTCCAAAGAAATAAAAAAACTTATTTTTTGGCTAGTCGGGTAAAAATGAATCCTATGTTACTCACGGGATCAAACATACGAGTATCTAACGACACCTCGCACTCCAAAATCCATCAAGCCGTTTAGGCTACAGAGCGTGCCAAAGAAATAAACATACATACATGCACTCGAAAAATATAACCCTCCTTCTGGCGCAGTCGGGTATGAATGAATAACCATTAATTATATAAACCAATAAATTATGAACTATTTATTGATTTCTAAATTGCCCTGCTACAGAAATTTTAATAACAACTTACCCGCTTTATTTCTATGAAGTCTGCAATTTATAATTGATAAAAATCACAAAATGAGTACATTATAAATGACGCGGACAATCTATGACGTCACGTCTATGTATTTCAAACATGTTTAGAATAAAATATCGTTTTTGACAGGTGTCAAAATGTAACTCAAATGACTAGCAGTCATCATCCCTATTCAGGTACATGAAGGAAAAAAAATTGCGGCGCTCTAGAGGGCAGTACGTTGCTGTATATAATCTACTACAAAAAGGAAAAAATACATTCAGTGGCAACTAGCTTTGCCCGCGGCTCTGCCGCGTGGACATCGAGTATGCGCGGTGCGCGAGCTGCAGCGGCTCGCGGGGTTTTCTAATGCTTGATGACAAATCTGTGCATAAATACCTTTCATTTTTAGGTTTCCATATCCCAAAATCAATCTTCTAAGTTAACGTAAAAAAAGATACGGCAGTTTATATAAACCGCAACAAAAGTATATTTCGACAGACTCAAGGGAATCAAAATTTAAAGGGTATTTTCCGTTGACCTAGAACAATGAAATTTGGCAAGTAATACCGTCTTATACTACATGTATAGGGAAAAATATGAAAACTATACATTTGTAATTAAATAATAAAAATATAGTCTTTATTTAAAGTTAATCAATTATGCAAGGAACTGCGGCGGTCCAAATTTTGAATTGAGTTAACTGTGTCATGTTGGGTATCGTATGAAAGGGCTTCATTGGCACAAACTTAAACAGATTTTAAATTATACATAAACAGAAATGTATTGTCTTGTTTTCGATTTATTATGGTGGTGGTACGGAACCCTCGGTGAGCGAGTCCGACTCGCACTTGGCCAGTTTTTTATATTAAGCAAATCGGTTAGATAGAACGGCCGCACGGACTCGAACTAGACTTCATAAAGGGTGCGCGATGCGCGAGCTGAAAGCGAATCGCGGGTTTTCTGATGCTTGATAGCAGATCTGGGCATCTACCTTTCATTAGAAATAAAAAAAGATAAGCAAATCGGTTGGATAGAACGGCCAGACTAACTCGGACTAGATTTCATTTTTTTAAATGTAATCTAGATTCCTAAATAACATTTCCAGTTTTATTTATTAAACCTCTACTTTCCTGGGTTGATTTTGTCCTTATAACCCTGTTAATTGGACTCAAGTTCGCTTGCAGCGTCATAATACTAGGCCAGGCTAGTTTACTAGTCACACGATTATCTCTTTAGTATTATCGCCATAAAGTTCCAAAAACTCTAAAGAAAGCCTGTCGCACTATGCCTGTTGTTGCACCGCTAAATAAAGCTTGGGTTCCCATCTGTCACTAGCAGCTTGCTCATAGGAAGAGATGGTCTCGGATTACAAAATGCACCGTATTGTTAGTGTCTAGTTATCAGTATGTTTAGTTAGCTCATCCCAGCAGTTTATGGTTAGTTAGCTCAAGCTTAGCTGTTATTTTCCAAAAATTATAGCGATAATTTTAAGAGGTATCCAATTTAACCGCATCCTTAACGGCTCCTGACAAACATTCTGTTAAAGGTGCCACGCCGCGCCGCCGCCGGCGTAATGTTATATTGGCATAAGAAGGCGCAGAATAGGGACGAGTGGCGACTTTTAGTGTCGGAAGCCATGATCCTCTTTGGGTCGCTGAGCCAGTGAATCATCATCATCAAAAATGGACCTTTGTGTAAACAATAAATGTAATCGCGAATTTCGACATTTTAACGACTCCTTAAACCACCACGACCACCATAAAACGTCGTCATATCTTGCACAGTACCAATTCAACAATACGCTGGGAGATCAAAAATAAAGTTTTAAAATTGTGTTTTTGACACTACTATAGACTAAAATTTATATTGTTATAACTGATTTCGTGCCAAATTAAATACAATCTTTATATATAAATTTGAATCTCTATTTCTCTTGGTCATCACATCACGCGTGAACGGCTGGACCGATTTCGCTAATTCTTTTTTTGTTGAGTTCGTTATTGTCAGGAGAAGGTTCTTATGTAGGGTAGGGTAGGGTAGTATAGTGTAGTGTAGTGTAGAGTAGGGTAGGGTAGGGTAGGGTGTGTAGTGAAGTGTAAAGGTGGTACAAAGTTCGCCGGAACAGCTAGTTTAATATACAAGTTAAAATGTTACGACACTGTGACTGCTTTTAACCAACGGACAGACGAACAGAACGACATTATATTCCTCATAGAGACTAGGAAACCCCCAAAAAAATATCCTATTTCACGGAATCAATAATGTAGGTAATAAAATAAAACTGCAGTTTTACCTGGCACTTGGCAGGTAAACGCGGTTTCAATGCTATACAATGTTGCTTTTGTTGAGCCAGAGCCCAGTGACGTCACGACATGTTGAATTCCTACTCCCAACACTGAGCTGAGAATAAAGGAAACTAAAAAACCAGCCAAGTGCGAGTCACACTCGTGCACTGAGGGTTCCAAAAGCGTCGGTGGCTCCCACCGGTAACGACTCGGTCCTCCTAAACAAATTTTTAAAGATTCAACTCCGGACGGTCAATGTACCAATGACTTTTTCGAAACTTACGTACATATACTTACCGATAAAACATCGTGAGGAAACCTGCACATCTGATTCCAGATGTGTATAAAGGTCGCGTTGCCAACGTGCGTAGGTGTAAATCTAAATGCCCTACACGTGACCGCGGGTGGTGCTAAGTGCAACACCAGGCAACCGCCGAAAAGAAAGACGGAGAGTTCCGTACCAAAACACATTTAGTACAAAACCCTACAAACATTAAAGAGTTTAACAATCGGATTGAAGGACAAACTTAACTTTGTGAATTGAAAATCCGTTAAGTAGCAGTAGTTTGGTTTTTAGTCCGTTTCCGAACTAAAACAACTTTTAGTTAGCAATAGCACCGTATTACGATATGGCTTACATTAGCGCAACGCCTTTGATGTCGCACGATGCGCCACCGCACCAGCGTAGGTACTAACTAGCCCATAATAGCCTGTAGAATGGGCATTCTCTCGGCAAAGTGTAGATATTAGTACTAACATACACTCCCTGCCGCTCTCTAGATAGCGACCTCACCCCCTCGTCACCCAGATTGATATGATTGGTTACAGTTTGGTTGTCGAACGTATAGGATTTCGACACCATTTTGTTTGTTTCGTCATTCCATTTTTGAAATGTAATTTCTGACCCGTTGTATAAAGTGTTACAGGGTGTGCTCGCGGAGTTTGCCAGGATGTGCCCCGCCGCCCACTGTTGCTCTGCGTAAGTACATTCGTTGCACTACTGTAAGCCGCTATACTGTGGCAAAGTTCGGATCACCGAACATTTGGAACTATAATGTTGCCCTACGTCACGCATTTCAATTCTCCAACTGCGAATGTAAGTTTGTAATTGAAAATAGTAGTTTATGAAACTGTTGTATAATAAGGGGTAGGAGTTTAAAAACCGAGCCTAGTTATGTGCAGTTTCATAGATTACTTTATCCAATCTCATACATTGGGATTGAATCAACTAAACAACAAAGATCAAAGTTAAAAGAGTAAGAAAATGACGTCGTTTTCAGATATCTCGCCACTTTTAAGATTTTTCTTTATTCATCATATATCAGTTAAAAGACGTAAACTGCTGGACAAAGGCTCTCTTTATTACATTCAACAGTTGTCTCCGCCTCTAATCGGTAGGTTTATATTGGGGGTAAAAACGCCAATGTAAGCAGTATGGTGTCCTCTTAAGATGGCCAAACCATCGCAGCGGCTTTTCTGCATTTTGCCCGTTGCGGTTCTTAGTGAGCCTCGTCACTCCGCACACCCAGCGTAACATCTTCATCTCGGCAACTTGTATAACCTGCTGTCTTTTTGTGACAGCCCAGGTCTCGCTACCCTGCGTCAGGATTGCTCTAATGACTGATTTGTGCCTCTTTAATTTTCAACAGGTCACACCTGTGAGCTCTTGCCACTATAGCTATAGATATTCGGTGCTGTAGGTTGCTCTCCAGACTACCAGACTTTTCTATCACGCTGCCCAGGTTCTTGCACTCCTGACACTGGTGGATCATCTGCCCATCCACAACGATAGCATAAGTGTGTTTAGTTAGGGCTTGTGATTGGATTTTCGCTACATTTTGAGCACGTGTCCACCTTGCCTGAAGCCTTTTCATGCACCTAAGGCCTCTATGCAATTGGAGTGGTATGAAAGAGGTACATACTATGTACTTACTACGTCATTCATTCCATCGGCGCTACAACCCTTTTTATGGGTCTTGGCCACTTCCACAGTTTTCCTTCACTTGACTCGATTATGTGCCTCCTTCCTCCAGTTGGTAAACTTTCCCGTTTTTCGCAGGTCTTCTTCGACACCATCAATCCACCTTTTTCTTGGCCTGCTCTTTGGTCTCTTCTGTTGCGGCACCCATCTGGTCATAACTTTTACAGCCGTTTTACTTACTATGTAACAAACTGTTTTTTCACGTCATCGTCTCATTTTATACACAAATGGTAAACAAAGTAATCTCTAGATTCTGTGATCCGATTGTATTTTCCTAGGCAGTGTTCTAATTTCTCATCGTTTTATTATTCCCAGTAGTTTCATACAAATCCCACGGCCCTGGGAAACCTTATAAATACTTTATACACGGCTTAATACTTTATGTATCACGTTTGTCTAAGTGAAGTGAGCGTTCTTTGCAGAGAAATTTCATTCAACTAATTACCTACCTAGGCGTTGGCTTACGGATGTTTTCCAATTCCAAACAACACCCCGCGCTACTGTTTTTCTTAGCCCAATGAGTAGGTTATGCGTGATGTTGAAATTAATAAGATGAAGCATCCAGAAAAAAAGCCATTTAAAATCAGCTTAAATAGACTTAAATAAATTCAAGTCGTTGCTAAGCAGGTTATAATCACACAATTGTACTTGGAAATTGTTGTACTGTGCTCTAAATAAAAGATTTTCTATTCTTCAATATTCTATTCTGCAAGCAAACATAATATCTCAATCAAAAAAGGAAAGTTCTCAATTCGACTATTATGTTTTTTTTGTGTATGTTTTTTTTTTTTATCAAGCGACTTCCAAAAAGGAGGAGGTTCTACTACTAATACTAATCCATTACCTTTGCGATTTAGAATCAACCAATTGAGACAAATATTTATACAAATAATAATTCATAGTCCCACGGCCCATTCACCTAAAATACCTAACCACTTCAATTAAAAATTAAAAACCCGACTGCATAAAAACATTAACATTTTAGGCAGTCGGGTAAAAAATTATGTATGTGTGGCGGCAACTGCAGTAACCCTCCACTGAACCTTAACACAAGCGACGAGAGGACAAAAGAAATACGCCACCTAGAACGCGCTATTAACATTTCTTCAGCACTCAGTATAAATACAAGTATCAACCATCAACGGTTGATCCACGGCCGGACCCCAAGCATACCACCTCGCCTGGTGGAGATATCTCCCTTTGCATTCGAAGAGTAGGAACACCGTTGCTACAGTGGTGTGTCTCCGACTCCGACGTGATATTCTATTAATATATAGAATGAATCTAACGACAACTCGCACTCCAAAATTCATCGAGCCGTTTTAGGCTATAGGCTCAGCCAAAGATAAAAGACATACATACAATAACCTGAAAAACATTACCAACCCTCCTTCTTGGGCAGTCGGGTGAATAGGGTGACATTGTGTTTCTCGCTACCAAACTCGTCAAGTATAACGAGGATTTAGATGAAAGAGGGTTTTTACTGCATGCCTTGGCCTAGACCCAGAGGAATGCCAAAGTTACGCAACTTCTTCGCCAATTATTGTGAACCGATTTTAATTTAAAAAAATATAGATTATGCTTCAATGAGGTCCCATATAATACAAGTTTTATCAAAATCGGTTCAATACTTTTTTGACGAAGTAGTTTTTGCGATAAATGTTGGTTTTTTAACGTGTTAAGCGTTGTTAATACTATAACTTAATGTTCTTCCTCGATAAAAATCCCATATCCGTAAGGTATTTTTAATTCCATAAATCAAATCCGTGACAATGCGACATGCGTATCTTCAGGCGAAGCTTATTATATTAATTAAAATACATCTACGTGTATCAAGTTCAGAGTTCAGAACGAACGACAAAGTAAGTTTAATTGTAACCTGGCATTGCGTTAATTTGAAAGTTGATAATTTGGTACTTAGTAGAAATCACATTCACATATTAACATATATCATACAACACTACACCCTATAATTAATCTTACAATATGTCACAATCAGATAGATTTTTTTTTATTCACAATTGGTAAGCCCTTGACCTCATCTCATCTGATTGTAAGTGACGATGATGCCAAAGATGGAAGCGAGCTTACCAAGATTCCCCACCGCAACGGGGAACTGGCTATCTTATGTTCACTATAATTTTTAATAAAAAAAAAGAATCTGTAATATTACTATGTCCTTAGAGATATAGTTAAGAACCGGTAGATGCTCGTAATTGGTATGTTTAGGTTGGTTTTTAATACGTAAGCGGGGCTACGAAAAAACCGAGTTAACGGAGCCCTCACAAAGATTTGTTGAGTGAGATAATACTTTATATTCTGGAGTAACATCTTATATATCTTTTATCCCGGAAAAGTAGAGAATCCGCGGAGAAATGTCAAAAAAACTGAATTGATAAAATGTTCCATCTTATCACGCAAACACCACTTAACCGTTTTTAGTGATATTTTTGGCATGATGATATCTAATATCACGAGTAAATGAAAGGTCCCCATGGGAATGCAAATAACTTGTATCTCTGGAATGGCTAAATTTAATAAGATGAAACTTTCACTATTGGATTAGGTGGTACTTTTTTATTACACGATGTCAAATTTTTTATCTCAGATAATTAAAAATTTCCCGAAGGAAAGCAAGAAAATTTCTCTGGAAAGATGAAACTTTCACTGTTAGATTAGGCGTAGGTATTCAATGTAATGCCACCTGAATATAGTTACGAAATCATCTCTTGATCCCGGAAAATCGATAGGTTCCCGAGGGAATTGAAAGAACCCTTTGATTTTTGTTCTATTGGACGGGACGTGTCGAATATCGTAGGTAGGTATCTCGGGAAGTCAATGTATAAGTTTTAGCATGTCCACCTACTTCTCGAGATACGTACAACAAAGTCGTCGTGGGCACACCAGATTTACAGCGATAAAAAACGAAATCCACGCGGGCGAAAGCGCGGGCTCTTAGCCAGTAAGCCATAAAAATCATCGCGGCTAGTGTATATATTCTTTGTCGCGGGCTTTATCTGACTGAATCATGAAGGTGTGATAGGGGACAGGGCGAGAGGGACGGACGTGATGTGTGGCGTGGCGTGTCTTTTTTGCGTGTTCGCGTTCTCTATCCTTCTCCCGCCCGACAACATGTGCTCGTATTGGAGACATAAAAAGCGCGAACATGTGCACGTCCTCGTGGCGGCCCTGTGACGAACATCCGGGCTCCCTTGCACCCTCGCTCGCATACCGCACGCACACTTCCACGCAACTTAGTAGCATAACACACTTCAGTCCTGAAAGTACAGAGGCCAGCACATCAAGCTAGACACTCGCAGTGCGATTCTGATCCATACGCGTACGGCATAAGAACGGTACAAAGTCCAAAGTGTCTAGCTTGATGTGCTGGCCTCTGTACATACTTGAAATTCTGATGCTAAGATAAACAAAATTCCTTTAATCCGTCTCGGTATCCACTTAACATTTTTTTTGGTGATTGTCACCAAAAAATTTTTTTAAGGGATTGACTGCCATGTAACTTAATAAGTTTTCCCACTCAGCCTTTTCAACCGTACACTAGATTAGAATATCGGTCTTCACAAAGGAGGGAACAAATCAATCTGAGATACTCATTTGCAAATGTATTTTTTAAGACTCAGGAAAAAATGATTTTAATTATGAAGTTCGTGTGAAGCAATCCTATATAAAATTTTGGAGTGACTTATACATACAGACAGTAATTATGAAATAACCTCCTCCGTGGTGAAATTGTTAACAACATTAACTTCACATCAGGAGGTCGCGGGTTCGATTCCCGGTGGATTTTAACTTTGTATGACTCGGTTTGATAGGTGGAAGGGCATTTCCAAAGCCCGCATGGCTAGCTACCACCATCTTATCTAAGTCTTGCCGCCAAGCATCAATGTTAATAGCATTGATGTGATCCTGCATGAAGATAAGATAACCAGTTCTCCATTGCGTTGGGGAATCTTGGTAAGTCGGCTTCTATGTTCGTCGTCATCGTCACTTACCATCAGGTGAGATGACGTCAAGGGCTTACCAATTGTAAATAAAAAAATCGAGCGAGACCTACAGTACTCGCATATGATGTGTAACATGTGACAAAATACTTTATAAAAGGACGGCAAAGATACGGCAGACTAGGCTGTATGGTCATAGATACCTTTGCCTTTTCCGCGCTTTTAAAGCCTGAAAAAAGGACGGCAAAGATACGGCAGACTAGGCTGTATGGTCATAGATACCTTTGCCTTTTCCGCGCTTTTAAAGCCTGAAAAAACGCGACTTCCTGTTACACATGGGACACATTTCCGTCCCATTTCACGAAATCACTCCCACAAATTGCAGGAAAGCGAGAGCAAAGATGTTACACATCAAAAATGCATTGGAGAATTCTTTCAATTTTGATTCCCGATCCTGAATGCTACCTATACCACAGATGAGATACTAGTTACCCTATACTTACCTACGATTGTATTAAGCGGGTTGGATTGAACTGTTGTGACATTTAATAAAACAATGGATGAACATCGCATACAAGAATAAGCAATTTACAAAGAACGGAAATTAAATTTTCGTGGCAGTTACAATCTACCTTTAACCTATTTGTTCCCGAGGTTCGTCACCGGTGTGCCCAAGTCGTTGTAGATAATATTTTCAACCGACTTCAAAAAAGGAGGAGGTTTCTCAATTCGACCGTATATTTTTTTTATTTTTTTTATGTGTGTTCGCGGATAACTTCGTCGTTTATGAACCGATTTTGATAATTATTTTTTTGTTGGAAAGGAGATATCCCAAGGGCGGTACCATGATAAGGAAACCAGGATCTGATGATGACATCCCAGAGAAATCGAGGGGAACCTTAGTTTCCTGATTGAAGTCGGTTTTTTTTTGTTTAAAATCATGTTATTTTACTTATTAATAAATCTCGAAAAACCTAAAAAGCTTTTTTAGGTACAAGCTTTTATTTGAAAAGAGTTTTATTCTCACAAACTCAAATGCTCAAATGAATACAAAATACATGGTTCCAATTTCAAATATGCTAGTTTTTTGGAAACGGTCAAATATGTAAACGAAACATTTTAAACTTCGGAAAACCTTACTCGTTTTGTTTTCCATCAAGTCTTCGATTTTTAATTCAAAAAAATCACAAAATTAGTACATATATGACGCTGCTAAACTATGACGTCACGCCTAGGTATTTCTTACATTTTTAGAACAAAATGTTTTTGACAGATGATAAAAAGTAATTCAGATGACCAGCATTCGTCATCCCTATTAAATTTTTATTACTATAAGTAATGTATATTATGTATTTTTTCCATAGTGATAGCTTTACGCAGTCTTTTGTATATAATAATATCATTTGACCTATCTTAAGGCCTTAAGTAATAGTATCCTGTTACCTTTGTGTACGGGATCCTAAAAAAAATACACAGAGGGGAGAGGACTGGTGTTTACAAGACATTTGATCCTCCCGCACTCTCTTTGGTTCCAATCCACTTGCGTGCGAACATTAGGGGGAGAACTGGAGAGCTGACACAATTTTTATACCTACTTTCCTAACTTTTTTTTTTAATTAATAAGCTCTTGGCATCATCTCACTGCCTTTAAACTTTAAAAAGCTTTTCTCTTCAGCTTTTTTTGGCTTCTACTCATGATGATTCTAAATTTTAAATAACGTTCACCAAGGAACCTCTAGCACTAAAATTGGTGCGTTACATTCCAAAGTGTACCACTACATACCTTCGTGAATAGAAAAGGCCAAATTACGAGTCAAGTATTCAGCTCTAGTTTTTACAAGCTTTTATTTAACTTGCAATGTGTGATGTACTGCAGCATAATTGAATTTAAAAGGGGTTAAATAGTATTTGGTCACCAGTAACAATCAACTCCAATGGGCCTTAAATTAGGTATAAACAAAAGTTCCACTTCCCTTTGGGTAAGCGACAGGCAGTTGCAGATCGGCGTAGTAAGCAATAGTCCAGGGTATAGTAGTAGTATGCTGATTTGTTCGGGCCGTGTGGAAGACCCTACAACCATGAATAAAAATTTAGTTCGCAACGGCACTAAATAAAAATGGATAGCTTTCTCTAAGCATAAATCACTTACCCCAGTTAAAAATAGGAGGTCTTGAAAATAACAAGAAGAATCACAAATCTTTTAAAATATTTATATTGAAAACACCTATTTCGACGGTCAACACTCCTCAATTGTTTTCACTCTTGTCAAAAGCTCGCAATCATTTCCAAATTCTATTTTTATAGACGAACAAGATCAAAAGAGAATTTAATTATGAAACGCAAGAAAGGAGATCGGCTCGAAACGATAGTTTGCGTTTCAGTACAATGTAAGTAGTCTGCTTCAAATTTGCAAGTAAAATTTTAAATTTGAGCTACTTAGTACATATAGTATTTCGATCCCCACTTCCCGGTTTCCGATTGAGCTCAAATTTTACATACCTACACATTGAGTTTGGATGACAGTGCATGGTAAGTGACGTCACTAGTTATTTGATGCAGGTATGGGTGTCATACGATTTTTTTTTTAAACAGAAGCTTGTATCTTAAAGTTTTTAGGTTTTTCGTATTTTTTTTCAATTCGTAGAAAATACAGTCTCGTTTATCAGAAATGGCCAAATATGTTAACAAATCGTTAATTATTTTCTTAAAAATAAACCATTTTCAGTTGGTATATAAGTTTTAAAATGCACACGGTAATAAAATAAATGCATCGCTCGATGTCCAAAATGTAATGTGATTATGATAAAATTTAATTTATGTTAAGTAGGAGGGCAATTTAGTGATCAAGAGTTCATAATTTATTTCTGATGCTGTCGTCACCCCCTATACAGCGGGTCGGCGGTCGCAGTGTACGATGTGGTAGCACAGTATGCAGAAAAGAAGCTGCCATCATCCCCTTAATGATCTCTTACGAAACCCACTGGAAGAGATGGGGGAATAGTGCAATTCTAGGGCCGCAACCACAGGCCAATCGTACCTACTTACCTACACTATTGTGCTAATCTAGAACTCAGTAAATGTTACAGTTGCTTCGCAAACAGTATGTATCTATAATATTTTTATGCGTTAGATCCCTTAATCAGTATTTTGTGTTCTTAAGGCGAGGTATTGATTGGAACAGTTGTCTCTGTCTTTTTCTTTACGTGTAAAGAGTAAATAAAATAAACACACTTTTTCAATGGTTTTTCGTTTCAATCAAAAACTACAATGAAAGTACTTATAAAAAATATTAACATTATCATAACGAATATTTTTGTAAGTATATTTTTAAAATTTATACTTCAAAATATTAGAGTTGAAAGTAACGGTGTAGATCTATCTTTGGGATTTTTTTTTCTATCAAGCCAAAACTGCTCAGTCGTGTTTCTAATAGATCATCAACAATAAGGGTATTTTTTTCAGTTTTGTGTTTTCTATCGTTTAGGAGTAATTGACGTCAAAAATAACGAAAATCTGTAATATTACCGCCTTAAAATATAGTAAATTGTATGTATTCATAAATTCACATCATCATCATCATATCAGCCGAAGGACGTCCACTGCTGGACATAGGCCTCCCCAAGGTTTTCCACGACGACCGGTTCTGCGCTAACCACATCCAGCGGTTTCCCGCGATTTTCACCAGGTCATCGGTCCACCGAGTGGGAGGCCTGCCTACGCTACGTTTTCTACGTTTTAAATTCACAATGGAATGTAATGTAATAGGTTTTACGTTGTGTGTTTGATGTCAAAGATGGAAGGGATCTTATTACCCCTATATACGCATTCGAGAACCGGATATCTTATCTTGTTATTGACGGAACACATCAATGCTCTTGCCTTGGCTGTTGACGTGACACTGATGTTCGGCTGCAAGATTTAGATAAGACGTGGCGTGAGTAGCCAAGTCAGGCGGGGTTAGAAAAATTATCTTATTTCTAGCAGGGTGCCAATTAGGGTTGCCAGCTGTACAAAATAGAGTATTGTCCTCTTTTTTATGTAGGTGTACTTTATAATCGACGACACCAATAAAGTACGCTGAAATACTCTATGTACATAACTCTTGACTGATATTGATTTGTTACTGATTATGAGCACATAGAAGACTAAATAAATTATAAGTTATACATAATTTGATTATTGCGGTCGCGGTGCATCGGTTTTCCATATTTACCACTGTTTGAGTGAGATATTGATCGTTGTTTTGTGTGCAAACATTAGTTGAAATAAATGACAAAGATGACAAAATTTTAATTTTGATTGCAAAGAGTCTCTCAATATCATCAAGAAAGACATATAGGTATTTTGTTTAAAATTGCGAAAAGTAACAAAAAATATATCTAAGGAAAAATACGTAAAAAATAAAAAAGTAGGTACTCTTTTTTAAGGGGTGTGTGTGTGTGTACTTTATTTTTATTTTACCGAAATGGAAAAAAAAACACTATTTGTCCAAAAAAAAAGTGGCAACCCTAGTGCAAATCAACAAATTATTTTTTCTGGTAATTCCTTAGCTCCTTAAAAGTTTGTATGAAGCCACTGGGCCACGTGACGGTATAGTATAAAAGATCTGATATTTACGAACTCACGTGTCTGAATTGTGACCCCGAATTATTTAATGGACCACTTGGACGACAGCTCATAAATAAAAAGGAAAAACCGGGCCACGTGCTAGTCGGACTGTGCAACGAGGGTTCCGTACCAATATTCCTCTCCAAGCGAGTACAACTATGATCCCGTTCATGTCAATCAAAAGGTAACAACGAAAAAGACAGAAAAAAAATCTGTTCAGGATACTTAGGCCAGGTACGACTCACACTTGGCCGGTTTTATTTATTTGTTATTTTACTACAATATTAAGATTTGCACTATATTCACACCAAGTAACTTTTCAAAATCACGTTTGTGGTATAGGCTCTCTTCATTTTTTTTAATTTACTATTTTTTAGTAAATCCGCCATAATGAATACCAGTTGTCACCCCGGGGGACAGTGCTAGAGGGGACATCTGAGAATCATTATCAAAATCATCATCAGTAAAATTTTCAGCTGGTTACCTATTCCCACACCCTGGACACTTCATACAACGGGCCAGAAATGACATTTTAAAAAACGAATGACGGAACAAACAAAATGGCGGCAAAATCCTATACGTTCGACAACCAAACCTTAACCAATCTGTGTGACGAGGGGTTGAGGTCACAATGTAGAGAGAGGCAGGGAGTGTCCATACTGTATGTTAGTACTAATATATACGAGTATACTTTGCAATTACGGTTGAAAATCATTTTAAATATCGACAAAAATTCAGCGTAAGCTTACGCTTAGTAATACATAATATTGTGGTGATAGTTTCCCCGTTACCCTAATATGGATGGAACCCTAAAAAAGTGAACTGCAACTGGTGCTATTTAATATTATGTATTATTGTTGTGATATGTATAACAACGTTGAAACTTTGAGCTGAAGGACAAAACTGTAAAACGATTGCCTTTCTGTCAGTCAGTCTACATTCTACTAACAATGTCAACCAACCAACTAATAAGAAGAATATAATGCATGCTGGCAGGAGGTCAATCCTTAGTAGGCAGTAATAGAGATGATAGTTGAGTAGCTCAGCGGTAAAACACTGTGGTTTTCTGGGTAAAGACACGACATGGCATATACTGGGCTCTCGCGAGGCTCAGGTAAAGCGATCACGTTTCGTTCTGGCGTAGGGGAGGCACATATAACATGCGAGCTCTAATAAAATTGTAGGTATTTATTACATGTATTTTTAATGTACGATAAATTCTTCAAGGGATGTATTGGAGACCCAAATTGAATGACTTGAAAACAAGGATTTTCAACCGACTCCAAAAAATGAGGAGCTTTTCAAATCGACTGTATTGTTTTTGGAGTTCCGTAACCGAAGGGTAACAACGGGACCCTAGTATCAAGACTTCGCTGTACGTCCGTCTGTCTGTCTGTCCGTCTGTCGCCAAGCTGTATTTCATGAACCGTGATAGCTAGACAGCTGAAACTTTCACAGATGATGTATTTCTGTTGCCGCTATAACAACAAATACTAAAAATTAGAAAAAATAATAAAAATAAAATAATCCATACAAAGAACGTGGTTTTTTTTAAACATAAAGAAACGAGCGCTATTTAGTATGAGGGTACGGATTACGGAACCCTTTGTGTGCGGTTCCGACTCGCACTAGGCCGGTTTTTTTATGTATATTTTTTTATGTATTTTTTATGTATATTACGCGATTTCTTCCCCGTTGTGAGCCCAGTTTAATGATCCTTTTTTAACTGATAGGATATTTGATTTATCAAAGTCGGATAAGTACTTGGTATTTTTTTAAATTAATTAAATTGTTCATGTTATTGTGACTATAAAGTCGGTATTTTTAGTCAGCATGGTCAATTAGGGCTTACCAATTGAGAATAAAAATAAAATAAAAATATATTAATGTACTGTTTAGAAGTTTTTTGCTTCAAAGAAATTACTTTAATGTCACTTCGCAGAGCAGAGAGTTTTTACGATTTTATTATCAAGCTTCAAGCAGCATTAAATGTAGACAAAGCATACAAAGCAAAACATTACTTCTGAAAGAAGAAGTTTATAGGTAAGTTATATATTATATATTGAGCAGATTTGTTTGCTCTGTGTCTGGGTGTTAATTATATCTATATATGTATGTATTTAAACGTATATAAGTATGTATATCAGTCTCTGGTAACCCATAACACAGGGAATCCTACTTTGGGGCCAGATGACCATGTGTGATTTGTCCCAGAATATTTATTTATTTATATATATATATATATATATATATATATATATATATATATATATATATATATATATATATATATATGTGTGTCGGAGTGTCATTGAAAACGCGACCAATACCAGCTCGAGATAAGTTTACATAGTTACACTTTGTTTGGATCAAACGTCAGGTATTAGTACCTGGGTGAAACCGGTGGTGGCGTGACGATCGCTTGTACTCGTGAGACGATCGTTTGTGGTAGCAAAGATGATGTATTAACGGAAGGCTGTTTGTGCTGCCACACTGAGTTGAGAATTTATTAGATCTGTGGAGAAGCCACATTAGCTGGACGTCAGTCTCGGAGCAGACACTTATTGACGGAGCGTCGAGCAGAACACAAGTAGTGGTGATCGGTGAGCAAAAACGGACGTGTCACGCCATCGCTGTGATCACCGCGTTTGCATCCATTGTAATCCAAGGCATCCTGTTCAATTTCGTTTACCGAATGATCAAGACTATTGAAGAAGGACCTCTGTGATATAGCTGCATTGTTATTTCGACGCCCAATACCGAAATAGTTAAGGACGTGAACCACGAGGCCATCCATAACCTAACCTAACCACTCACTTCCTTCGACATATATATATATGGTCGAATTGAGAAACCTTCTCCTTTTTTTGAAGTCGGTTAATATAATGATTTTTCTGGCAAATGTAGCCAGTTTAGCTTCTATTTCATCATATCAGCCGAAGACATACACTGCTGGACAAAGGCCTCCCCCAAGGCTTTCCATAAAGACCAGTCCATAGCGCTGCCTGTATCCAGCGGCTTCAGCGACCTTCACCAGGTCGTCGGTCTACTTACCTTCGGTCCGGTCAGTCGGAGATTCAATTTACCTATGATGACCTTCGAACGTCTTGAAATTGGTTGTCCTTCTTATTGTAGATAGCATGATAGAGGAAATTTAAGTTGAAGGTTTCTACCCTTGCCATTTTAAAATAATTATTTCTAGGGTTCCATATCCAAAGGGTGCCAACAGGACCCTATTCACTACTACTGCGTAAACCTATGTCTGGCCTTTAAATGGTTTATATTTATTATAATAATTCATTTTATAATTTAAACCGTATTTAGCCAGTTGAAATTTTCTAATAAAATATGTGTTATTTTATCGGAAATAACAAAAAAGTAAAAGATTAAGATGGGTTCTTAGTTCTTACTTATTGAAAAAACGCGTTTATTTAAGGTTTCTTTTTTGTTTTGTGCTCTGTCGTAAAAACGGTAATGCATCATTATCATCATCGTATCAGCCAAAGGACGTCCACTGCTGAACAAAGGCCTCACCCAAGGATTTCCACGACGACCGGTTCTGCGCCTTCACCAGGTCATAGATCCACCTCTTTGATTCCGCTTTACTCTGAATAATCAAAGGTCCACCGAGTGTAAGGCCTGCCTACGCTACGTTTTCCGGCGCGCGGTCGCCTTTTGAGAACTTTACTACCTACCCCATCGGCCATTTGTTCTACGAGCTATATGCCCCGCCCACTTTCACTTAAGTTGATAATAATCCATACGATGCGTCCAACTTGGTATGATTAGGTATATTTTATTATTATAAGAGTGCTAACTTTAAAGCAAAACAAAAAATAATAATAATAAACAAACCAACGCCAAGTGCAAGTCAGAACCGCACACTTAGGGTTCCGTACCATCATACTAGATGGCGCTAGTTTCTTCATGTTTGATAAAACACGTTTTTTGTATGGAGACCCCCTTTTATTACTTTTTTCTAATTTTTAGTATTTGTTGTTATAGCGGCAACAGAAATACATCATCTGTAAAAATTTCAGTTGTCTAGCTATCACGGTTCATGAAATACAGCCTGGTGACAGACGGACTGCGAAGTCTTAGTAGTAGGGTCCCGTTTTTACCCTTTGAGTACGGAACCCTAATAAGTGTGAGTTGGACTTGCGCGAAGGAACCCAAACTCAAGGAAACAGAAACATTTGTAACTACAGCGCGCGTTGATGTCTTTTGTATGAATCTTTTATAAACTAATTTAAAAAGCCAAATGGATACTATTCCTTAAATTGCAATGAATACAAATCATTGTTGTACAACCTACTCGTTGATGGTTTTACGGTTCATAATACGACTCGAACTTAACCGTTGAAGAATAATGTTTATTTATAATAAATGGTAGTTTGTGTAGGACCCCTACCTTTGGCCACGAAATGAAAACAGCGCAGGCGCAGGCACGCCGTTGCTACGTTGTTGTAGTATAGTAGGCAGTGCGACGTTGCGACACCGCCACGTGCGAGGGAAACAGATTCATTGCCACGTGCAGCCAACAGAGAGAGAGGGGCGAACCGGTCGGGCAGGTAAAAGAGGGTTCTGTGTGCGCATGCACAGCACACCACAACAACGAAATCACGAAACCAGATGCAGGCAACATTATGTTCTTTGCAAGATAGGTAGGTAGGGTAGGAGTAGAATAGCCATATTGATTGTATTGGTAGCTGTCTGTATAAACGTATATCCTTGCAAAATAACAGTATAGCTATGCGAAACACAGTTCACTGTTGTTACAGATATGTACTAGCATAAGTGCCAACAGTGGCCACTTTTAGCACTTACTTAAGCTTTTCCGTAACTACAGTGAAATACATTTCACAAATTTCGTGGTTTTTAGACAAACTACAGTACCTTCTCTCAAAATACATTTATTAACATTTTCTTAAAAGTATGTACTCAGCGGGTAATTATATTCGAACTGATGACGTCCCTAGTTACCTGAGGGTCGCCCCTTAAGTGTATCTTGTTTCACTCAAGGGACCAAGACGAATCTAAAGACACCTCGCATTTCTGCAGGTTTAGCCAAAAAGTGGACAAGTGCGTGTCGGACCACGCGCAAAGGCGGGTCAAAATATAGAACGAATCTAAAGACACCTCGCATTTCTGCAGGCTCAGCCAAAAAGAGGACAAGTGCGTGTCGGACCACGCACAAAGGCGGGTCAAAATATAGAACCACGAAATTTGTGAAATGTATTTCACTGTAGTTAGCTACAGTGAAATACATTTCACAAATTTCGTGGTTTTTAGACAAACTACAGTACCTTCTCTCAAAATTCATTTATTAACATTTTCTTAAAAGTATGTACTCAGCGGGTAATTATATTCGAACTGATGACGTCCCTAGTTACCTGAGGGTCGCCCCTTAAGTGTATCTTGTTTCACTCAAGGGACCAAGACGAATCTAAAGACACCTCGCATTTCTGCAGGTTTAGCCAAAAAGTGGACAAGTGCGTGTCGGACCACGCGCAAAGGCGGGTCAAAATATAGAACGAATCTAAAGACACCTCGCATTTCTGCAGGCTCAGCCAAAAAGAGGACAAGTGCGTGTCGGACCACGCACAAAGGCGGGTCAAAATATAGAACCACGAAATTTGTGAAATGTATTTCACTGTAGTTAGCTACAGTGAAATACATTTCACAAATTTCGTGGTTTTTAGACAAACTACAGTACCTTCTCTCAAAATTCATTTATTAACATTTTCTTAAAAGTATGTACTCAGCGGGTAATTATATTCGAACTGATGACGTCCCTAGTTACCTGAGGGTCGCCCCTTAAGTGTATCTTGTTTCACTCAAGGGACCAAGACGAATCTAAAGACACCTCGCATTTCTGCAGGTTTAGCCAAAAAGTAGACAAGTGCGTGTCAGACCACGCGCAAAGGCGAGTCAAAATATAGAACGAATCTAAAGACACCTCGCATTACTGCAGGCTCAGCCAAAAAGTGGACAAGTACGTGTCGGACCACGCGCAAAGGCGGGTCAAAATATAGAACGAATCAAAAGACACCTCGCAATTCTGCAGGCTCAGCCAAAAAGAGGACAAGTGCGTGTCGGACCACGCGCAAAGGCGGGTCAATGTGTATATTTAAAAAAAAACAACTCTAACAAAAATTTACATATTAAAGCTTAATATTTCGCAAACGAATCCCTGAATCAAAAAATGGATTCACCACACCCGTAATTTTTTTGAACGACCTATCCAACGACACTCCACATCATGCATGGGATAGACGAGAAAATAATTTCACTCCCACTTTTACGTGTATGTAAGGTACCTTCGACCATTATTTATGGGTATGATTTTATCGATTGTCAATTAAATAGATTCGATCATAAAATAAAAAAAATGAAATTCCCTAAATAGTATAGTTTGTACTCAAAATAGTAGATCTGTCACCAAAGTAAAGTCATCAAACAACACCAAAACAATACTCAAAAGGAAAAGATTTATCACCAGAAAAGTCTTTTAACGATTGTCAATTAAATAGCTTCGATCACTAAATAAAAAAATTGAAATTTCATAAATAATATAGTTTGTACTCAAAATAGTAGATCTGTCGCCAAATAAATGCCTAAAATTACTAACAAAGGTGACCTACAGATACTCCCACATCCTCTTCGGATCCCGAAAGTTTGTTGATGTTCGAAACGGGCGGCGGGGGCTACGCCCCCGTTAGGGGTCATCTTCCGATGATTTCTTCTGCTGCGAAGTAATTTTGTACCCAGGGTGGGGAGCCTCGCTTCGCGAGGCTCTTTGACTGTTAAATCAATCAAACCTGACCGAACCTAACATCGCTCGCTCCGCTCGCTCATTTATTTATTGTTTTTGACCGATTACCCCCTAGTTTTCGATTTGTTACCATGCAATAGCTTTACCGCGGCAGTCCCCGAGTGCCACACGTATTTTTAATGACAGATCTATCAATTTGATGACAGATCTATCAATTTGATGACAGATCTATCAATTTGAGAACGAAAATATTGAATAGAGATGAATCTATTTAACTGGGGACGAAAAATATAGCTCCCATTATTTATGGGCGAAGAAGGTACCATATTTTTTTCAAGATTTTATTTTACCACTGTCAGCGTGATTAATTGCCAAATTACAACTTTCTAGTAAATATTAAGAGTTTCTGAGTTAAACCGCGCGGACAGACGGACGGACAGATGGACATGGCTAACTATAAAGGTTCCTTGTTGACTAACAAACCCTAAAAACAGACAGTTTCCTAAGAAAATATTCTTAATGCACCGTCTGCAAATTATAGGCCGCCAAAGCAAAGAGTAAGGAATATTACTTTAAAATTCAGCCAAATTATGGAAAGCTTTTAGGCCTACAGAGGCAATTAGTTTTGGTCTTACACTGCAGCAAATATACTTTGATACGTACTAGTAGTTTTTGACGAAAATTTAGTCCTCGGTGCCAAGCTATACCAATTTCCAATAGGCAGCGAACATTACCTGAAAAATATAAAAAAAAAACATTAGTCAACGTTGCTCGTTTGGCGAAGTAAGTACCTATCTTAAATTATTGTGATATTAATGAAATTTAAAATGTTCAAATGCCACCAAAAACTACCACTAAATTAATAACGAAACCTTGCATATCTACACATTTATAATGAGCATACAATGAGTAAGAAATGTTTATTCCAGAAAAGGCAGTGTGAGTGCCCCGTTTCCTTGGCTTGTCTTGGAGGGGGCACTGCCGTGCCCCCAGATTTACACGACAAATGAAATTAGACCTTTATTTTTGTCCAAAGTATTTCAAATACAAAATAATCAAATTTTTCGCAAAAAGAATTGTACGGTCGGGGGACTCCCGTCGGGATCGGGAACGATTTTTTTAGGTACTATTAGTAATCTGTGTACAAGCTTACGTCTCAGTTCAAGTTTTTATTTCAGTTCATGTTCTTGAAACGATTTATCGGGCCGTACATTCACAATTCGTGCATTATAGGGTCGCGCATTATGTTATACCTCATTTCCTCAGCAATGATTTTAATGACTTTATTTGCAGAAACACAATTTGTTCATTTTATAACAGAAAAAAATATATTAGACATCTCTTTTAATACAGAGATTTGCATTCTAGAGGCAAACCAGACCGATTTAAACCTCTTTTTCTTTCAAACACACACTTCAATATGCCAGTTGGTCTTTTTAAAATTAATTAATAGTGGTTTTTAATTAAAATGAAAAAACATTGAAAAAAGTGCAAAGGTGTGGTTATTTTTTTAAAGATTACACAAAGAGAAAAAAAGGGACAACTGTTCCAATCAATGCCTCGCCTTAAGGCTCCTCCGTCCCTAAAATTAGCAACTCGATTCACGATGTTTCAAACAACGAACGAAATAGCTTGGAAATAAAGTTCTTATTAGCTCGTACTGCAACGTGGCTGTTACGTCAATCGCTACGGACGAATCTTGCAAAAATTGTGGTTTTTATTAACTATTTTTTATTTTCACACAACTTGTAGGTACGGTAGGTAGATAGGGCGTGGGTTTAAAAATAGATGCGTGGACACGTAATAAATTTTATTGAAGGGAAATAAGACCTAGAAAGAAAATAAAATCATTTTATATTTTTTGTTAAGAAGTTCAGGATATTTTTTTTCTTTAGTTCTATGTATTAAAATAGAATTCGAGGAAATCAAAATCACTTCTCATATCCTGTAAATTTACTAAATTAATTTTTTTTTGATAAAAAATCCTTAATTGAAGTTTATTTACTTATCGTATGGTATTTAAAACTCACACTGGTTATAATAAAAAAGATTGAAAACATTAAAATTATAAAAATTTAAAAAACTTAAAATTTGCATTACCGCAGGTATGAATGAACTCGTGGCCTTAGTCAGGGTTTTGAAATCGTCAGCTGGTCCCTTATATCTGGTGATGGGACACTCAAATACCATGTGGTGTATGGTCTGTTTCCCAACCCCATTTGTGCCACAGTTGCCAACACCAGTTCTTATGCGGTTAAGGGTTGACCAAATTTGTCGGCTTTTATTAAACCCTTTGTGCCGCTCCTGTGTGCTAAACTCAAAGATGGTATCGTCCACATTGTTTTTATGGGCTTCCCATTTTTCCATTTTGCTTGGCTATCCCTCCATGTCGGATTGTGAGTATGAAAGGCTTTGGCTGGTGGGTTCCGCGATTTAAGTCGGCTGATTCTAAGGTCATCTAGGTCTTCGTGGATAGGCAGTAATGTATTGTCGGACATTTTGATATATTCCCGTTCAAGACATTTCTGTCTACGAATGTCAGGTGGTGCAATATTGCTTAGTGTTACATGGTGGTTACATAGTTAGTCGTATAAGCCATATAGCGCTGCAGCAAACTTTAGTTATTCTCGCACGCACCGCATTTCGTATACCATTTCACTTTAACTGTCCCGATCCCGTAAATCGCGTTAAGGAACTTTGTTCCAAAAACTTTGCCCCCACAAAACTTCCAACATCCATTTCTTTTGATCTTCTTTTTTATTCACAATTGGTTAACCCTTGACAACATCTCACCTGATGGTAAGTGACGAATTTTAACTGCCTCCGTAGCTCAGAGGCAAAGTTCACTGGCTTTACACAGGAGGTCGCGGGTTCGATTCCCGGCGGGGTCAATTGTAAGACTCCGTTTGATTGGTGGTAGGGCATTTTCTAAGCCCGCCTGGCTAGCTACCACCATCTTATCCAAGTCTTGCCGCCAAATATCAATGTTGATATCATTGGTGTGTTCCGGCATGAAGATAAGATAGCCAGTTCCCCATTGCGTTGGGGAATCTTGGTAGGCCCGCTTCCATCTTCGGCAATATTTACGTGTTTATAGGTCTTTTATCAAGCAGCCCACAGACTAAAATGAATGGTGATTTTTTCATTGTGTGAAGAGTTAGAGTAGGCTCAATGGCAGACTGTGAGTCGGAGAGTGACCGGTTGGCACTCAATAGGAATATGATAAGTGGTGTTTTATTACTATGACTACTGTGTGTCGTCAAACCACGCCCGTTTCAGTAAAATGTCAGGACTTTTTGATTAAAATCAGGACTTTTTAATTTAACATCTGGTAACCCTATTTCTTCACGAATCGCCTCCCAGTTTCCACGTGGCGACCTCCATCCGATTCCACGCCGAGTAACGGAACATCAAGTTCTAATTATTTATATCGTACTGCATATTTATTAAGTGTCAAAAAAGAAATAAACCTACAAAGAGCTTGAAAGAAACCAGCCACAAACCAGCGGTGGGCCAAACTATGAACACCTGTCGTGTCGGCCTTCTTTCCACAGCTTTTCGCCTCAACGAACTAGGCTCGAGAGCTCGACGATGACTTTCACTTCACACTGGCAAGACGAATTCAGTCAAGTAGGTAACTCATTATAACATTAATTCGACTTATTCATTTTCAACTCCCAACAACACAAACTGTCACCAACATTTTGTTAAAAACATTTTGTATGGATAAACCTATAAACTTTTTACAAATCCTAAAACTATGACTTTTAATCCACTCCAGCAGCCTTTCTAGCAGTGAATATTCTCCTTTAGAATTAATTAAACTGTTATCAATAATTTTCTCAGACATTCTCTTTTTTTTTCAGATTTCCTGAAATAGCTGTTAGGTGGTAGAGAATGTAACTCTAATGCCACTCAAAAACTTAATATTTCGTAAAGAATCATTTAAAAAAAAAAATCAAGCGAGACCTACAGTACTGTAATAACTACAAAACTGTCGCATGTGTAACATGTGACTAAATACTTTATAAAAGGACGGCAAAGATACGGCAGACTAGGCTGTTTGGTCATAGATACCTTTGCCTCTTCCGCGCTTTTAAAGCCTGAAAAAAGGACGGCAAAGATACGGCAGACTAGGCTGTATGGTCATAGATACCTTTGCCTTTTCCGCGCTTTTAAAGCCTGAAAAAACGCGACTCCCTGTTACACATTTCTGTCCCATGGGACACATTTCCGTCCCATTTCACGAAATCACTCCCACAAATTGCAGGAAAGCGAGAGCAAAGATGTTACACATCAAAAATATTCGTAAACCATCAATAGTTTTGATACACCTATTCAACGATACCGTCTCAATACATATGATGGGATACGTGAATTTAAAAAAGTCACCCCACTTTACAAGTAAGGTGGTGGCAGGTACACTATTTCTTTATTTTATTCCATATGCTTATAGACGTCATAGATTTGTATAATAATAACATATTTTATAATTATTACTTAATACTTTTATTGTATTATCAACATTAACTACAGTGTCGTCGTCTGTGGCGTAACGGCTAGGGTCGCTACCTCCTGTCCGGGAGGCCTTGGTTCGAATTATGTTACTTACGTGTTTTCTAATTTCGTTTCGTATGTACGTTTATCCGACGCTCTTACGGTAAAGGAAAACGTCGTGAGGATACCTGCACACGCCTGCGAAGAAACTCGAAGGTTGTGTGTGAAGTCGACCAGCCCACACTGGGGCAGCGTGTTCGACTGGATCCGATCGCCCTTATTGAGGGTAGGCTCGAGCCCATCGGTAGGGACGTATATGAGCTGCTATGATGAACATATTTTAGTTTTATAGCTTGGTCTTTGTGTAAAACTGCTGTGACATACCAACGGACGGACAGAAACACATGGCGAAACTGTAAGGAAATTTCTAGTTTGATTACGGGACCCTAGAATCTGCGACGTTCGTAGGCCTCAGCTGTCGTGGACCAATCATATTCCGTCTCATCTGTCAGAGGCATTGAACTGCTAACTGAACAGAACATAATGAGTTCATTCAGTCATTAATTTCGCAAAAGCCGCATGAAAAGACACGCTTCAGGGATAGATGGAATAGATCTACGCGGGATATTAGGGCATAGATTAGGTGCTGTTCCTTTATTACGTACTAGCTGTGCCCGCAACTTCATCCGCGTGGAGGTTTTGAATTTTCCTACGAGAACTCTTGAATTTTCCGGGATTAAAAGTATTGCGTTGGGGATTCTTGGTAAGCCCGCTTTCATCTTCGGCAACATCGTCACTTACCAACAGGTGAGATGTTGTCAAGGGTTTACCAATAGTGAATAAAAAAATAATAAAAAATCCTATATGTTAACCCGGGCTATAATGCCATTGTAAAGCGCTTCACCCAGTTTGGTATATATTTACACTAATTCCACAGAAAATTAATAAAACTACACGTTATTAATTTGTCAGAGACTGGTTTCGAACACCATCTTCAGGCAGACTAAAGCGTTTATTTAGTGATGGGCCCAGTAGACGCATACTTTTCAAGCGACTTCCAAAAAGGAGGAGGTTCTCAATTCGACTGTACGTTTTTTTTATGTGTTTTTCAGAACTTTTGACTGGGTGAACCGATTTTTATGATTCTTTTTTTATTTGAAAGCTAGTGCTTCCCTTGTGATCTCCCATATAAATTTTATCAAAATCGTTGTAGGAATTTATTAGAAAATTAACAAAAAACAGAAATAATAAACCAAAAATGTACTAAGTTGTTGCGATGGAAGTCGGTTTTTTAACGTGTTTAGCGTTTTCAATTAATCCTTTATACACACCGTACGGCGCAAAACAGGCGACCGACCACAGCCACCGGCGCGGGCGCGATAGCCACCGATGACTGTGGTCGGTCGCCCATTTGCGTCGAGCGAGCCTCATCATATCAGCTCATATACGTCCCCACCGAGGGCCTCGTGCCTACCCTGAATTAGGGCAATCGAGCCTTAATCGACCACGCGGGCCCCTTGCGGGTTGGTCGACTTCACACACAACCTGCGAGTTTCTCCGCAGGCGTGTGCAGGTTTCCTCACGATGTTTTCCTTCGGATAAACGTACATATGAAATCTAAATTCGAAATCACATTGGTACGTGGCAGGATTCAACCCACGACCTCCAAGACAGGAGACGGCGCCCTAGCCGAGCAAGCCTAAGCTACAGTATTTACTCGACTGCCCAAAAGGCCTACAGCTCCGGGACCTACCTGGACAGTAGGTAGTGATTCTCTTCCACGAGGCACTCGCCTTGCAAAGTACCGGGACAAGCGTCTTGGCGGCAAGACCTCCCGTAACTGGTCCTTGTCTTCACCTTATGGTGTTGGCAGGAATAGCGGCCCTCACTGTTATGCCCAGTGGGGACGCTATATCATAAACGTGCTAGTTTTAGCGAATCTGGTTGATATACGAGAGGGAATGCCCAAAAGGATGGTATTGTTTTTCGGATGTATGTATGTGCGTATGTTTGTGTGTATGCCTGTTTCTTTAACCGAGCCTGTAGCTTAAACGGATTGATGGATTTAGATTCGTTTTGATCCCGTTAGTGACATAGAATTCATTTTTACCCGACTGCCCACAAAGAGGGCTAATGTTTTTATCTAGTTGAGTTTTTATTTTTAACCAATCGACTTCCAAAAAAGAGGTGGTTTTTAGATCTTTACAGTTTGATTATCTTCTTATGTTTTTTTTTAAGTATGTTATCTCAGAACTTTCGACTGGGTGAACCGATTTTCATGATTATTTTTTTATTCAATTTATGCTTCCGAGTTAGTCCCATATAAATTTTATCAAAGTCAGTGTAGTATTTTTATAAAAAAATAACAAAAAGCAAAAACAATAATTCAAAATTGTATACTAAGTTTTTGCTATGGAAGTCGGTTTTTTGTCGGTCGTTTCCAATTATTAAATAATTTATTTAATAATTACCTTTCGTTACTTATAATTACTTTAGTTGCCATTCAAATCGTTGCATTTTACGGACTTCGTTCGCGTGGAGGTTTTGAATTTTCCCACGAGTACTGTTGAATTTTCCGGGATTAAAAGTATCCTACATATTAACCCGGGCTATAAGGAACCATCATACAAAATTTTATAAAAATCTAAATCTATGGTTTGATACCTTGGACGTTTACCGTAAAATGCCGCTGTTCACAAGTCTGTGTGTACCATAATGGAGGTAACAAAAGGGTCAAAATATTACTATCAAATATACCCAAAATCGGAGCGTAGATCATGTACATTACTTTAGTTCTTATTTCACTTTAATATATGCAGTATTTCCGAAGATATAAGGACGACAAGTTTAAGCCCTTTTTGAATTTCCGAGATTACGCGCGCTCATATAACGTCACAGCCCGCGTTGAGCTCGCGACCGCGACACGCCGCAGCGCTCGGTCCGGTGTGTTGACCCTACTAAATAACGCGCGTCTCGTTTCATTTATTTTTCGTGCTTGTATTTCTAAGAAATAATATAAATTATCCTATAAATCGGATTACATTAAAGTGAAACGTGTAGTGTGTAGAATGGAAGAAGGTTTTCTTAACCCTCAATTCACCAGGTGACAGAAACTAACGTAAATACCCTCTATGAGTCCCAGGGACTCATACATTTTATTTTATTATTTCTTTAAATAAAACAACTATTATTCCGAATCTTTTTTTAATTAACTTGTTGGCCACATATTTAATACTAAAATTAACTTACTTACTTAGCGACTCGCGCACCACTAACCCTCAAAAACAGTCATAAAAACTATGTTCACGCGAGTGAAGCCGCGGGCAAAAGCTAGTATACATAAGTTTAACAGTGAGCGAAAATAAATAAGATATATTTTGTAACTGTTGTGCCACAGAAGCTCGTAAGTACACATTTAAACGTGAACGTGCTAGCAGTATAAGGTCCCGTTATTTTATATTAACAATCTCTAATAGACTATGAAACTGTATTTCTATATGTAGGTACGTACTATACAAAAAAAACTAAATCACATTAATTATTATTTTATAATAGCAACCAGCAAACAGGCGGACGCCGGCCGTCGCTTGTGGGACAAAAAGCAACAACAAACGGTGGAATATGAATAAATGATATGCACCTTTGAATAGTTGGGGACATTCGCTGTCCGTTATTTTCCGTCTTTCAATATTATATTTACGTTTTCAATACCTACCTAAATAAATTAAATTATTTTTACCTACATAGAAAAACGCCTGCGGAGAAACTCGCAGGTTGTGTATGGAGTCGACCAACCCGCACTGGGCCCGCGTGGTCGTCTAAGGCCCGATCGCCCTAATTCAGGTTAGGCTCGAGCCCCTCAGTGGGGACGTATATGAGCTGATGTGATGATGACATAGAAAAAACCCGCCAAGTGCGAGTCAAATTCGCGCTCTAAGGGTTCCGTAGCAAAAACTAATTTTCATCTACAGCGCCATCTATAGATATAGGTAAAAGGGAACTATATGCTGTTGTCGTATTTACAACGTACATTAACTATGTAGTAGATATTTCTAGATCCCACTAGGTGACGCTAGTTTCTAAACAATCTGACTTTGGAAATTTCATTTTTCCTGTAAGAACGGAAGGACTTTAGATTTTTCTCTTAAAATTTTCCTGTAATCTATGCATTTAACCTCATATACTGTGTTTTTTTTTTCAAAATTTTGGGCCCAGTAGTTTCGGAGATAAGGGGGGGGAATGATAATTTTCGCCTATTTTCCTAAATAACGTCAAAACTATTTATCTTAAAATAATTAAAATATGAGATTCTCACAACCAGCACTTTCATTTGATATTTCACACGATATAGTTTGCAAAACTTATTTTTATATACATAATTTATTTACCCCCCAAGAATGGACCCCATATTTAAAATTAATTTATTTACGTTACATGCCCGTCTTTAGGTCATTGATTTACATATGTGTACCGAATTTCAGCTCAATCGATCCTGTAGTTTCTGAGAAAATCGGCTATTACAGACGGACGGACAGACAGACACACAAGTGATTCTATAAGAATTTCGTTTTTTTTTCTTTTGAGGTACGGAACCCTAAAAATAGCTATTTCCCGCGGCTTCGCTCGCATGGGCATTGTTTTTATTAATGTCTTTTAGAGTTAGTGATATGCGAGCCGCAAGCGGCTCACGAGCGTAAACGGGAGTTTACTCCAGATTCCTCGAAAACTATATCGGGCTATATTACCTATCAGATCGAAAGCAGTGTGTGCACTTGAGCCGATTAGATACAAGTAAGAATTAACTACGTTTAAATCTACCTTCCAAGACAATAAAAGCGGCGTCCCACAAGGTGTACTGGGACCACTCCTCTTTCTACTTTACATAAATGATCTACCAGTACAGTCGACACACGAAACAATATTATTTGCGGGTGACATATCGGTTATGTACGGTTCTGTACTTCATGAGGACGAATTGAACGATTGTGTTGGTCAAATTACCGAGTGGCTAGCAATAAATAAACTGAGAGTAAATATTCTTAAAACCAGTTTCATACAGTTTTCTAACTACAAAAAAGAACGACTCCATCCCAACATTACTTTTGAAGGTCAACCAATACAAGAAACTAGTGAAATAAAATTTCTCGGTATAATCCTAGACCAACACTGTAATTGGAAATCTCATGTCCAATATGTATGCTCCAAATTAAGTAGATTTGTATACGCGCTTAGACAGTTAATAAAGGTTAACGGAGAAAAAAACTGCTTACTATGGATATGTTGCATCGGTTTTAAGATATGGCATCGTTCTGTGGGTCAACTCAACGGATGCAACTAATATGTTTCTCGCACAAAAGAAATGTGTAAGAGCAATAAGTGGAGCAGGACCAATTGACGAAACACAGCTTCCTAACTTACTACACATTTTATAAATTGGAACATTTGTAAAAAATAATCCGAATCTTTTTAAACATGCTGAACAGCATCCTAGGTTAAGAGACAGAGACCTTACGCGATTGTTAGTAGACCAAAATGCAAAAGCTGTGTATATGAGAGAAACTGTTATTTGATGTCAATTAAGGTTTACAATCACATACCTCGCGTCTTCAGGGAGCTCCTACTAAAATATTTCAAAAACAAACTTTCTAGTTGGCTGACAGACAAATGCTTTCATGACTTAAATGATTTTTTTAATCAATAATTTTATGAGAAGGTACTTGTTTATTTTTTAATGACATTATAATTAGAAACATTTGACATTTTATAACTTTTAAAATATAAGTATTTTGTATGCCATTTGTTGGCGAAACACACTGTTCCATTTAATTATAATTTATTACTAAGATCCTTAATACTGTGTTTCCACAAATAAACTATTTCATTTCATTTATTCTGTTTAGCAGTCTATGTCACTTCTTACCCCCTCAACTATTTTTATGCAAAAAGCACGTCATTCCGTTGCGACGACCCCGACGTGCGCGAGCCTGAAACTGAGTTTTCCCCAGATCCCTCGGGAACTATCTCGGGCTATGCTAAATAGTAGTCTGTGTCATTTCCAGCCCCCACTCAACCATCTCTGTGCAAAAAATCAACAACAATCCGTTGCTCCAGCTCCATTGCGATGTTAAAGAAATCAAGCAAAAAAGAGTATTTTTTCAGTTCTCTCGGGAACTGTATTGGACTATGCTATTTTCACGGGATAAAAAGTAGCCTGTCCTACCCCATAACACTGGTTATCTACATGCCAAATTTCTTCAAGATTGGTTGAGGTGTTGGAAGTGTGAAAAGGTAACAAACAAACACATATTCACATCTATAATATAATAAAACTGTAACGGGGCCGTGTCTGTACATGAAATATTTTTGGAAAATAATAACTTTGGTGGACATTACTAACGATACAGAGGCCAAAACAACAACTTTTGGAATTTTTGTCTGTCTGTCTGTCTGTCTGTATGTTCGCGCATCACGCAAAAACTACCGGGGCGATTTTGATGAAATTTTGTATGGTGGTTCCTTATAGCCCGGGTTAACATATAGGATACTTTTTATCCCAGAAAATTCAAGAGATCCCGTGGGAAAATCAAAAGTTTTCATTAATAGAATGGCTCACCATGCAAATGTGGCTTGACCTATTACAATCAAATTTTACACGTTGATACCCTTATCGCGAATTAAAACTGGGACATTGTAATCCCAAAAAAATTAGGGTTCCTACAGGAATGCAAAAAATTGTATCTTTAGAATGACTCAACGTAACAATATGAAACCTTTACATTGGGATGGGGTGTTTTTGACCATCATTGTATAGTCGGGTATTCTTTATCCCGGAAAACTAAAGAGGTCCCGTGGGAAATTATCTATCGATACTTACAATAATATCACTAGAGTACTTTTTTCTATATATTAGCTACACATACCAAACATTATAATAATAGTAGCAGAATGTCAATAGATTGCACTGCAGGGATAATAAAACGTGCTTAAGATGTATTAAAACATTAAAATATTATTTCATACTTTTGAGTGGATTTCTTTTATGTATTTTTCAGCATACGCTACTTTAAACTCTGGACCTATGGTACGATAGCGATGAGTATCATAGACGAACAGAGAGGTATTTTTTTACAGATTCCAATCGTGTAAAAAAATAAAAACACATAAATCAAGTTTAGCATCTTTTAACAGGAGGCACAGATATGGGAACTCTTCTGACGGCGACTATTTGCGTGTGGCAGTTGCTCTCCGCCTGCAATATCAATATCTGTGGACCTCATCAATGTATTTGCGGGTCCACGGCGGAGGCAATTGGCCATCACTCACTGAGTTGCAGTCGTGTTTGTGAAGATTCCCACGTCACCAATTCCTTAACGACCTCACTCGGAGGGCACTGGTCTCGGCCAGATGGAATTGATTCCAGACAGAATGGAATATTCCATCTTTGATGCAGCTGCCGGCCGGGCTTTAGTCGATCTGATGGCAAAAGGCCGGAGGGTTTAAACAGGTGCTATGGCAGAGAGGAACGCGTCTGCTTTGGGAACCCAGTTTTTCTGCCTCACTCCTCACCCGTACGGTACTGCTGCTCAATTTGCGGTGAGAAAGAAGCATAATAAGTACTCGGTCTTGGAGGCAAATTACTGTTTTGTGCCGCTGGTCTGTGAGACAACCGGCTGCTGAACCCTCAGAGGCCTTTGCCTTCACAAAGGAGATTGGCCTTCGCCTTCGAGAGAGGAGATGTGACGTGAGGTCCTACCTGCTGCTAAGGTTGTCTATTGCCATCCAGCGCGGCAACGAGAAGTGCGTCTTGGGCTCCTTTCGAGCTGATTCGACTCGAGGATTTGACCCATATTAATATTGTTAGGAAATTTTATTACTAGATTGATACCTATAATGATTTGAATTAGTTTTTTATAATATAGGTATGTGTTATTTCATCATATCAGTTTATGTACGTCCCCACCAAGGGGCTCGACCTGCCCTGAGTTAGGGCGATCTGGTCTTAGACGATCACGCGGGTCCATTGCGGGTTGATTGACTTCACACATAAGCTTCGAATTTCTTCGCAGGCGTGTGCAGGTTTCCTCACGATTTTTTTCTCACCGTAAGAGTGTTGGATAAACGTACATACCAGTATGAAATCGATATTCGTATAGATATTGGTAAGTGGCAGGATTCGAACCACGGCCTTCCGGACAGGAGGTAGTGGCCCAACCGTTTTGCCACCGACGCTCTATATTTTATTTAAGATTTAGAAATCCTTACTTAATATTATAAATGTGAAAATGCGTTTGTTTGTTTGTTACCTATTCACACTTCAACACCTCTACCAATCTTTATGAAATTTGGCATGCAGGGAGCCTGTATCATTGGGAATGAAATAGTCAACCTTTTATCTGTGGAAATTATCATAGCCCGATGCAGTTCCTGAGGAAACTAAAACAATACTCTTTGTTCGTTTTATTTAAAATCGAAAAAATGGATTGGTGTGATTTTTAGCACAGAGATGAGGTGGAAAATGATATAATTTACTAATAAGAATATCCTGACACATTTCCCGAGGGATCTGGGGACAACTGTTTTCTACGCTCGCGCACGTCGGTGGCACGATAAAGTGATTTTTTGTATTGAATTTGTTGAAGTGACAAAGACAGCTAATCCGAATAGCCCGATACAGTTCCTGAGGTACCTGGAGAAAACTCATGTCCACGCTTGCGAGCTGATTGCGACTGGCGCACCACTCCCCTCAAAAAGAGTCATAAAAGCTATGTCCACGTGGGCGAAGCCGCGGGCAAAAGCTAGTTTATAATATTAGAAAGGATATGTACCTAGGTAAGCTCAACGTTTGAGTACTGTGTAATCTGATGTGGTTTGCAATTTTATTTTCGCCATCATCTATCATAGGCACACAGACCTATGTTTTTACAAAGCAGTTTGCAAATAAATTCAATATATTAGGAGGTTCTAATGTATTAGTTGGATTTTAACAAACTTCGAAAAATGAGGTTATCCATTCGATCGTAGGTTGGGGTGCACTTAAAAGGGTTGCCATACTAAAAAAAATCTCATAAATTTCATAAGTTTGTCCACGTATTTCTCAGAAACTAGAAATTAAATTGAAAAAAATCTTTTTTTATTGGATAAAGTATATTTCAATTAAGAAACAAGGAAAGTTTCATAAAAATTAGTTAAGAAGTTTTCAAGATATGTACTTTTGTTAAGTGTATGTGTGTAGCAATCATCGTAAAAACACGTCGTCAGTTGTTTGTTGTTAATTAAAATCGGTTGTTTTTAACGTTTTTGCGTGAACGTGAACTCGTGATGTACACTTTTTTTTTTGAATAAATGGGTACTTTCACTAACGCCTGCGCGATGCAGGATCTGTCCAGCGCCATCTAGTGGTGCTTACACTAACCACGTTGTCAAAATTTACAACCTCCTGTGTATCGGCAACCCCTTGACCGATTTGGCTCTTGTTCGAACTTATTGTTTTTTGTCTTATTCATTTGCCTACCAAATTTCACGACGCCCCGATCAACGATATTTAAATTATCATCAAACAAATATATTCTAGTACATACCATAATACGATTAGGTAATTAATAGTACTCACATACATACCTACATACAAATTCCGGATTGTTTCAGTGTAGACTACGAGAACTTTGCTTCCCCGTTTAATAACTAACACCCATCAGCACCGTCAACTCGTAAGTATACTTAGTAATACTTTTTCTTTGAGGTCACAATCGGGCGAAACCTCGAGGCTCTCCGTGCTGTGCGTGCGTTGCTAAGACGCCAGGCGGTTACATTTAATATTCCGGTCTCACCGTCCATTGTTAACAGTTGCAAGAAGGTGCCCACTTCCAATTTCACACCGGTCCTCACTGAGAACGAACGAAAAATATACAGGGTGTAAAAAAAAATTGGCGAGGGACCCGTTAACTGGGGGTTCTACTCATCATACTGAACAATTTTCCCCAAGGAACCCATATTTGGACTCTCCATACTAAATTGCACAAAATTGGTCGATTAGTTGATCGATTTGTATGAAGAGTTAAAGTTTTTTTTGCGATTTCATTAAAGTCATAGAACTAAAGTTGTTCAGTATGATTAGTAGAAGCCCCAGTTAACGGGATCTACACCAACACCCTCTTTATTTAGAAATGACTCTGTTATTTATTCTTAAAGATTCATTTTAGTACCAGATAAGCCTACTCATAACAGAAATGTACAAAACATTCAACGGTATACTCCAGATCACTTTCCACAGTAACTAGACCAACGGCACTCAATGAACCATCACGTCCCATTGCCTCCAAAGTCGGCGCAGTTTTATTAAAGAGCTGCTTCCTCTAATTGGTGACGCCTTCAAAACACGTCAAAGTCTTTGGCAGGAAAGGTATCCCGCAACAACACATATCCCACTATCCCCTGAACACAACCTTCTCTGGCCGACATGGAAATCTTTGAACGGACTATGGAAAATATGTGCGAATGGAACTACAGCTGGGCTAGCGCCTGCCAGTGCGGTGCCTCTCCCCAGACCATTGGCACACCTTTTGCAATGCTCTGCGTGCCCTAGCACCTGTACGCGCAAGAACGTTTACAGTGCAATCCAGGTAGCAGAGTTACCTAATCTGGATATTTTCGTCAAGCTGTCAAATCATCTGGACTGTTTATTAGATTTTGATGATCTTCTCTCGAACATAGGAGATTGAAGATTGGCACGGGAGACCTTTTCCAAATACCACAGATCAAGTAGAAATTTGTATACTCTACGAGTACGTCACGCACGTTTCTACCCTGGGGTCATCATATCAGCTGATATAATCCCCACCGAAGGACTCGAGCCTTCCCTGAATTAGGACGATCGGGCCTTGGTCGATCACGCGGGCGTTGTGCGGTTCGATCGACTTCACACACAATCTTCGAGTTTCTTTGCAGACGTGAGCAAGTTTCCTTACGATGTTTTCCTTCACCGTAAGAGCGTCAGATAAACGTACGAATAAAATGGAAATTCGAAAACACATTGGTAGGACCTCCCGGACAGGAGGTAGCGGCCCTAGCTGTTGCGCCACCGATGCTCCACCTGGGGTACCCAAATCCTATTATGTTATTTTAAACTCATCATTCGTAAGTGTTGCGAAACCTTTACTGGGCCACATCACATTTACACTCGTAAACCCTCAGCCCTTCACACTTCTGTGCCCCCCAGCGCTTATATTTAGTTTACAAACCCCCAGTCAATCACACATCTGTGCCCCCAGCGCTCATATTCAGGAAAAACAGTCCAAACAATTACATGTACCAACCTAGTTAGTCTATGCATAATGTAACTGATAATTAATATTCCTGTTATTTTATGACTAGGGTGAAATTTCATTTATTTTGTTCCCGTTAACTGTGGCTTCTACTCATGAAACTGAACTACTTTCCCAAGAAACCCATACAATCGGAGCAAACAAAATTTGGACTCTCCATACAAATTGATCGATAACATTTATTAACATACATTTAAGCTCTATAGTTGTCGCAGCAATTTCTTCGTTACTAATGTCATATTTGCATAGATTTTGTCACTTTTAGGAAAAATCAAGGAAATTAATAGTATTGCCCCATCTCTGACCACTACGAAAAACGCCTTTGTTCTCGTAGCTTGAGCTTATAAATGGGGCGTATAAGTATAACGCTTTATAAAAGGTACAAAAAGCTGACTTCTAGTGCATAACTAAGTATGTAATGGGAAAATGCGGTGCGATGCGAATACAACAGTGGGAACTCGCTGATAGTGTCGCCGTGGAACCATCGTCAGCGTCCTCTTATATCGATGCGTGTAACCCATTGTTTGAGCTACTTTACCAGCCATGGTAGCGGTGTTACCTATCTATTCATATGCGAACAGTAATTAGATCATCTATAATCTCTAAACACCAATAGTTACCATGAACTATCGGTAAATAATGTGACAGGAACCTAATTAAATTATTTAGAAATTGAAAATTAGACTGCAAAAAATGTATCCCGTGACAATCACATCAAGTCTAATCTATGACACCTCACATTTCAAAATTAATTAAGCCGTCTAGACTGAAGCTCGGCTAAAAAAAGACCCCTCCTACGTAATTGCAGGTTGTGAAAATATAAGTACAGTAGATAGAGCCTTGTTAATCCGTATTCCGTACCCAGGCTAATCCGAACGCTGCTATAATCCGAACTGCCCAGCCACGTCCAACTTCTTTAGTTACGAGAGAACTTTTGCCTTTTAAAGAGCCAAGTGTGCCATATTGGATAGTTCAAAAGCTGGAAAGCATGCAATGTCACTTCCTCATAAATATAGTGTCGGGAAATTTACAATCACTTAAAACCTGTCGTTGTCCGAAAAAATGTTGCTTCGCAAATTGAGAGTTAAAGCTTTTTCTTGGTCTATAAATAAAACCCGCCAGACTAAAATACGAGTAGATCAGTTTATGACTAAGTAAAGTCTTGTGTTTAATAAATTTTACAATACTGATTCTCCGAAAAAAAAAGTGTTTTATATACTATAATCCGAACGCTCCGCAAGTCCGAACAGGGGTATGTTGTTTTATCAGGGATATGTATAGGATTATCGAGGCTCTACTGTATGTACTGTCTTCTCACAACAGATATAAGTGCTTCCATTTTCGCTCCAGCATTGAGGAACCATCTAAACTCCATCGCATGATATCAGCTAAACCTCCACATTTTATGAGATTGGCAATAGTAACCTAACACGTTAGGATCACTGCTGAGTCACACACCTTTTTCAATAACAAAATGATTTTCTCGTTAATCGGTGTCAGTGACATGCGAGGGATGACGATAGGGCTAGGCCAGGAGATGGGGCGGCGATTTGCCATCGACATCCCAAAAATGACAGTCACCGTTCTTATAAATATTTATCGATTTTATAATAGCTATTTCATGATTCGGAGTTTTGCAAGAGGGTGCCGTGCGTCATGCAATCACTAAGTAACTTTAAAAGCGCGGTAGCTTAGTTAGAAGATTCATTGTTAACAGTAGGCACGTACTTCACACATAATTGTAAAAGTCTACAACTGTCGAATTTCGTTTCGACCGCAGTCGCCTCAGTGAACTAAATCGGACCGGTTCGATACGTGCAGCTACTTTTTCTTGGAATCATCTGATATATATTTTTATTATACATGCCATGTATGACTGGTTTGGCAGTCGATTTCTTCATCCTCATGAGGTTTTGTTCCATTTCATAAAAATATTTTTAGGTATACTTTGGTACCTGTTACCTCTAAAGTATCATCATTCATCATAATCATCGAATCAGCTCATATACGGGGCTCGAGTCTACCCTGAATTAGGGCGATCGGGCCTTAGTCGAACACGCGGGCCCAGTGCGGATTGGTCGACTTCACACACAACTTGCGAGTTTCTCCGCAGGCGTGTGCAGGTTTCCTCACTATGTTTTCCTTCATCGTAAGAGCGTCGGATATACGTACATATGAAATCTAAATTCGAAATCACGTGGCAGGATATGAACCACGACCTCCCGGACAGGGGGCGGCGGCCCTAGCCGTTACGCCACCGACTCTAAAGTATTTTATTTTTTATTTTAATCAACCATATTTCCGAGTTAATCATATAAGAAACTCATATTTATTTACTTTGGCAACCCAAAATGCAAAAGTATTTATTTAGGATCACCCAACTTTCTTTTTCATATTTACCCATTGACTTACCCATATAAGACGTTTTCCTCTATTAAACACAGGTACTTAGTACAGCTTTATTAGTTATTAGTAAATGTATTACTGTTTATAAATCAACGAAATTAGGAGCAATAAATTATTAAAAATAGACTAACAGTGCATTTTCTGTAGATAGAAGATATTTTTTTAAAAGAACACTGTTTATCGATTGTACTACCGATGCAGAGTGACTACGCTGTTGGATCGAAACGAATAATTCTTTACAACAAGAGTTGATAATAATCAATCATGCATGACATTAATATTTTTTTTTCTGAAATAAACAAAACAAAACAAGATTTAGAGTATTTTTTTTGCGAATTGACAATTGAAATCCTTCGGAAAGTTGTTCAGCAGAATCAAGAGTAGACTCCATGATTAAAAGGATGACAACTAATAAATTTGGACCTACCTAAGCATATGAAAACTCCAAGAAAATATATTTATTATTTTAATAATTTACTACTCCTACTTTCATTTACTTAAATACAGAAATATAAATACTAATAAAGCTGGACTAAGTAACTATGTGTTTAATGCGATTTTTATGGAAAATTCAAGGGATCATGAATATACGTGGAGTTTTCATATGCTAAGGTTGTTCAAAATATACTAGATGTCATTCTTTCTTACCCGACTGCGCCAGAAGAAGGGTTATGTTTTTCGAGTGTATGTATGTATATTTCTTTGACACGCCCTGTAGCCTAAACGGCTTAATGGATTTTGTAGTGCGAGGTGTCGTTACATTTGTCTTGATCCCGTGAGTGACACAGGATACATTTTTACACGACTGGCCAAGAGGGGTCAAATTTTTTAAAATTAATTCGTGCAGTTATTTAATCATGGATTCTATTCATGATTCAGGACAACTTTGCCCAACAAGAATTTCAGTTGTCAATTCGAAAAAAAATAATTAAATCACCAATATTTTTTTTTTTTTTGGATTGTTTCAGAAACCAAAAAAAGTGTTTAAAGTATTGCATGATTGATTATTATCAATTCTGTTACAAAGAATTATTCGTTTCGTTCCAACAGCCAATTACTGCTTCATAATTTCGAAAAACACTGTCATTATAAACTCGTCACATTGTTTTTCTACTATCCATAGAAAATAAACTGTTTTTATAGTGCGATTTGTATGGAAAATTTTAAAAAAATCGTGTCCGGTAAAACAGACTCAGTTCGACTAAAACTAAATCACTAAGCTGCGGAATCGAAACCAATAAAGCGTCGGTGGCGTAATGGCAAGGGCCGCTACCTCCTGTCCGAGAGGTCATGTTTCGAATCCTGCCACGTTCCAATGTGTTTTCGACTTTCGTTTTAATATGTTTATCCGACGCTCTTACGGTGAAGGAAAAACATCATGAGGAAACCTGCACACGCCTGCGAAGAAACTCTAAGTTGTTTGGGAAGTCGATCAAACAACACTGGGCCCGCGTGGTCAACTAAGACCCGATCGCCCTAATTTAGGGTAGGCTCGAGCCCCTCGTTGGGGACGTATATGAGCTGATATAATACAGTTTCACCTGTACGATACTTGTATGATATAACGTGCGAAGCGTGGTACGGTATTACGTAACATGTAAACTCGCCGCATTCATAAAGGTTGTTTACAATTTATACAGCGTTATTGTGCCTTTGGGACGACCGATATTGACGGACGTGACACGTTGGAGACCAGACAGTTTTATTGGGCTTGTAGATACCTACACGGGTTAGATACAGTTGATCCAAATTACCCCTGGTGATGCTATACAAAAATCGGGCTGCTATCTCATCCCTTGTTATGCCATATACACATATTTAGGACAATAGGAAGAACCTCTTACTTATGCACCGTTGTTGCGCTTCTTGTAGGTAACAGAAAAACAGGAAAAAAATTCTTTGTTAACTGGTTACGGAACACAGTTACGGCGCCTGACGAAAGGTTTTTTTCTTAAATAACGTAGCAAAAAAGAAACATACAAAATAAAATAAACAAACTCACTTGCAGCAAGTCTAATTGCTTTATGCAGTTTCTTCGAGGATACTGTAGTAATTAATAGAGGGTATTTTAAACTGTACATACTAAAGTTAAATAAAACAGTTAATTGGTAAAAAGAAATAACCAACTGCAGCTACAGGTGAAAAGAGCTATTAGATAATGGATCATAATCATAAACCTGGATTACGCACGCTGTAGCGACTCAGAAAGCGTTTAGCTTAGCGACAAAAGATATTAGGAAAACATTTGCCAACGTACAGAATACTCAGAATATAAGTTTTATTCGCCATGTCATGAAAGAAAATAAATATGAACATAGGCCAGCACATCAAGCTAGACACTTTGGACTTTGTATTGTTCTTATGCTGTATGAGTATGGATCAGAATCGTACTACAAGTGTCTAGCTTGATGTGCTGGCCTCTGTACATATGCCCGCCCAAGTAAAAAAAGAAAGGCTTGTATTTAAATGCCTACCAGAAATGTACTTATATTACTTCCAATAAAATCGAAATACCTACCGAAACGCATAAATGCTCAGCAATTTGTGTTTCATAAAGTATTGTAGAAGAGGAGCTAATTTCCTTTTTATTGCATACCAGAAAAATACGTAAACGCCGTTAGTTAATTTTAGACCGAATATTTTATATCAACGCTAAATAGATGTTACCAATTTCTTTTAATACCATATTTAGGGTGACTTTTAATTAGTTCTTGATAGCAAAGGATATGAATGTACTCGTGATTACAAACAACTTTCCCAAAGAAACTATATGTCAAATATGAAAAAAAAAATTTGGTCTTTTATACTTTTTTACAATTAGAATGTATCGAGGACCAAAAGTTTTTTTTATTTATTTTACGTATAGTTTCTTTGGGAAAGTTGTTTGTAATCACGAGTACATGCATACCTTTTGTTATCAAGAACTAATTAAAAATCACCCTGTCTAATAATTAGGGATGCATCCGATACCGATACCGATATATCGGCGATACTTCGGGTTTGCCGATATATCGGTATCGGCGATATTTTTATGGCAGATTCAACGATACTTTTCAAATTTCGCGCTTTAAAGATGTAATGTAAACGCGCGTGTTGTCCCATCTATTTCGTTGCAAACGAGGCATCTGTCGCATCTGAGAGACTATTTTCCACCGCAGGTCTTATTCAAACAGACTTGCGAAATCGCCTTTGCCTGCAAAACTTAAGAATGCTTTGTTTTTTAATTAAATAAAAATCTTATAAATGTTAATTTTGATTACTAAAACTATTAATTAATTGTGTTTTATTTATTCTACCTTCCTTTTTGAATTCAATAAGCGTATCGGTATCGGTATCGGTATCGCCGATATTTTTATAAGAGTATCGGTATCGGTATCGTATCGGCAAAAAGGCGTATCGATGCATCCCTACTAATAATTATAATATTACTTTCATCTTCTGCGAAGCATTCTGCTTTCCCGGGGAGTGGAGCCTTGCTTCGCGGGGCTCTTTGACTGCATAATCAATCAAACCTGACCGAACCTAACAGCGCTCGCTTCGCTCGCTCATTTCACTAAAACAATTTTTGGTAAGCATTTATCCATTTTGGCAAGCAAAAAGAATATATATACACATAACGCTTTATTTTATTTGATACTTAGTCTTAGGGTATTAAAAAATATTTTTGGTGAGCACTTAAATTGTAGATACCCAAAAAGAAATAACATATTTGATATATTTTCTTTTACACTGTAGTTAGAACTTTCGGGGTACATAGTTAAATAGTACAGTATTTGCGCTGCGTAAGCAGTTTGCTAACACGCTAGTCGTTCCCCGCCTGCGTCTCGCTAGACTCAACGTTCTCTTTCTGTAAATTAATTTGTTTTATTCAAAATAAATTCAGACCTTCGTAAACTGCAAACGTAGTCCCTTTTCATTTTCTCCATGCAACTTTCAACCATACAGCAGCGGCGGACATCCGTACAGAACGATAGAATAAATACTAATCTCACTTCGTTTGTCCAGATTTAATAATAGTGTAAATGTTCAATTCAGTTAAACCGGAATTAATAATAGTGTAAATGTTCACTTCAGACACAGTATTACAATATAACGGCTTACAGTAGCGCAACGAATGTAATTACACAGAGCAACGGAAGGGTACTTGCGGGGCAGCGAGCGGCGGCGGGGCACAGCTTGCCAACCTCCGCGAGTTTGCCAGGTTGACTACAGGCTAGTATGGACTAGTACCTACGCCGGTGGCGCATCGTGCGACATCAAAGGCGTTGCGCTACTGAAGCCATATCGTAATACCGTGCTTCAGTTAAACCAGAATTAATAATAGTGTAAATGACCAGCGCTTAATTGCTTATAGCTGTTCAGCAGAACACGCGAAGGACCTATTTCATTACCTACATATCTGTAAAATCCGGTCAAGTGTCGGACCATGCATACTGTAATTATCATTACTTCATTACGTGAAAACAGTTTGATACAGGTTTTTCAAATTATTTTTTACAAGACCCACTCACATCATCAAGTTTTCAAAGTCAAACCATTTAGACACGCCCCGGAGGGTGAGGAAAAGTACACTACTTTGACGGCCTATTGTCTTACAATATACACCTAGAAAAAATATGTTCTTAGAAAACTTTTCTTAATTTTAAAAAAAACCTATTCAAAGAAAAAAAGTGGCCAAGTGCGTGTTGTAGTACGCGCAAAGTAGGGTTCTGTAGTCTTTTCAACAAATAAACGTAATAACAAAAAATATAATACCTTTAAATGATAATAAAATCTGAATCTCGAAAACGGCTCCAACGATTTGCTTGAAAATTGGTATACGGGGGGTTTTGGGGGCGAAAAATCGATCTAGACAAGTCTCATCTCTGAGAAAACGCGTATTTCCGAGCAAAGCTCGGCCGCCCAGGTACTATTATATTATTTAATTATGTAGAAAATTAACAAAAACATTAAAAATGAAGCAAAATTAAATCGATTCGATTGAAATCGGTTTTAAAACGAGAAAGGGGATAAAAATGCTTATAAAACGATCACAAAAGTGCATTGCAATAAACGGAGACTATAATAATTGAAAAGCAAAAATAGTTTCATGAACTTGTGTGTCTATTTTCTTTGTCAAGCTAGAAACTTTTGAATAACTTTATAGGTAGGTAGATAAAACAAAACTCGAAGAAAAGAAATCTCCTAAGTAGCAAAGTTTGCGTTTGATTTCTGTAGTTCCTTTGGCTAAAATATTCTTTGTCGCTTTGAAGGAACTACTGAGCCTTTTTTGTCTCGTCTCGGCTCTGTATCTAATACGAGCTGTTTTCCGCGGCTTTGCCCGCGTAGATATTGAGGGTACGCGGTGAGCGAGCCGCATTTCTTTTGATCTTATCCTGGAGGTCTATTCTAAACATTGGTAAAATATTTTTTGAAATCCAATGAGTAGTTTCGGACAGTATCTCTGCTAACATCCAAACTTACATACTTTACCTTTTTTTAAGTAACTATTTAGTAATCTGTGGCTGCGCGGCCCCCTGCATGAGGCAATTCAGTAGTCAGAAGAGATAAGAGTTACGCGATAGAAAAAGAGACAACTTGTAGTCCAATATATATTGTAGGTATTAAGCGCTGTGAGACCTTAATTTGCACTTTATTGTGTCGTAGCAACAGTCGCCATTCATTCAAATGATTTTTTGGAGTTGACCTTCTTTAACGTAGTAAATAGTCTTTATTCTTTGGCGTAGCGAGAGTTTCAAAGGTACGAGAAGCAAAATGACTGCTGCCGAGCGAAATACACATTTTATCACCTCACTACAAATTTTTTCGGCACAAGAAATGCAGTTTAAATAATTAGAGTAAATTAGTGTTTACTTATATTAAAAATGAAAAGTAAAATTACTACAATTGGTAATATTCAAAGTTAAATGTAACATATAAAGACTGTAATGATGAACCAAGTTTTTCTTTGAATGCCAAGGTTCTCATTTTAAGGCGAAGCCCTTTCAGAAAATAATGCAAACCCCGAAATCGGAGGTTGGAAAAAGTCATTTTTCTGCGTCTGAAGCTGCAATATACATTTATTATTATTTTTTTAAAAAATCTATAACAATATGTCTGTTACAAAGTGTAGGAGGCCAAAACACGATTTGATAAAATTTTCTCGATAGAAGAAAAATGCAAAGTTTGATTAAATTTATTAATTTTCGCTATGTTTTAGCCCTCAAAAATTAGTTTTACTTCACTACAGTTAGTCATAGCACCTTAATTTTTTCTCTCTCTTATTCCGTAAGATCCGGACATAATTGTCGGACTCACTTTGGACTCAAAACGAAAAACATTGAAAAAGTGAAAAAGTGGGGTTATTTTCTTTACTCTTAACACGTAAATAAAAATAAAAACAAATGTCCCAAGGCGTATTGGGCCCTAAAAACTATTTCCACGCTAGCGGATAAAACGCAGTTTTGCGCTCTAAAATGGAATGACACACAAACACTTTCCGAGCGTGTGAGGTGAAAAAAATTATGTTCGTTCGTTTGTTTGTCTTCTGTGCCTGCCTGCCTACACTGTTTAGCCGATTACGATGTTGATTGTGGGCACGCCAAAAAACTTTGTCAAGTCTTTGGGTGTTTTTATTGGTTATAATTTTTCACAGATCACTTTGACACCTATTAAAACTTTCTTTTAGTCAAACTCGAAGTTATTCTGAATGGGTTGTTGTTAAAGATCGGTTTGACGATAACTTTTAAATTACTCGATCTCGTCGACGCCTAAGCCGTGATTGATAAAAAATCAAATTAATGACCGTAATCCCATTCGACCGACGGTCGCTTAAGAGGCTAAAAAAACACGAAATATGTGTGGATAGCTGGTAGTGCGGTTACAAGATGGCTCTGCCGGCCTCTGCGCGCGCGCACCTGCACCCAAACTGGTTTCCGAACACGATTTCACTCTCCGAACGAAAGCCAAACCAAAACCTTTCGATCGATGTAAAGAATTGAGTTTATTTTATCTTTTAAGGTTTACTGTTCAATTAAATAGGTACAGTCACGGATAAGATAAATAAGGTTGGATCGGCAATAGTCACACTTTAGTTTTAAAATCAGCGTCGCCGCCTGTCTCCCACCCATCAACTCCACTACACAAGCAATAATAATACATAATATACACGAATTGCGCGCACTAATAAACAAAACACACTTAGAAGTTTAGAACACAGGGCTGCAATTGTGTCGCACACCATTTCGAGAGTCTGTACGTTACACACACACAACCACACGCAAATAAAAAGTATGAACGCGTGCTTCGGTTAAGTATGATTGTCTAATCATACTTGAGGCGCGCCTGCCCAGCGCTTATTTCCAATCCAACCTTATTTATCTGATCCGTGGATACAGTGTTAAGTACCTACTACCTTTGATACATTAGGTAGTATGAAATGCTTTATAGGTACACTAGTGGATGCCCGCAGCTTCGCCCGCGCAGATCCCGATTTTTGCGGTTCCCGTGGGAATTTCCCAAAATCCTTTCTTAACGGATGCCTACGTCATAACATCTACCTGCATGCCAAATTTCAGCCCGATCCGTCCAGTGGTTTAGGCAGTGCGTTGATAGATCACTATGTCAGTCAGTCAGTCAGTCACCTTTGAGTTATATATAATATTTAGATAGTTGTATTTGAATTTCTGTCTCAGATATTTCAAAGGGGACCTAATCCTTACTGTACAAGTAGCTCGCGCAAAACTTTATTACGGCTCTGAAGTTAATCGCAAGATGCATCGCAGTAGCAAACTTTGGGTGTTAGTAGGACGTAAAGGTACGATTACCTACTATGTACTAGAAGTAACTATTTAGTAATCTGTGGTTATACCGGCGCAGTAAGTACTCGCATCACAGTTCAGATCAGCAATAAAGTTTGGCGCGAGCTGTAATGTCATAAACGTGAAAATGTTTTTGTTTGTTTGTTACCTCATCATGCTTTAAAACCTTGACCAATCTTGATGAAATTTGGCATGCAGGTAGCCTGTATCACGGAGAAGGACATAGGCTACTTTTTATCCCGTGAAAATAGCACAGTCTGATGCAGTTTCTTGTTTTAAAAAAAACAAGTTTTTTTTGGAGACCCCCTTATTTTTTCCGTTTTTCTAATTTTTAGTATTTTTTATTAGAGCGGCAACAGAAACCCATCATCTGTGAAAATTTCAGCTGTCTAACTATCACGGTTCATGAAATACAGCCTGTTGACAGACGGACAGACAGACAGACGGACGGACAGCTGAGTCTTAGTAATAGGGTCCCGTTTTTACCCTTTGGGTACAGAGCCCTAAAAATACGCTTTTTTGGTTGTAGCGATTTTTTGCACAGAGATGGCTGAGGGAGTGGAAAATGACATAGACTGATAATCAGAATAGCCCGATCTGGGAAAGGGATTTGGAGAAAACTAATTCACGCTCGCGAGCCGCAACGGTTCGCGCGCCACTCACCCTCAAAGACAGTCATAAAAACGATGTCCACGCGGGCGCAGCCGCGGGAAAAAGCTAGTTAACAATACAAGGATGTGTTGTCGTCATAAAGGAAGGCATGTGGCTACAATATAACGAATGAATATATAATCATAGGCTCAAACACCGAATTCGCTCACTAAGAGAAATGAAAATGAGCAAGTGGCAAATACTTTTTAAGACGGCGGAGCCCCGCTGCGAGGCTCCTCTATGTTGTTCACCGAGCATGTTTTATTACACGAATGCTCACAAAAAAGGAATGTATTGTTTTCGGGTCTAATGTAATGTATGTATGTATGTATGTATGTGTCTATTCCACGATATCTTCTAAACAGCTTGAAGGATTTTAGAGTGCGAGAGGTATCGTTAGATTCTTCTTGATCCCGTGAGTGACATGGGATAAATTTTACCCGACTTCCCAAAAAAGAGGGGTAATATTAATTTATGCAGTCGTGTTCTTATTAAGATGTCAATTTAAAGTTTTACTACATATCTTAATATATATAAATCTCGTGTCACAATGTTTGTCCTCAATGGACTCCTAAACCACTTAACCGATTATAATAAAATTCGCACACCATGTGCAGTTCAATCCAACTTGAAAGATAGGATAGGGTAGGGTAGGGTAGGGTAGGGTAGTGTAGGGTAGGGTAGGGTAGGGTAGTGTAGTGTAGGGTAGTGTAGAGTAGTGTAGGGTAGGGTAGTGTAGTGTATGTAGGGTAGGGTAGGGTAGTGTAGGGTAGTGTAGTGTAGGGTAGTGTAGAGTAGTGTAGGGTAGGGTAGTGTAGTGTAATGTAATGTAAGGCGGTACGAAGTTCGCCGGGACAGCTATCTTCTTAATATATATAAATCTCGTGTCACAATGTTTGTCCTCAATGGACTCCTAAACCACTAAACCGATTATAATAAAATTCGCACACCATGTGCAGTTCAATCCAACTTGAGAGATAGGATAGGGTAGGGTAGGGTAGTGTAGGGTAGGGTAGGGTAGTGTAGTGTAGGGTAATGTAGAGTAGTGTAGGGTAGGGTAGTGTAGTGTAGTGTATGTAGGGTAGGGTAGGGTAGTGTAGGGTAGTGTAGGGTAGTGTAGTGTAGGGTAGTGAAGTGTAGGGTAGTGTAGAGTAGTGTAGGGTAGGGTAGTGTAGTGTAATGTAATGTAAGGCGGTACGAAGTTCGCCGGGACAGCTAGTATACTATAAGAACTTCATAAAGTTTCCATGAAGCGTGTTATCATGTGTTATACTCTGGGTTTCCCTACGCAATCGAATCAAAAATGAGGATTTTATACAAGCTTTTATTTACATTCACCTGTCCCGGTGTCTGTAATGAAATCTTGAAAGTTAAATTTGACCCACTACCCGGTTTCCGATTGAGCTGAAACTTTGCATGCATATGTATTTCGTGTGAGAATGCAATATTAAAAGCTTGTACCTAAAAGATTTTAGGTTTTTCGAATGTTAATTAAACTTGCATTTTAAGATGTACCCTGTTTTTGAAGTATAATCTTTTTTCCCCTAGATTCATGCAAAATGGAGACATAAATTGCAATTTGTTTGATACAGAGAATCGGCAAATAATCGAACAGAACCGACAAAGGCAACTCGACAACGAAAAACAGGTTATGTATTAGAATCGATTCCTGTATTAAATGAAATCAAGTTTCCGTGAACTACGGTGTCACACGGTTGTCAGGAGAAGGTTCTTATGTAGGGTAGGGTAGGGTAGGGTAGTGTAGTGT